>PYHW01009617.1:31482-112370 GCA_013186435.1 Turdus rufiventris
GGGACAGGAGCAGCGCAGTACAAGGTAAGGGCAGATCTCACATTTTTGTTAATATATTAGCTGCTCCGGATTACTAGCCACACTTCTGGCTTTGGACCAAAATTTTAGTCAAAATGGTGTGGCATATAAGCATGAAATTACTGTACCCAATTATTCTTTTCATGTTGAGACAAATGAGGGAGCTAGATCCCCACTGAAATAGAAGAAGGATGACTGCAGATACTGCTCAAGGCACTTTACATATCTCAGTGAACCATGTTCTGAGAGAAGAAGGGCAAATACATGGCCCAGACATTACAGATTCTTTGGGAACGCCTGCCAGCAGTGTGTTTTCTCTTTAAAGTCATCCAGAAAAAGAGGACCTTCCTTGGCAGCTCGAATGTCCATGTGGAAGAACACAGCCAGCCCAGAGTGAGACGTCCAAGACAGGCTTTAGACTAAGACATAAGGAAGAGGGTGTGGGATTTTGTCTGGACTTACTATTTGGGATTTATGTGATTTCCATCCTGGATTTTGATGTTTAGTTGAAGGAAGAGCATAGATATTAAGATACAATGATGACTAAAGGAATACATGAGATAACTGTAATACTAATATGAGCAGGAAATCAATGCTCTATCCAAGATTATATAACCAATGTATATGGGAGAAACAATGGATGTGCCTGAGTGCTTAGACAAGGACCTCATGAGCAATATGCAGACTGTGTATGCCAGGACTTTCAGGGCTGGATGGATAGCTGGCATGGTTAGACCTCTGAGACTGGAAGATCTGTGCTGCTCAGAAGAGCAAAGGCCAGTGGAATGTGTGTATTTTTGCCTAAGCATGATATTGCTGAGTATGAAGGCAAAAGCAGGAGCAGAGGTAGTAAAACAGATTTTGTTTGGGTTCAAATCACCTTGAGGAAACACAACTGTAGTTATGCTGCTGTTGTGCAAGGTTGTGTCTGAATATTGATGATTTTCTCTTGCTTTTCTAGAATGATATGCAGAACAAGGGATTGCCATTATTACAAATTTTAACTTCATAAATGGAGGAAGCTACTAACATAAGCTGGACCTTGGATGCACTGCCTGCTCCTTCACTATAGAGGCAGCAAACTAACCACAGCTACTGTTGTGTTTGACCTCATCTTGACAGGCAGTGAGACATTGCAGGACAATGTGGCAGAAGATAACTTTTAACCTTTGCTATGCCTAGGCTGATTCTGTTTCAATTAAATGAAAGAGTAAATATTGTGGGGCCACAGCTAAGATTTTTCAGCCTTCAAACATTAATGGTCGTAGAAGTTATAAGACTGTAATTATGAAGTTAAAATTCTTAAGTATTTGTATGTGGAAAGCATTCAGGAATATATGACAATAGCTAACTTTCCCAAACAAAGAGCAGGAGGAAACTGTATAGAAAATGTGGCTGACTAGGGAAAAAAATTCCTCAGTGAATAATGGGAGTGGTCAGCAAAGAAATCTACATTGCAGAGGTCACAAAATTTAGAGAAAAGGACACGTCAGCCAGCAGAAAGTAAAGCTACTGAATGAAGTCCTTTACAGAGGAAAAAAGAACAGACAAGGCATCAGACCTTTGTGCAGTGTCGGCACGCTTCAGAAACAAGAAGTTTTGCTTCATTCTACTGGAAGGGTAGTGCAGAAGAAGGGGATTACCAGTTGATGGTTAAAAGTTTCTGGAAACACAAATGATCTCATCAGAGGACAAGGCAAAATTTGCAAGGTTTATTCAGATCAGAAGGTTCCTGGAGACAGATCAAGTGGTATATCCACTAGCACTGATATGCAATCAACTTGTGCAGATGGAGATTGGATGAGGACCAGACAGTTGCCTAGTAGCAACAATTTTACCTAAATTTACAGTAATTTCACGAATATAAGCCGCATCCTTTTGACTAAAATTTTGGACCCAACCCAGAAATGCGACTTACACTCAGAAGTGGCCAATATATGAACGAAGTTATGAATTTTACCAACTCAGAAGTGTGAGCCACGAGAGCCACAGAGCCCCGGCAGCCGCAGAGCCCTGCCAACCCCGCCATCCCTCCCACCACCCGCTGCGTCCCCATCCGGCCCGTGCCCAGGGCCGTGCAGCACTGTGGGCACGCTGAGGCCCCGCAGCCCTGCCCACTGCGGCTCCACAGGACTCCCAGCCCTCAGCGCGGCTGTGGACACCAGCAGACCTGGGCTCCGCGTTCCTGGCTGTTGCTGCACAGTGCACAGGGCAGTGGCCGGGCGGCAGCACCTCCGCCCACAGGGCCCCTCCGGGTGGCTCCGCTGGGCTTGCAGCCCCTGACACCAGTAGGCCCAGACTCTGCACTCCCGCCCACTGCCATGTAGTGCCCGGGGCAGAGCACCGGCTCGGCTGGCAAGCAGTGGGGCCTGCCCAGTGCTGGGGCCACCCTGGCACCGGGGTGGGCCGGCAGGCCCTCGAGGGTGCTCCACCACTCGCCAGAAAACTTTCGAGTCTGCAGCCCCCACCCTCTCTGTCAGCCTGGGGCAGCAGGTCCCCAGCCTGCCCGGCCCCGCTGCCCTTGCCCTCCTGGACCACACCCTCCCCTCACAAGGGCGAGAATGGAGCTGGCAGGTTTAATAAAAGTGAGTGATTTTTCTCTGTATTTTTTTTAGTTTTTAGGCTGCGTTTAAAGTCTACCCCAACTCGTGAAAAATGTTTGCAAATTGAGCACCTACCAGTAAACCCCGTGATCACGCGATTGTTACTAATTCATTACTTTGGTGCACGTGGATCCTCACTGTGAATGAAAGTGCAGCTTATAATCCGGTGCAGTGTATGTATGGCCAAAGAACGAAAAGTTGTCAACACCCGAAAGTGTGGCTTATAATCAGGTGTGGCTTATAATTGTGAAATTACTGTAATTAAGGAACAAAAAAAGGGAGGTAGTTACTTACAGACCCAAGAGCTTAGAACAGCTTTTCTTTTTATCCTGGAACAAAATAGGAATAATTAAAGATATGAAAGTGCACAGACAATGAGAGAAAATTTGATGTGGCTGTATGAAAGGTAGAAGGTTTACTAGTATTTTTATATTTGGGTAGGAGAAGAAATAATTTTTAAAACACTGATTATGTGGTATATGAAAGATGTCTGGGTTTCACAGAGGGTGACTGGGAAATTGTGAAAGCAGGGGAGTGCAGGGATACACACTTGAACTCAAAAGAGGGTAACAAATTGCTTAATGAAGAGATCCTGAAGCATAAAGTTGTGGGCAATTGCTAGTGAAATTCCTTGGGGACTGGTTTTGGCACCAGCTAATTTCATCTCTTCACTGATGACCTTGGAGATAAAATGTAAACGTTAGCAGAAGAGACGAAACAAAGAGGCATTGCTGATATGGAGAAACAGAAAAATACCTCCCAAAGAGTTGGAAAAGGAGAGAGAAATTTCTAATAAGTGGAAAGAATGGCACTAGAGTGATTTGGACAAAAGGAGAGGTGATGGTAGAATTCTAGATACACAGTCTTTGCTTTTTTTAGCCTAGCAAAAGGAATGTTAAGAGGGCATATGATTGCTGCCTATTAATACATCAAATGGGTAAATCCCAATGCAAGGGAACTGCTATTTCAGCTAAAAGGCTGAAGGGTACTGGCATGAGAACATACATGCACCTGCTTAAAATAGAGGCTAGATACTAAGAGGTCGTTTGAACCACAATAACAAAGAAGCTTCCCTCTAGTCACATAGTAAACTGTTCTCAGACATACGCCATAAAAAACAATTCTGGAGACAAGTTCTCTCTCTCTCCCCCTTGAACAATCTCAAATGAGCTTAAGCCCTTCCCTCTGCCTTGTTGTAGGAAATGTTAGCTGAGCCAAGCTGTAAGCAATTTGTAATTCCTGCTGCAAGTCAATCCCCGTCTCCTCTCCAAACATCACAGATTCAAGGTCGTGGTTTCTTGCCCAGCTTCACATAAGCTATGAAGCACAGTCCCTAGTCTCATTGCTCCCAGGATTTGAATGCATAGGCGGCTCCTGTTAGCATACAGAAGAAGTTTATGTGCTGACTTTCCCAAAAATGTGCATATTTGGCGCAGCTTTCACCACTGTGCACTCCCTGATACTGGTGGGGTTGTTTCCACAGCTCCTCCAGACAGTATTACATGAGGTAAGGGAAATAAACACATATGGGTTTAGCAGGATGTCTTGCACCCCTAAACATCTTTTATCTTACTTTTTCATTTTTCTCCTGAGCTTACACTACTTATATACAGTCACCTGACTTACTCCTATCCCAACAACATTCCAGGATCCAAACCCCAGAGGAGAGTCTGAGCTGTATTTCTGGGCTGCCTGTGGAGGCCTCACAACAGAGTTGTGTTGCCTGGCATCAGACAAAGCCCTAAGGGGAAAAATAAGCTCCCAGGAAACATAAGGATTCAGGAGAACATTAGACACAAGCCCCTAGTTGTGACTGATGTGGTCAACTCCACCTGTTCAGTTTCCACTCAGAAATGTTCTTTTGTTCAAGGAACTGCTCCTTGTGGTTGTGCTAGCTTGTACAAACTTGACCTCGAATCACAACTTCCAAAAAAAGATTTGAAATCACTTGACTGGAGGCATCTCCCAGTGGAGTGACCCGTGTGCAGACATGGTAGCCATCATGTGGTGCTCCTGCTGAGGCCTTTTCTTCCACCAAAACTACAGCTGAAGCTGTAGTTGACTTCTCCATACACTCCTGTTTGATGCTCTCAGATGTTGAAAATTATTTCCCTGTTTTCTAAAAGGGAGGCACTGAAATACATCAGCTTCTAAACTAATGTACTATACTGCTTTTTCCAGGTTCCCTTAGGGAAAAATGACACTTCAGATTTTTTGTAGAGCACTAGAAGATGTCTGCCTGTGTCACTATCTCCATGTACTATTCTGCTTGTCCATACAAGATCATAAAATCACTTTGCAAGTGGGTGTCTGTGTATCTGCCTCTGAATATGTCTTTTTGTATGTCAGGACCTATGTGCATAGAGCATGGGTCCACTTCTGTATCTCTGTGTATCTCTGTGCAGGTTCAACCCTCTGTACGAGGGACATGAGAAAGGTAATGAGGGTGAAATCCTTATGCTGCCAGTTAAAGAGCACTAGAAATGTGACTGAATAATCCTGTTGCTCTAATAGCTCAGACTAGAACTGTTCAGACTGCACAGATGGGGAATGCTGGGATCACATCAAATATTCTTGCAAGTGCAAGATCGCATTTCAGGTCTTCAGATCTTGCACCACTGTGCATGCTTTCTCTTTGCAATAAGCAGATGCTGGGAGGGGAAACCTTCACACCCTGGCAGGGGGGTGGCAGAGAGCCCACCAGTCAGAGGGTGGCTGAATGTGGGAAGTGTGTTTTCCAGCTGAGTTCCTTGTCTGGGAGAGCTCTGCCACCCAGCACAATGCATTGTGTCTTCCTTCTCCAGATGTTGAGCACAGTCACTTGCCAAAAATCACGGGCTCACTCTTCTAAAAAAAGCATGCACCACAGGCTGGGGTTACATCAACAGCCAGAACTTGCCCCTTTTCAGGCGCTGGCCACACTTTCTAAAGACTCTTCTGCCACGTGGAGGGAGAAAGAGGTCACCCTGATGATCACCAGCTAAGACTCACCAACACAGCTTCCTTTCCCCAGTGCTCATCTGCCAAGAAAGACGGGGGACCAGAGTGCCCAAGGGACAAGTTTAGGAGCGCTGAAGGTACCAGAGAGGTGAGCAAGGAAGTGATAGGAGCTCTCTGTATGTTCCTGGTGTTCTGTGGACCTGCTGGCTCACAGCTTGTGGTTAAGTTTAGTACCAACAGACTTCTGGGAGCACACAGTTCCACCAAGTGATAAGGAAATGAGCCTTTGGCTGCACCCTCCATGGAGGGCTCTGGTGCCCAAGAGGGACTTCTCCCATGGGGCTGGGGTGGCTGAGGTCCTGATGGGAGCTGGCCAAGGGCATGTCTACCATAGCTGATATAGTCTTAAGACATGCACTGTTCCAACACGCCTATGAGCAACTTGTGGGAGGTGAAGGAAACAAGAGAGCCCTTTGTCACTGCGCTGGGAACAAAGGCTGGTCTGTGAGCCCAAGAGTAATACTGACCCAACCGGCATCAGCTGACGCTGTTTCTTCCGTCACACTGACAATGCACAGTTGTAGGGTTTCTTTTCCTCTGAGGAGAATGGGATTTAGTGATACCATAACTTAGTCAAACAGCAGTGAAGATACCAATTCAAGTCCCGTTCAATTGATGCAACATTTGCTTTGTGCTGTTTTTCTTCCGATTCCTGTATTTTGCACTAAGCCTCATTGCATCTCCCTTTTTCTCTGTAGCACAAGCACCACAAATGCACACACACATTTTCATTCCTCTCCCTTCTACTCACCTCCTATTTTGGAGGAAACAGCTGCATATTTATATTGCTGGAAAAATCAAATATTTTTGCCAACACAGCTCTCAGAGAAACAAACAATGTTAACCACTGAAACCACCACTGGTGTGCATCAGCTGAGTCATGTCCACCCAAATGAATGGGACAGTGCACCTTGCTCTTTCAGGCTGCAAGGAACTTGGGTAGACACTGGATCAGGGTCTTCCAGTACGTTTCCTCTGAGGCTGGGAGAGAGGCCACAGCCAGTCCCTGCTGGGGGCTGGTCTTGGCAGGGAACACAAGCAAGGAAGTCAGGCTGTGGAGTGGCACTTGGTTGCTGGCTGGTGTTGCCATTATATAACCCCTAGAACAAGAGCTAGACAGGAGCTCCATGTGCAGGAGATAGCTGGTGAGCTGTCCCTGCCCTTACCCCACCCATCCATGCTGGGCAAAAGGGTGCCTTACCCTGTCTACTGAAAAACACAGTCCTGATCCGGTGGCTCCCATTGGCAGGGCCCCAGGCAGCTGGTGGAGTGAGAGAGAGGGGACAGATCACAGGGTCATGTGACTCCCAATGTCTTTGTGGCACTTGTAACAGTGCATGTTTGGTGCGCAGAAGCAGGTGCTGAGCTACAGCTTCCCTTTTCTCTTGAGCAGCTCTCCAGGTGTTATGACCACTCTCTGAAGTTTCCATCACCGATGTGCCTAGTGGGCTGCACGGTCCAGAGGAAGGCATGCTGGTGGCCTAGATTTTATCTCTGTCTACAAGCCACTTGCTTTACTACTTACCTTTGGAGCATATTCGTGTAAAATCAGGGCAGTTCTGGCTGACTCTCTGAAGTTCTAGAGATTGGCCACAGATAAAAAGATGAGCTGCGATGTGTACAGCTTGAGCTGGAAACTTCTCAAGGGTGTCTCTTGTTCATGAATTCAAGGGTAAACCAGTGTCCAGACTGAAGCCAGGGAAAAAAAAATCTTTGTTTGTGCCAGTTAGGTAAGAGTTATGGAAATGTGACTTGGTTGCCCAGGTTTCCCTTGGATGCCCAGGACTAGATCTGCTAGATCTAGTCCTGCTGTTGTAAGGAGCTGGTAACTGGCACTCCTGTGCTTACGTTCTTTGGTTTGGAAAAGTTCTTATCAGTTAGAGGTGCTGGGAAGGATTTCTTGGGACAGAGAAGGGACAGAGTTTGCACATAATAAACAGCAAGGTACCTCCTTATTGACCACAGGCAGGCCTCTGTCCTGCTAATTAATAACTGAATTATTGAATAATCTCTGATGGTCACACAGTGCCAGATATTCCAAGAAAACATCAGAGCAGAATGCTGGAGGTGTTTTAAAGTCCAGAGGAGTTCTGGGAAGCAGCAGAGGAAGATCAAAGACTTTCACTCAGTGCTTGCACAAAGTGCGATTAAATAAAAAGATCTCGAGAAACAGTCCTATTTCTTACACTGGCTGGCTCTGATGTGCTTGATAAGTTTGGTAGTTTTAGGGAAGGAGAAAGGAAAAGAGGAGCATAGCCAGCTCCCTTAGAGGAAACCAGCCCATGGCTGGAACTGAAAACAAGGACTGCTGGAGAGCCAGAACTAACCCTGGCTGTGCCAAGCAACACCCTGCATCCCAAAAACATGGCTGTGTCTGGGACAATAGTGTCCTGAAGCTGTTTGCAGAGCTGGAAATCGACAGCACTGCAAGAAAGGGAACTAAGACCTGCAGGGCAGAATGTGTGGACAAAGGATGACTGCATAAAGACCTGTGGGCCCACACAGGCCACACAAGCCACAAAACTCTGGACGTGGCTGGATACAGCTGATGCCATAATATGATAGTGCATGAGACTGGCTCAGGTTCAGCAGGGCTGTGGTAGAGCACACAGCACAGAAGAGATTCAGTTTGGATGGTTTGGATGGCTGCTGATGCCTATCATTGCCAGTAAAATGGAGGAATGGGAAATTATCCTGCTTATTCTGAAAAAGACCTCAAAAAGGGCCTAAACTGGCTCAGAAGCTTGCTACACAGCTCATCTCCCAGAAACCCTGCTATCACAGTGTCAAGAAGCTTTCCAGTGGAGGGCAACTATGACAGTGTGAGGTCATGTGGGTAAATAGACACAGATTACAGAGATGTCTATACACATGTATGTCTGTATCAATGTGTATGTTTGTGTATGTATGCATATATGTATGGCACACAGAAATCTCTTTCAAAGACCCTGAGGCTCTGAAAAGCCCCAGAATCCCTGACAGCCCCAGAGGAGGTGTGCTCTGTGCTCTGGGAGTGAGGGCACTGCAAATAGGGAGCCCCTGGGGCACATAGCCAAGGGCAGAGCAGCCCAGGGTAAATTGAAGTCAGAACTGCCTGGCCAAAATTAACATGGTCCTTGTTGCCGCATCTGTAGGACTCATCCCAGGGAGTTCTGTAAAAGTCTCAAATTGTGGTATGCACGTGTGGAGGGCAGAGAAGCACCTTGCTTGACTTAACAGTACCATCACATGTTAACCTAGGCAGGAGTGTGCTGTTGTCACTGTTATCACCAGGATGTGAGTGCTTACTGGAAATCTTCCTTATCCTGGAGTGTAAAATCTGAAGGGAAGCAGTTGGATTGCATCCTCAGCTCCCCTGGCTTTGGCACACATAACTGAGCTCCCCAAATATTGCTTTAGCAGAGAGTTGGACACAGAGCAGAACAAGGAGGGTGTCTCTCTTACACAGTGTGGTGACACCAAGCCCAGCTTCATGAAGTGCAGCATAAAGGGAGAAAAGCAGCAAAAGCATCCTTGAGCCTTGGCTAAAATCTGCCTGAGAGGGAACTTCAGGTGCTACTTCTGCTGGGAGGTCAGGCCAGCATGCTTAAGGTCAGATTGCTGTCAGAGTCAGCTCTGCTGGCTGCAAGATGATCTCCACTTTGAGTCTGAAATGGTGGTGGTGGGCAGCAGGTGCACCTCCACCCCATTCAGCACTGCCAAGATTGTGAAATTTTTTCTCATGCAAACTATCAAGCTGGGAGTATCTTGGTCATGGATATAGCTTTCCTCAGTAGAGAGGGTGTATGGGGGCATTCTCTTGCTGTGGAGAGTTGAGGAATTGGAAGGAAAACATGGCCTCTCCTGTTGCCATACTGGTCGCCGCTGATGGCTGCCTTGCTCTGGCTGTGCCCTTCTGCTCCAGCTCCAAGTGTGCATGCTGACTGTACTGTCCTTGCAATTTAAAGTTTGTTTGACCAGCAGGGAACCACCAAAGAGTGTGTTCAAGATCAAGTTTTTGTTGTTTGTGGAAGAGGAGGTTAGAATGGATCCAACAAGTGGAGGAAAGATCTGAAGTTCATTAACTTCATTTAACTCAGGGTGGGGCAGAGCCTTGAATGTGCAAGGCAGAAAAGAGATTAAGTGATGAAGAGTGGAAAAGGTAAAGCCACAAATATTTGAAGGCCAGGAAGTGAACATTCTGCTCAGCTGCCTGGACAGAGGTTTATGATTATTTCCTATGCAGCTCAGTTGTGTTATCCACGGTGAAAAGTCATTGGCCATGGAGATATCTGATAAGAACTGACCTGGCATCAATTGAGAGAACAAAATGTCAAGAATGCATCGCACTGCACCCTCACTTTTACCAGCAGGCAGGACATTGGCCTGGGAACAGTGTGTTGCTCACCCTTATCTCTAATTGCTCTGCTTGCCTAGCTTCTTTACTGCTTCCTAATGAATGCAAACACAATATTTTGAGATTCGATCTTCTTCTAAGAACCCCCTCTGCTCCTACCTCTCACCCCCTGACCTGTGTACCCTAATGCATGGCCTTTGCTTTTGATGAGAAGTCTGGGAAGCTGCGAATGATGTGAGTACAGAGGAATACCACTAATTTGGCTAGCTCTATACTCCTATGCAAAGGGTGACATAGCTTTCTCCACAGAGCAGAAAAAGGTTGCCATTTATGGCAAAATCTATCTGCTCCCAAGTGCATCACAGTGAGGCGAAGCAAAAATCCCTTTCCTCGCTTATTTTGGCAAGAAAAGGGATACAAACTGTGGACAGCTGAACAGCCTCAGCCTACGCCATGACTGTCCAGGGTACGCAGGAGATGTCAGGAACAGGCACAAAGAGGAAGAACAGCTTCAAGGAGAACCAATGGGCTGAGGTGGGACACACTGTACAGAAGCTCAAGGGCTTTTCTTCTGCCCGTGCCACATCTCCTTCCATCACATCTACCCCTCACCTCTGCAGGACTGGAGAGCTGTGTCACCAGCACACTCTGTGGGTGCAGAAGCTCATCCCACAGATCTGTGAAGAGCTGTTTTTCTAACAGTAACACACATATGGAATCTGAAGGCACTTTTGTTCTTCAGTGAGGTAGGACAGGCCTACCTTAAGGTGGAGTCACTAATGTTAGCCTGAAATTCAAACAGGGACTGACCTCCCTTTTGCTTCTCAAGATTTGATAGTAATGAAGCTGTGAAAGAAAAGGCTTTTCTTTACTCTGTCCTTTCTCAAGCTTGACTGTAGCAGGGTGTCTTTCTCAAGACTGGTTTGGTAGGCTTTGCTTCCCCCACCCCTTGTGAACCATCACATACTTAAGGGCCAACAAGGCATGTCCTAAACTGCTGCTCAGATCTGCTGGCAATTCAGTTAATTCCTGTGAAACCCTGGGTAGAATACGTCTCTCCCTGTGTTGTTTGACATACAATGCAATCCCTGTCCCTGGGGACTGCTGTACCCTTGCCAGAATGCTGCTGGAGGATATCCAGAGCCAGCTCCCTGATCTCCCTTAAGGCACAGCTGGGATGCTGAGCTGCTGGGACTCAAGCCCCAGTGACACTCTGGGAGCAAGAGCATTGCTGAGCTTTCACTAGACAGCAAGACAAGCCTACTCAAGCCTGAAAGGTGATCAGGCAAAAGAGTATTTATGTAGCTGTATTTATACAACTGTAGCTATAAGACATATGTGGGCATGTATTTGAACAGCTAGATCTTGCCTGAGTGTTCAGATGTTAATATTTCACTGATATGACTGAATACAGAACAGTCCTTAAGGACAACACAAACACAAAATCCTGACATGGTTGTTACATACCGTGTGTGTGTTCTTGGGATGGGGGGTTCATGGATGTCAGCTGAGAATCCAGCAACTTCATGCATGCAGCACTGAGTGGAGAGCTTCATGTTGGGGGGTAACTCAAGGTTAAGATGCTGAGAGCAGGAGGGGGTTCTGGGTGCTTCTTAAAAATTTGGTTGTAATTTGGGGATCTCACCCATGGCATGAAAAGGGTGACATCAGTGCAAGTTCTTTGATTGCAGTAATGACCCATGGGAGTTTAAAGCTGTGGACGAGTTCAGGCAGCTGATTACAAAAACAACACTGAAATCAGAATGAAAAAGAGGAAGACTCAGGCAAACTGTAGCTATCTGACTGCTACCAGAAGAGGTAGTGAGGACTCTGCCTTGACTGCTCTGTCTGTGACCAAAATAGATCTTCCCCAGCAGATCCCGAGGGTGGTCATCCCAGTATTAAATTTTCTTTGTTTGCTAGCATACCTTCATTATTTCCAGGTGATCACACTGTTCCCAGTAGCTTGCTCTGACTGCCAGCAGTTCAGCTGAGCTGTTCCTGACCCCTGGCCTATGGGAATTAGAAGGCTTTGCCAGAAGCCCTCAAGTGGCATCTGTTGCTTTGGGAGTGATTTGTCCAAGATGGTCAATTTTCACTGTAGAGGAGAAGGAAGGTCACTTGGAAATGTTTGCTCCAAGGAAAAACTCCCTTCATTTCTATTTTAATCTCTCTGGGGATTAATTGCTTCCTAAAAAAAACCCTGGAAGATCAGAGAAGTAAGAGCATCGGGCAAGCACATGTGATAAGGATAGGCTGGGGACAACCATGTTTTCAGACTGGGTATTGTACAGACTTGCTTTTAGAAAGTACTTTGTAAAGGGGAAAAACATTTAAAAGGAACAGAGAAGCGTCCCTGGATGATTAGCTGTAGATACAATTTAAAAAAACAGCAGAAAATACCCTAACTGGAAAGAAAAAGCCCAGCTGTCTGCTGAGCACTCTCTTTCCCTTCTCCTCTGCCTGTGGGCCCAGCTTGTCTGCTGGCTCAGCATGGGGCTGTAGAAAGACTATTCTCAGCCATTTCAGGTTGTAGGTTGATGATGTGATAAACATCCTGCCATCAGATCAAAGCCCATCAGATCAGATCAACACCCCAGCCATGCCATACACAGGACAGATAAGTATAAATCTGTTGGTTCAAAATACTTTTTGAGTTTTTGAGACAATAGCTTGAGACAATGTCGGTGCTGTTCTCTTTTTTCTCTGGATCAGGTGCTACTCATTCTCTCACACATAGGACGATGCTGTCAAGAGCACCACACAATGCTTATTCAACAGAAAGAAGCCCTGGCACCATGCTTCAGCCAGACTGGATTTATAGGGATGGGTCATCGCCACAGAATACCTATCACCAAAGATACATGTGGATAGACTGGCTGGCATTCTATGAATGAAGGGTTTCAGGAGTTTATGTGAAAACCAAGTCAACAAGGGGAGTCACAACTGAGCTGGGTGAGTTTATCTGGACAAGGGTCACCACCAGAACTTCTTTGGCCAGTGCTGATGCTGAGCTATGTGGAGCTGCATCCTCCACAACAGTGCTCCTGTTGACTTCTTGGCTGTCCTCCCATCATGCCCAGCTCCATTTACTTGTGAAACCCAACACTCGTATCCTATGTCCAGCAGGTATGAAGACCAAAGTAAATAAGCCTCAATAGAAACCACACTTGTTAGGGACAGAATGTGTGTTAGATTTCATAATTCACCTTGGGACTCGCTTGCCAAAGGCTGCTCTGAGCCCATTAACACTGGTGTCTATTTTTAGCCCTGATTCCTGTCAGCTGTGGATCCCAGTCCATGAATGTGACATGCTATCAAGAATCCCTTTTTTTTTACCCTTTAACATTTAAAAGATAGCTGTGGGGTTTTCTTCTGCTTGCTGTTCAGTGTCCTCTGCCACAGTAAAGGGAAAAGTTGAGCTGCTGTGCCTGTGGAGAGGTTACCCATTCCCAATGGCTGATGACTTTCTAACCATCCCTGATTTTCTAGCTTATTTCAGCACATCAGGGATCCTGTTAAGCAAGCACCCAGGACATGATGGTGCTGGCTAGGCAAACCTCTGTGAGGTGACACCAGCCTTCCCAGGCATGCTTAGGAAGCACAGCTGTTTTCCAGCTATAGTTGGAAAGTTCTGATGGCATTTCATGGGAGGATTTATCAGTATCTCCTTCCTGATCATATCTCCCCTCTGGGCTGTTTGAACTGGCTGTTTGCCAAACAGCAGCATAAGCCTTCCAGAGGCAGAGGGAAAGTTTTGTGTACTGTGCAGGAAAATGTGGGGCCTCCTAAAGTGAAAGGAAGCACATAAATGCAAGATTCTACAGCTACTGTTATCAGAGCTGGGCAAATCAGCCATATTTTTTCCCAGCCTTCTGCAGAGACAGAGGGCCTTTAAGGTTCATGCGAGTGAAGATGTTACTGTGCTTGGAAAGCCAGATGAAAGAAGCAGTGAGATAGATGATCTCATAGGAGCAAAGATGAGTGTGATGAGAGGGATTTCTATCCTTCCATATTGGGACTAAAAACTTTCCACAGATACAGACCTTCTGCCGTATTTTTCATCAGCAAAACCCAGGAGTCCAGAGGCCCTTGGGGTGGCACATGGAGTGATGGGGAAAGAGAAGGAGGGCTGCAGAGATGGAGGAGAGGAGAGGTAGAGGAACAAAGAAACATCTGAAGTAAGTGCAAGGCAGGATCTGAGCAAGCCTGCAGTAGTGAGCTGTGGGAGAGCACAGAAGGGGCTCCAAGCATTGACACAATTTAGGACATGATGGAGTAAGAAGCTATGAGTGTAAGCTAGGGCAGGTCCCTGGGATGCACGTTCAAAGCCAGACTCCTGGGAAGCCTATCCACAGAGCTTTACTGAATATAATTGTTTATACATTTTCACCTAATTGGGGTTAAGCTGCTTTCTACTTTGACTAATCAGCTGGTTCAGAGGCCTAATAGGTTGAAGGGGATGTTTTGCTCTCCTGTTTTCAAGGCCATGGAGTCAGGGGCAACCAAGCACTGTGGAAGGGCTCAGAGCTGCCTGTATCAAGTCTGGCAGAAAGGTGCTTTACCCCTAGAGGAATGGTGCTCAGGAGCAGATCCCCAGGAGAGACTAGTGCCTTTGTTCTTGCTAATTGGCAGATCTTGTGAAAACAAAGGATTACTGGGGAAAAAAAGCCACCTCTGCAAGACCCCAGCACTGATCGAGGTAACTGCTCTGTAGAGGGCTGCTGAGGCTCCCACAGCCTGGTGGGTACTATTCCCAGATGACCTTATGCCCTGCCCTCCTCCTTCTGCCTCAGGCCCCCACCTCCAGCAAAGGATATACATGATTCTGGCACAGACATAAAGTGTCAGGCACTGATGCTATTTCAGGTTTCTTTGCTGAGTGGTGAGTCACAGGCATCTCATGCAAAATCTTCCATGTCACTTTAGGCTAAAGGAGATGGTGTTGCCATCACAAGTCCATCCTGCCTCTTGAGGGTGGGAAAAAAGTCAAGGTGAGCTCAGCCCTATGCAGAGCTCATCATGCTAAAGGGAAGATGCTGTAAATGCTGTCTCAAATTACAGTAATTTCATGATTATTAACCGTACCATTTTGACTAAAGTTTCGGTCCCAACCCGGAAGTGCGGCTTATACTCAGGAGCGGCCAGTATATGAACATATACTGGAAATTTCCCAACCCGGAAGTGTGAGCCACTATGCCGAGCTGAGCTCGTGAATGGAGCACCTGCCAGTAAAAGACGCTATTATGCAATTGTTATAAATTGGTTACTCTGTATCGCAGCGGGGGAAGGCGGGCTCCCACCAGCAGCGTGGGGGGAAGGTGGGGGAATCAGTCCCTGCCGGCCCCATGGGGTGGGGGGGAGGCAGGGGCTCAGTCCCCACCAGCTCCACGGGGGAAGCGGAGCTCACAAATTGACCACCTGCCAGTAAAACCAGTGATTGTGTGATTGTTACAAATTGGTTACTTCGCTGCAAATGAAAGCGCGACTTATATATGTACAAAGAACGAATTATTGCCGACACCAGGACACGCGGTTTACAAGTAGGTGCGGCTTATAATCATGAAATTACTGTACTTCTCTTGTGACTATTGACCAGCCCCTTATAGCCAAGATAGGCATTGCCTTCTAGACCACCCTAGTCCTGGTTAGGTGCTGCCTTTCCCTAAACAGTAAAGCCCCATTCACCCCAGTCACAGCTCCCTCAGCCCCTTACACAGGCAAGGATGTCAGAGCACAGGGGACTTTCCTTTAACACAAGTCAGTGCTTGTCCAGACTTAGCTGCAGAGTAGTTTTCTTTTGCAAGATGGCAACTAAACTGATGAGTCAGAGGATGAAGTGCAAGAAATGCTCCTGGACTGGTGTGAGATGTTCAAGTGAGGTGGAACTCCTAAGCAGCAACTGTAGCCAAAAACCATTCCTACAAGATGGAGGTGGAGATGTCTGGAAAGGAGCCTCAACTACAGTGCAGCATAAGGACAGCCCAACAAGGAGTCCTGGGAGCCACAGGGCAGGGGTTCAGCTCTGGCCTCAATGTTTGGCATGACAGCTGGACCTTTAGGGGTCCCCTCCTCACCTACACCTTTGAGTCTTAGCAGTGGGCTTCTTACTAAGGCTATTTAAAGCTGAAATGTAGGGGACAAGAACAGCATTTTTTTTTCCCCTTCCAGCATTTGACAACCAACATTGATTTTGCAACTTCACTGCTGTGAGCCTCAGGAACTGACCAAAACGATTAAGGAAGTGAATGCCAGAGTCAAGGAAGTGTCATGCCTGGGTGGACTGTGATTTCAGTCATCCTCAGATACAGTAACATACATCTCATCTTTTTTCTTCCTCCTTTAGTGCAACTCATCATCTCCCTTTCCCAACTGGGATCACCTCACACTCAGTTGCATCAACTTAACTATTAGCAACAATTGGAAGATTATTATTTTTCATTATCTCTAACTGGGACTTCCACAGTAGAGTGTCCAAGACAAAGTGAAACAGTTGCCACCTTCAATTTCTTATTTTTTCCCCTTGCTAGTGCTGAGTTTTTATTGCTTAGTACATGAAGTAACTCAGCTTTAAAACACCACCTTAAAAATCAAAGAGTTATGAGGAAGGAGGTATGACAATATAGGAGTTTTAACTGCAGAGCCTTTCAGTGTTGTGGTTTAGTGATCGCTTGCAGAGGTAGACACATATCTAAAAGGGGCACAGACCGTCAAGGAACAGGGCTTGAAGTATCTCCAGCTTACTTTAGCATAACAGCACTAGGAGCAATGACTAGTTACAACTTCAAGGTGACTGACCACATGCAAAAGGCCAGCTCTCTCACAGAGTTCTCATAAAAATGAGCCATACAGGCATTAACAGTAAATCAAAGCATAGAGAAAAAGGTTAGACACTCAGAGGGAAGCAGCATGACTCACTTCAGCTCACAGAGACAGCTTGGATCCCAGACAACAGCAACACCATCCACAAAAGTGGAGGATGCAGACTCCATGATCAGCCTCTGCCCACATTCCACAGAAGGCATGAGCTAGTATCAGGACGGGGCAAATGCCACGCACAGAGGACACCAGGAAACACTATCCCTTGCTTGGCTAAGCAAGCAGGAAAATC
Source organism: Turdus rufiventris (assembly GCA_013186435.1). Classification (NCBI taxonomy): domain Eukaryota; kingdom Metazoa; phylum Chordata; class Aves; order Passeriformes; family Turdidae; genus Turdus; species Turdus rufiventris. The sequence continues at coordinate 48,551 of PYHW01009617.1, forward strand.
AGTGTCAGTTTTGAGAACAAGGCTGCTTGGATCCAAGTGCCAGTCAGTGGAAGCCTGTTCTCATTTAGAACCCAGCAAAGAGCACCTCAAGGCAGGTCAGCTCTTCTCTCCACTCTACTTGAGCTCCATTGCTCAAAGAAGCCAAGATGCACAGAGACCAGGAAGCTTCCTGAGCGCTTTAGGCTGTGAGATGCATGTGCTAGCAAACAGTTTGTCATATTAAGCACTGAGCTAAAGTAAGGTGCACCAGGGTTTTTACACATGCTATTGTCTGTGGGTCAAGCAGCTCTACTTCCTTATTACAAAAACAGGAAGTCAGGGGCTAACCCTTGCACTCATGACCACACCCTAAGCCAGGGTGAGAAAGCTGCCCTGAAGCAGTTTTTGCCTTGAGAAGAACATCCACCTAAGACCATGTGGGGGCATCCTCTTACAATCCATCTTTATTTGTAAAAATCCACATATAAAATCTTCGGTTTCCTCTTACAAAAACATAAAGGCACACAAAACTACTCACACTGTTATCCCCCCCGGGACTGATGGTCAGACACTCCCCCTACCCCAGCCTCCCCCTTGCTTTCTCTTCCAGTCCATGTTTCTTCATGTTTCCTTTAGTTTCAGCTCACTCCAGCTCAGGCACAGTTCTCTTGCAAAGACAAAGTATGCACACAGGGGAGATGGTAGAGAGGTGGCATGAGCTGTGTGTGGAATGTTTATCGGTACTTTTTAGTAGTAGGTCTCTTTTTCCACCCACCCTAAAGGAAAAGGAGGGAGAAAGCAGAGTTAGTCTCAAGGCAAACCAAATACAAGGTTCCTGAGAGTTCCTTTTAGGCTCTTGAAAACTTGCACTGTTGCACCTGAGCTAGCAAGTGACCTGTCACAAGGGGAAAATCTTAGCAAATTGATGCTCTCCAGCTTTCTAGAACTATCCAAGCAATCTTTTCCATCTATTTCAGTGCATCTGTATTTTTGTATAATGGGAGAGAATGTAGGGACAAGCAGGAAGTCCTTAATTTGAACTAACTGCACAATTAATGTTAAAGAAGGGGAAAACACAGCAAAATAGAGCCCCAAATAGTGCTTGTGGGGCCTCAAGCTTTGCTGGGGCTTCTGAACAACTCAGCAGCATGAAAAGGTGGGGAAAGAAACACAGATGAGCAGCATATTCTTACCGCCAGGGTTGCGTCTGATAATGAGCTTTCTGACTTCATCATACACAAATATGAGGAGGGAGTATGGGAAAGCACAGAACCACCAGGTTGGCCTGTTTGGGAGAGGAACACAGTCAGAACACAGGCTGTGGAGATGCTATTTAGCTGGCATAGCTCTGACTTGATGGTATACTCAAGTGCAAGAAGGCTGGCATGACCCAGCTTGTCAGTTCAGTCTGGCTGGGGTTCAGTCAAGAATTCTCCGACCTAAGAATTAGTACCAGGTTTTCTGCTGACATAGATTAATCTACTTTTGGACAGTAACTCCAACACAAGGTGTGTCATGGCACCTTTGCTCATCTCTGTACCAGCACCTTGCCACCTACTAATCAAGCAGTATTTCCTCTAAGTACACAACCTTTGTGCCCAGAGCCTTGCTCACTAGAACTGTATTGTTACCCTCATGATTTACACATACTAACACTCAGCTGCTGCAGGCAGTGGGCAGAGGCCAGCGTTCTTGTTAGGAAATGTCACACTTCAGCACCCAACTCCAGGCAACACTTTGAACGGAATGCAAAATGTACTAGGATTTTTTTTTTTCCACGAAGATTTCATGACACATAACAGTCTTCTGGCTTAAGACTAAGCCTTGCCACGAAGTGTTGCAATGCTGTTGAGCAACACTTAACATGTTGGCACCCTCCCAACCATTAGGAAAGTTACTGTGCATCAACTGGTCATCTGCATCTACGTAGCAGCTTTTAGAAGACTTTACTACTTGTTCTCTTCCCAAGGAATGTAGGAAAAAGGCACAAGACATCATCAGCAGTTCTTTAATACTCAAGAGTCATCTGACCTATGATTTACAGCAATACAACTGGCTTTCTTTGGAGGTGCAGTACGCTACCCATAAAAATACTCCATGCAACCAAGTGCAAGAGGCAGCTGCACTCGAGCACACTGGTACTGAAGTTGTAGCACAGATTTTTAGTGAGACACTGAATAGGGGGCTCCTCATAAACTCTCCATACACAGTGAAGAAAACCCCGGTGAGCCACAGGACAGCAAGGATCACTGACACCCTCTAGCCTGAACTCTTAACACCAGGTTTGATGCTCCACTAGTTAAACTACTTCTATCCATCTCCCCACCCAAGCACTATTGTTCTGTGGTACATTCTGTCATATAAAAAGCAGATGCAACTTACTTCAGAGGATACATCCTTAGAGCAACATCCATCCCAGGGCAGTAGGACAGGAAGGCAGCCAGAGCAGTCTCCTCAAAGAGACCAAATATTAAGATCTTGTTCCTAGAAGAAACAGGAAAGAAGTCAGGGACAAAATACTTTCAGAGATGATATTCTAAAAAACACCTAGTTGCTACATGGGAGTGAATGGAAACATGCATTCCAGTCCAGCCCAGAAGTTTATCAGGTGGGGACTACCAGACCATCCAGCCAAGGTGACAGCAGAGTTGCCATGATAGTATTTTAAGTCTCTGAAGAGACAGTTCACAATCAAGTCAACCAGCAACTGCTTTCATCACAAATTCAGGAGGTGGCTGGGGTTCATGCCATGAGATCTCTTGATGTACAAGATCAAGAGATCAAGGCTGTGTGCTGGAGTGTCAGTGTCCTCTGAAGTGGGCTAGCTCTCACAGACAATGCCAACAGAAGCCATCACTGCAAGTCTTACAAGCAAGTACTACAAGGAAGAGAGCACCCAGTCTTCTACCCACTGCCAAGGCAGCCTGGTCAAGATTTTTACCAAAACACCCAGACACTGGTGGGATGAAGGACTAGAATGCTGTGTGCTGGAGAGGACACAGAGTCCAATTCTAAATCCTCCATGGACAGGCTAACTTACTTCATCCCCTGCTGGAAGACAGAGTTTCTTCGGGTCTTACAAATGATCAAGTCTGCCCACTGCACAACTACGATGCTGACAAAGAAGGCTGTGTGGCAAGTGAACTCCACTATTTTCCTCTGTTCGTAGGTCTAGGAAGCAGACAAAGCAGAGAGCATACATTCAGATATGCTGCCTTTGGTCTCTGGTGCTCACACCAAGTTCAGCAGCTGTTAATATTTTGGCTGGCAGCCTCTGAGCTGTGCCTCAAAACTTACCCATTGCTGCCCATAGCTGTCTTCCACATCGTTAATCCATCGGTCATCCCACTGAACTCTGATCCCTAGCAAGCCAGAAGGCCAGAAACCATTCTCTGCCATGATTACAAAATAGGTGAAGAAGCCTCCAAGGGCCTGGATCATACCTAAACCAGTAAGAAAGGACGATAAAACTGATGAAGCTACTTGCAGAGCAATTGTAACAGACAACAAGAGCTTGCAGGAAACCCTAACCACCTTAAAAATTACTCCTTGTGGGGCTCAGTGTCCCAAGCAGCAGCTGTAGAAATAGTTCATATTAACATCAAACTCAGCTGCAACCCTTGTGCTGAGCAGCCTCTGCTCCCAACTTTGTACAGTTACTTCTGTTCTGCCCTGTGCTGTGATGGCACCATACTCAAGGACACAAGATAAAACTCCCTTTGAATTCTCATTATGCCTTGCCCATACCCAACCCTTGCAAAACACAGTCAAGAAGGTTCCCAAGGTCTGCAGCAATTAAGCATGAGCTCCCATCCTGTAAACTGGGCACATCTCTTTAGCTGCCTTTCATCAAGGCTCCTAATGCTGTGTGTTTAGGGATACGCTGGAGAGAATCCTTTACTTCTAATTAAACTAACAATGGGATCTATGTTCTTGCTGAACAAGTCTGAACCAGAGGAGAACTGGTTGTCAGCCAGTTCCTTTACAGTGCTGTGCAACTAAACAAAATTACTGTGAAAGTGATTCAATGGATCAAGCTGCACAAGCCACCAGTATAAGCCACGGGGGAAGAATCACGGCAAGTTCTTTACAGCCTCAGGTTCTGGTTTACACATCCTAAACCTCAACCCTACCAAAATAAGCAGAGCAGCTCCGACTCAAGATTGTGTACAACCCCTGCTACCACTAAGTTCAAATTGGTGCCAAAGAAAACAGCAGCTTACCGATCTGCCCATAGGCCATGCTGATCAGCCGTTCATTCACCAGCTTGTCTGTTTTGGGATTTCTGGGCTGCCTCTTCATGATGTCACTCTCTGCTTGCTCATATGCCAGGGAGATAGCAGGGACCTGAGAGTGGCAGGACTGATGTTAGTTTCAATTCTCCACTGTATAGAGTCTTCCCAGTCCCACACATTCAGTGCAAGAAACAGCACTTCCCAAAAGCCCTATCTGTGATATACTACTCTGGAAGGATCTTACCCCCCCCCCTCCTTTTCCACAGTTTGTCCTTACAGGGAGCTGAAAGATCTTCAGACTCAAGAGCCATGAGATTAATGTCAATAAAAGGAGTATCAGATGGTCGCTTACTTTAAATCAGAACCTTAGAGCAAACTGTATTTAAGCATTTTCCTTCCGTAAGTCCCATCTTTAGGGTACCAAAGAACATCCACATTCTTTTCTTTAGGCAAAGAAACCACATTCACCATGTCAGTGCCCAAGTCAATGCAGAGGATGGTGACTGTTCCCAGAGGAAGGGGTATATTTGCAATGATGAAGATCAGGAATGGCGTGATTTCAGGAATGTTACTGGTCAATGTGTAGGCAATAGATTTCTTCAGGTTATCAAAGATCAGACGCCCTGGGGCAAGAAAGAGAGAACAGGGTAACTCACTTATCAGCAGAAGGCAGCCAAACAGCTCACAGGCAGCCTCAATGCTAAGACGAAATGGCAAAATGCTAGTGCAGCAAATGAAGGGTTCTCTTGTATGTAAGGGTGAGACTGCTCCATGCACAGCAACACCTGTGTAGAGTGACACTTCTAGTCACAGCAATCAGGGCTCACTATACACAGCAGTAGGATACTAAGCCCTAGTTTCTGGACATCATCAAGAGCCCCTTGGAGGGACCCCTCTGTTGTGCTCCTGTTTGAGAGCTGCTTCCCCATCAGGGAGGAAAACATGTCACACTCAGTTGGCAAAGAGGACTGTAAGGTCATATGTTAGGCAACAGCACAAAGTAGCTTTTGTTACTCAGACGCTTCTCACTCTTATCCATCCCAAAGGGTCATGTTGAACACCCAGGGAAAAGAATAAAACTTTGAAGCAAGGAGGAAAAGTGCTGCTCTCCTTAAAAACTCTTGTCATAGAGGCAAACTCAAAGGAGAGCCCCCCAGATGCCTGTATTTCAGAGGGGATGCCGAAATATGTTACTTTACCACCTCTGCACACAAGTTATAGACTCACCTTCTTCAACCCCAGTGACAATGGAGGCAAAATTATCATCCAGCAGAATCATGTCAGCTGCCTGCTTGGAGACATCTGAGCCAGCAATACCCATAGCAACACCAATGTCAGCTTTCTTCAGGGCTGGGGAATCATTCACACCATCACCTGTGACTGCTACAATGGCACCCTAGTCACAAAGAGAGAAACAGCAAGACTGAAATCATCATGTAAGATGTTTTGGGTAGAAAAAGTTTTCTCCTACCTTTCAGATGAAGCACAAAAAACTATTTCACTGTTGTAAAGAGACCTCACTTCCTCCTTGCTCTCCCCTGTTCTGATCAGGCTCATCAAGCGAGCCATGCTGCTCTCTCCAAAGGAGACACTGGGCAACACATGAACATGTTGGATCCTCCTCTCCCTAGCACATCCAGAGCATTTAGGAACTAAGTTTATTAGTAAATATCCTGGGATCAGAAGAAAGGCTCAGTACAAGCTGAAGACATTTTCCTGTCAGACCCTTATATTTATTTATTGTAGAGAAGCCTGACAGCAGCTGAAGGTTGCTGACAGATTTAATCTGGTCATTTACATGAGGGCACTGAAGAGACTTAGCCCTACCACTTCAACAGCAGAACTACCAAGTAGTTTACATATATACATCTGGGAATTTCTCTAATATGACATCCTTATTCTCCCTGTCTTTACCTGTCGCTGACAGCCTTCCACAATTATAAGCTTTTGCTGAGGAGATGTCCTGGCAAAGACAATTTCCGTATGGTGAAGCAGGATGTCATCCAATTGCTCACTAGTCATGTCCTTCAAATCTGAGCCATGAACCACACAAGCTTTGGCATCCCTGCAAACAAGAGAAAGAATGTTTTACTTTTTAAGTTTCTCATTAGCTGTACTTGCCCCATAAAAATAAGGCCCTTCAGTGTTTTTGGGAAAGATCAACTTCTGCTATGACAAATACTAATCCAGACAACCTCTGCACAGAGGTTTGATGCTCAAAATTTGAGAGGCAATGGGGGAACACCAAGAAAAAGACAAAAAAACAGAACCAAGCAACAGACAAAAAAATATCATGACCAGATAAACTCTTTCCATAGCTTTCTGAAGTGCATCAAGGCAAATTCTAGTTGTTTCCACAAATCCTGGCCTCTCTGAAAAAAGGAACCTCTGGCTCAGATAGTTAGCTTCCAAGGTTTCAAGAGATGCTGCTCTCTTCTGCAGGCAATCCTTTTTGCAAATGACTGATGGCCATGTGACTGATGACACATGGTTCTTCACAGTGTTCACACCATGCCAGTTCCAACTAATTTACACCTTTTGGCCACAAAAGTCCACAATGTTATATTTAGACTGGTTTGGTACCCTACATGCTGCAGCAAAACACCATCTCTCCAGCCCAGCATACCATCCCTTATAGGTCTAGGACACTAGCCATGCAGCTCTTGACATCACCCAGTTTAGACAGAGAAATTCCTTTCCCACCCTCAGAGCCAGCTACTAACATGCTCAGTTATACAGCCCAGCCAACCCCAGCCTGCATTGTTGGGTTTTGAAGTTACCCTCAAAATCTAAAAAAAAAACCCAAACTGAAACAAAAAAAACCCCAAAAAACCCAACCAAAAAAAACCCTCAAGCAACTTCATTTTGCAGGGTGTCTATTCACAGCTCATAAGCTACATGGCTGTCCTCCAGCCCAAACACAGGCTAGGTCAAGCTAAGCAATACAGACAGCCCAGCCATTCTGCAAACAGTCTGCCTATGCCAAAGTACATTTTCTGAGGATGCCTCAGTCCTGGCTAGGCTATGAAAGCAAGCATTAACCAGTAAGAGGAAGGAGTTTCCTTTTCACATTTATTTTGCTTGTAGCTACGCACTAGTGTCAACTCCTCCACCTGGCATAAGTCCTGCTCCCTTTGTCCTCCGACAATCTTACTCTTCCCACATACAAGACACACACATTTAAGACAGTCTTGTGCATTCTTCATGTAACTCATGATAAAGACTGAAGAATCACAATATGCTAAGCTAAGCAAATGGCAAGCTCTTCATGTACAGTGGGGAGATGCTTGAGACTATCCAAGGCAAGGAGAGAGGCAAATGCTTAATTCTTTGAACAGCTCAGGCCTTTCCCAGCAGACATTACCTAGGGTTGACCTGGCTGACGGGAATGTTGAGTCGGGCAGCAATATCTTCTACTGTTTCATTGCCCTCAGAGATGATGCCGACACCCTTAGCAATGGCTTTGGCTGTGATCGGATGGTCTCCAGTGACCATGATAACCTGAAATACAAACAGACTGGCATGAAAGCCTTGCCTGCACTGCAGAGCAGCACTGCCCAAAACACAGGGTCCCTTACACTGAAAAGGCCCCATGTCTTTTGTTCTAATCCTGAGCCCTAACACAGAGCAAGTCTGAGGTACAGGCAAATAACCTGCTACTAGTATGCAAGAGATTGAGGTGGAAGACAGAATTGTTAATATTGAGCTAATGGAGCCAGTTCTGTTTCCAGCCTGTGGTTCCCTCTCATTTTAGTCAGTATTACTGCACATGCAGAACTCACCCTTAGCCAAATCATGTGCTTTGGGATACCATGCTCTCAGCACCTGCCAGTGCCCTAAGCAGTTTGGAGTTTCACTCACTTTTCACTTCATAACACACAGCCATTTATATTTAACTTAGAAATTAAACCTGAAGTAGTTGTAGTTAAATCCTGATCAATTACTTCATCCATTCACATTACAGCAATACAGGAGGTCAAGGGAAGCTCTTTATTTCCACAGGTATGAAGTGAGGTGATATTCAAGCCAGGAATAAATTACCTTGATCCCAGCACTTCTGCATTTGCCAACAGCATCTGGCACAGCAGCACGAGGTGGATCAATCATAGACATCAGTCCTACAAAGCAGAGTTTGTCTACAGGGAAGTTCAGGTCATCAGTATCAAACTGGAAGCCATCAGGGAACTGATCATCAGGCAAAGCCAAGTGGCAGAATCCTGTAACACATCAAACCCACGTTTACTCTGTTCCTACACATCAGGAGGCAGAGAGAGTGTACACTTACTGCTTCTGCAAACAGCTACACAAGAGTAACAGGGCAGCTTTGTCAGAGGTTTAGCCAGGGCTGTTGAGACAGGAGTCACACTCCTATTCTGATAACTACCAGCTATTGCTAGGTGCCCAGACACAGCCTGGTTCATGTGCAGTGGAATAAAGTAAAATCTTTTCCAATGTAATAAGGCTGTTTTTTCTTACCTAACACTCTCTCCCCAAGGCCTCCCAACTCAAGGTAGGCATTCTGAAAAGCATCTTTCATTTCTTCATCCAGTGGTTGCTCTTTGCCATGAATAAGAATGGTGCTGCAGCGATCCAAGATCCTCTCTGGAGCTCCCTTCATCACCAGCAAGTAACGAGATTCTGATGGATTTGCATTTTTGTGGATAGACAGCTAAGAGTGGAAGAAATGAATCTGTTCTATAAACATGTACCGTGAAGGACACAAGTAATCAACATCAATGACTTGCAACTATAGCAGCTCAGGGCTATAGTTCTCTGATCTTTGGCTTTAGTTTTCATTTACCCACATTTTAAAGACGTTTACAAACTAACGAATCTGTGCATTCTTGAGCATTAATATATAACTGCAGGTGTTGTAATGACTTTTCTGTGTCCAAGTGCCACCTGTTAAGGTCATTTCCCAGCAGTTCATTCCTATTCCCAGATTTGAATTACTTCACGTTCTGTGCACTAGTGCTACACAGGTTGAGAGCATGTCTGATCCTTTGTTAGCAGATAACACCTTAGTGTCAGTGCAGCTCCTACGCAGTGTAACTATGGTCTCTTAACTTAGATTTGTAGTGCAGTCTTCAAACAAGTAATGGCTAGACAAGATTTGGGTGCCAGAACAAGTTTTGAGGCACACTGTGTGCAAATTTACACAAGTACTTCACACAGCAGCTCTCCTTTCAAGGACACCTCCTTACCTGGTACTTGTTGGTAGAGTTAAATGGTATTTCGACCACTTTGGGATACCTTTCTCTCATCTCCTTGACAGAACCACAGCACAATTCAATGCATTTCAGAAGTGCAGACTCAGAGGCATCTCCTGCCACTGCTCGCTGAGGAAAAAAGACAACTATCAAAACACACAACCCCAGAAGTTTGGATATTTAAAATAGACTTTAAGAGTGAATTCATCACAGTCCAGTCACAGCTTCTACATAAGATTTTATGAAAGCAAAGAATAAACAATTATCATCTAGTACCAACAAATATTGCATTTCTGAAAGCCACTAGTATGACTGCATTTCAGAAAGCCAGGCCTCCCATCTTGAGAGAGCAGCAAAATCAAAATCTTGAGACAAAATCAAGAAACTCTTTAAAAGGGTTAGAGAAAGTCACATAATCAGGGACAGTCAGACCAAGTGAGGCTGGAGGGTAAACTCTGAGAACAGCTAATGTGAAATGAAGACTGATGACACAAACAAACATTTTCATGTGCTCTTCCACTCCAGCACACCACCAGTTTATCAAGCCTCCGGGAGAAATTTCATCTGTTCATGTCTCCCTTCCCCATAAAGTTTGAGACTGGTAGAGATGGGGAATCTCAGCCTAAGAGATCTGTATATGCTCAATGTCCTGGTGGAGTTTCCTTTGTTGAAATTGAAACAAGTATTCCTTGCCCTTCTGGTCCCCTTGTCTGTGAGAAACTTTTTTTTTTCATTTCTGTACTATGATATCTAAAAACTTCTCAAAACTCCCATCTCCCAAGGCTTCCTCAAAAATGGAAGAACGCCAGCTCTTTAACTTCAGGATACATTTTGTAGACTTAAGATACAGTCTGAGTGCTGGGGAGAAATAGTTTTTTCTATCACCTCTATTACCACTGCATCAGAACACCCTTGGGAATAAGTTTACTAAGCAACGTGACTAATACTTGACAGATTATAAACACTGTATGGTTAATTTCAGCCCCGGATGGGTCACAGTTCAGAAGGAAGAATGTGAACTGGTGCTATGCCAGCATCTGCACCAGCACTGTACCAGTGAAAGCTTAAGGAGATGTGCCATTGAGAGCAGACTGCCTCTAGCCAGTCTCCCACAATCACTGCTCCCCCCACTCTGATGTTTACTTCTCCCAGCACCAGGTGTTTGTAGCTTTAAAATGTACAAATGCCAGAGATAGCAATTCCTGGAACAGCCAGATACTGGGAAATGCCCAGGAAAACTCTCTAGTCTTTCTTAGCCCAGTCTGAAATATCTGGCCTCCCAAACTGAGTGTAGATAGCGGCAGATGGCAAGGATTCCGCTGTGGGAAAAATGTCTCTTCAATCCCATCTTCCCTGCCTGCAGCACACTTCCTTTAAGAGTGCTGGACTGCAGAAAAGATTAAAGTGGCAGCTACCTCTACTTTTCAGGTTCATGTGACCCACAAGATGTAGTCTCACTACTTTTTTGAGAGGATGGTGGTGAGCAACAAGATTAACACTTCTATTTTGGGAACTCACCTTGAGAATTGGTACATTTTCCTGGCCGGCCTGAAACACAGCACGGTTACAGAGACCTGCAATTCTGGACAAAGCAGTCCAAGTGGCTGAGCTCTTGTCAAAGGAAGCACCTGAAAGCAGAGGAAGAATGTCAAAAAGCCACCCCTCAAAAAAGTCACATAAGCTTAAAATCCCACAGGTTTAAGAGCAGGAAACCTTTACATCAAGAACAGAAAACACTCAAAGCATCACTACATCTCTTTCTTTTCTCCTCCCTTTTCAGATACTTGATGAGCAGCTGATTAGACCAGAGGGTGGAACAGCAGGTGTGCAAAAGAACACTTCTGCTTTCAAAATTTCAGTAATGGTCATATCCAGCAGCAAGAGAGGGACACACTGACAAAGCCAAAGAATTCTGAACAGGTAACACTCACACAGAGGGCTTGAGTAAGGGATGCTGGGTTCTACCTCCAGGTTGTCTCACTTTATCCATCAACCCAGGAACTGGATAAAATAGCTCCCAAAGGAACAATGCTTAAATAAAGATACTCTCTCCTTCTGGCTCTTAAGTTGGCTTTAATGGAGATTAATTGAATACACAGTTAACTGATAGCCTAACATACTTTCCATGAAGTGAAATCATCTAGGTTTATTTCCACTGCAATCAAGTCAACCATTGCCAGGCCTAGGGCTTACAAAAAAATCTATTTAGAGCTCATTACTTTGCACTAGTGTTAAATCAAGTTGCTTTTTAAAGCAGTGCAGACAAGCACAATGTTTGCAGCTGGTTCAGGGCAGGGTCCACCAGCACCACTGGAAAAATGTTTATGTTATAATGTGTTGCAAGCACAGCATTTCACAAGATAGACAACAGCAAGAAAACTCCTGAGTTTGGTTGTATTGAACAGGTCTGGAGAGATAAGCATTTCTCTCAGTTGCACAGCACACTGAGATTTCAGGTTCTTATCAACTAGGAGAAACTTCCTACCGATTGCTGGTACTATGCAAACACAACCTGGGTATTGCGGGAAAACCCCTGTCCAAAGGCAACCATCTAGCTCCGCATGGGAGCTTTCCATCTATGTCTAGCCTCAGGTAATTATTATCAGGGCCAACACTTCTGCTGTCCATACTGTCAATAGACTTAAGATTGAGCAACTTAATCAAGATATATTTTAGCAAAAATAATCAGGTACTTTGCAAACATTTCTATGTACAGGACAAACATATGGGGCTGAACATTTAAGATGCTCAAATTCCGATGGAGCAATTCTGTGCAAAAGGCAGGCTATAGAGAGTTTAAGGATTAAACAATCATGGTACAGTGCAAAGCTTTCTATGTAACTTCAATTCTTAATGCTCATTCTAGACTGCACATTTGAAGTCCTCACATTGTGAGCGTCACTTGGACTGGAGAGTTACAAACACAGGTTCTTAGAAGTACCAGTGTCCAGGAAGACCCAGAAAAAGCCATTTTTAATGAAATGCCTCAAGCACAGAGAGGCAGTCTTACCACTCTGGTTCTCTGTAGTATCAGCCTCGTGAATCTGATTGTCAAACCACATGTGGGCAACTGTCATGCGATTCTGTGTCAGGGTGCCTGTTTTGTCAGAACAGATGGTGGATGTGGAACCCAGGGTCTCTACAGCCTCGAGGTTCTTCACCAAGCAGTTCTTACGAGCCATACGCTTGGCTGTTAGTGTCAGACATACCTGTGGATAAGAAAGATGTCAGGTTAGGCGCACTTGTGCAGCAATGACACTGCTATCCAACTCAATGTGCACATGAAACAACAACCAGCTTTCATGCCCTGCAGTGATTCTCTAACTCCTTGTTCAACTTGCCAGAGCAAAATAAACAGCAACACTTCAGTTGTTTAAATATTTTCCTTATTACAAAACCTCTAGAAAAGGCTTCAGCCTCCTGCTTCTCAGTGCATTAGGAAGGAAATAACATGCCTCAGACTAACATTTTAAAGTTGCCACCTCCTAATCATATGAGTTCTCAAAAGAGGTGAAGGCAAGCCACACGTGAGATGGTGCAAATTAGCTCTGGTGATAGGGCTTGCAAGTTGCTCAGGCAGAAAGTGAGCCGCTCCAGCTCACTTTCTTCTTAGAGGCTCTTATCTGGTTCCAGATCCCAAGTGTTCACTCTCTGGCTTGGTTGCTGTTCATTCCTAAGGCAGCATGGAAGCACCTTCTCCTGTCCACCACCACTCTCCATATACACAGGAACAACTACTCTCACCCCCTTTTCAGGAAACCAAACTTACAAAAACATCTGACAGATCCCAGACCAAAAGCTGGGGCTAGAGTGAAGCTTGCTGGATGCTCTGCCAGCCCTTAAGGGTTGGAAGGGCTGGTGTGCACGTGGGCATAGAAAACCTGATGGTTGTAGCAGGAAAAACCCCTTCCTGCCACACAAAAAGGCAGAACTAGAACTCCTAGTCTTGCTCACTTCAGCTATATGATACAAAGCCTCTGTGCAGATCTAACTTAGGGACCCATCTTTATGAGAAATTGCTGTAGAACTTGATGTTGATTCAGGCAATTAGTTAAAATACACTGAACTTATAAAGCCCAACCCTACACACTCACTTTCCAATACTTTAGTGTTCACCTCTCTGAATGCACACTGAGATAAAGCACTCCACACTTCCTTAAGGACCACATATGTAGTAAATTCAATCTTTTTTTCCAATTTCACTCACTGTAACCGTTGCAAGCAGCCCTTCAGGGACATTGGCAACAATGATCCCAATGAGGAAGATAACAGCCTCCAGCCACGTATACTCAAGGATGAGAGAAAGGATAAAGAAGGAGACACCCAGGAACACAGCCACTCCAGTGATGAGGTGGATAAAGTGCTCGATCTCCATGGCAATTGGAGTTTTCCCCCCTTCCAGTCCAGAAGCCAAACTGGCAATACGGCCCATCACAGTGCGATCCCCAGTGCTAATGACAATGCCACGGGCAGTGCCTAGAAGAGAGATGGGTTTCAGAAACCAAAATCAACCACAGCTTAATATCCTGTAGGTGTGGAAGAGATGTTTGGGGTGGACTTCAGCACAAAGACTGTTTACCCCCATACTCAGAGCTGCAACAAAAGTCTTGCTAGAGACATCTGACATTCCTGCTTTCTGCAGCAGATGTAGTACTTCATACATAGTTCACATTATGTTATTGGCACTTCAACACTTTTTACTTGTAATAAAACAGGAAGGCTAGAAGACACCACACAGCTGCTCCTCTAATAGAAGCAAGAACAAAAAAACCAAGTAGTGCTGTGGAGTCTTCCCATTCTACAGTACTGTAGTTGGAATGGGCAAGGACTTTGATGGGAACTTCCACCCTGCTCATGCAGGGTAAAAGTAGGTTCATGGTGTATGCACACTGCTTACCTATACAGCTCAGCATCATTACTCATACTTCAGGGAAGTAGGAGACACACATACCTTCCACACAATTGGTGGAAAAGAAGGCAATGTTCCTGGTCTCCAGTGGGTTCTCATGGGAGAAGTCTGGAGACCTGGTTTGAGGCTCTGATTCACCAGTAAGTGAGGAGTTATCTACCTACATGAAAGACAGTACTTTGTCATACATGAGCAGACAGATGCCTGCTAGATACCTCCCCACCCTTCTCCACTCCAGCCCCCATTCACAGCATAGAAAACTAACTCATTCTTCTTCAGAATGAAGTTTCCCAACAGCCTGTCACTACTGTACCTTGCAACCATGTGCGGATATGATCCGAAGGTCAGCTGGAATTCTGTCTCCTCCTTTTACCTCCACTAGATCTCCAACTACAACACCTTCAGCATTTATGCTCATCTTCTCACCATTTCTGACTACAAGTGCTTGCTAAAAGACAGTGAAGAAACAATCTATGTAAAAAATAACTCTTAGGAAAAGAGTTCAAAAGATCTAAGAATCTTAAAATAGTTACACTACGCTTCTAAAAGGTTTCTACTTGTACTAAGATGTTTATATCTGATATAGATACCATTTAAGAAAAATAAGGCTTTTTTCTTGATATTAAAGCTCCTTGTTACCAAGGTGACAGTGTGATAGTTAGGTGTCATCCAGATTGGCACTAAAATTTGGATTCCTTCATGGACAGTTACTGAACTCCCCAGACTATGGAGAAAGTGTCCCATGATTGTTAACAAGCTGGTGGAACTCACAGATTTTCAGGAACTACCTTGGCCTATTAGCATAGTCACTTGGAGCAGTCTCACATATCCCTCAAAATTAAGAGCTAGTAACCCACATTAACAGTCAGGCCCTTGCAATTAGAGACATTTAAAACCATTAATACCATTGAACAAGCTATGACTTGCCAGATCTCAAGAAAATTATTTATTCCATACCTGAGGCACCAAGTTTTTGAAAGACTCCATGATCTTGGAACTTTTTGCTTCTTGGTAATAAGAGAAGCAGCCAGTAATGATAACCACTGCTGCCAACACAATACCCAGGTACAGCTACAAACAGAAGAGAAAGTGAGTCAGAGGACAATCTGCCTGAAAGGCTTCCAGTTTGTCCAGATAAATTGCCTGGCATTTAAGTGCCCCATCACAAGCATGAAGGTACTTGCAGTCTCTGTACACTTTGCACACAAAGGCTGTCTACAAGTTACTGTTGTTAACACAACACAAAGGAAGTTCATTTCATTATGTGGAAACACTCCAAAACACGTTAAGCTCACACACTGAATTTCCTGTGCTTATGAGAAAAGCTTCTGGACTGAATGCTTAAAGGAAGTTAATCTGCCTTGAGCCCAACAGGCTGCTAGACCTGCCTCTAAGGTAAACCAGACATTTTTACTTACATTATCATTGTTGGGCTCCTCATCCATCAAGCTCTGTATGCCATAAGCCAGAAAACACAAAATAGCACCAATCCACAGCAGGAGCGAGAATCCTCCGAACAGCTGCCGACAGAACTTTACCCATTCAGGAGTGGTGGGTGGGGGAGTGAGGGCATTTGGGCCATCACGAGCCAGGATCTCAGCTGCACGTGCAGAAGTCAAACCCTACAAGAGAGGATTTTTTAGGCATTGTGGCAAGACCAACTGCAGAAGGTAGGTCTGAATCTGTTCGGGTTCTACCACAGCAACAAGGAGCTAACAGGCAATGGAGATGTGCAAAACTGACAGGGTTCCACAACACAAGTGCAGGATAAGAGAACTTAATGCCAGAACAGGAGCTACAGGATGTTGAATGCTACTTGAGAAGTCTGCAGGCCATGGGCCTACAAACGCTGAAGAAGGAAAGGCAGGACAAGAAGGCTACAGCCACAGACATTGAGCTCTGAGGAACAGCACACCTGTATCAACTTATGGAACAAGTGAAAGCTGGAAGCCATAAAAGTAATAAATGTTGGAACAATATTCCAGGAAGTTCAGCTTTCAGAAGCCAAGGTCACGGACACAAAAATGCAAATCTCTCTCTCTTATAAAGAGCAGACTTGATGCTATATGCAATCATGCAAGAAATGCATTAAGCAAAGCGAACAACAGCAGAAGTGTAAAACCACTGCAGTGCTTCTGCACTGGACTCAAAGTAGCCTAGGATATCTGCACACCTCTTACTGCAGGAAGGCAAAATTTTAACTGCTACTAGCCATCTCTGGGCATGTGCTCAGTCTCTAGACTACACTTACAACATAAGAAACATCTGTCATCATTATATGCTCCTCCGGAGAAAAAAATAATTCCAAGAATCAACTTGACCTTGAACAACTCAAAGGAAGGTAACAATGACTTTGTTAGAAGCTAAGTCGCTAAGTATTGCAGTCAAGTTGTACAGTGGGAGGATAAGAAAAGTACTTGTGAATTCAACATTTCTCCCAAAGCCTGAGAAACTTAACTGGAAGAGGGGAGATTAAACACAAAAAAAAAAAAAAACACCAAACAAACAAACAAACAAACAAACAAAAAAAACCCACCCCAACCATACCAAAATCAGACCACCCAGATCTCCCTTTGTGCAATGGTCTGAGCTGTTGCTGTTTCTTTTCAGATCAGGGCAAAGAGGGAAGGAACGCAATTGTCTACCTACCCGACTCAAGTCTGTTCCATATTTACGATGAAGTTCATCTAGGCTCAGCTTGTGGTCATCCTGAAAGAGAAGAAATAGTTGGAAGAGAAAATAATCTGAGAAAAGATCTTAGCAATTCCAGCCCCCATCCCCAGCTTCCTATCCGTAACAGTTGGTGAGATAAGCGGGACTCCAGTTTATCTTCTCTGTGAAATCTCAAACTCATTCTAGAATTCAACACAGTGTCATCTTTAGCATTCTTGTGACTGAGTACTTGAAAGCTTTTTTGAAAATGTCTGACTTTCAGTGCAGTCCTTATACCCCCAGCAGATTCTGTGAAACCTGAATGGGTGGGTGTTTTTGGGAAATTGAGAGATGAATGGAAAGGAGTTGGGAAGGAAGGTAGGAATGTATGGAAGATTAAACCTGTAATTTCACACACTTTTAAGCAGTGTTGTTATATTAAACACTACTTTGGAGGAAGCGTTTCTTTCCCCAAAGAGGCTTCTTTCCACAGCCAGGCTATTTTTCAGTTAGATCAAGTTGGTTCAGAGCAGTGCCTCACTTAAAAGGCTGTACTGCAGGAGCAGATACTTTAAGTACACATCACTACTGAACACAGAATGCAACCTTTGAGCAATCTTTAGAATCCCCTCTTCCTAACAGAGGGGTCAAAAATGTTTAATCACAGTCTCAAACCCACAGAACACAAACAAAATCTGCATCACTTTCAAGGACAGCAGATCTAAGCCTGATGATGCTCACAGACATATACATCATCCAGCTTTCATATATGGAGAATGGAGACACTCCCCACAGCCTCAAACATGATTAGATGGAATAATACTGAGGTCAGTCTGAGCAGAGGCCAGCAGTAAATGGAGCTGTACAGCCTCAACTCCTCAGCTGGAATGAAAACAGCAGTCCCACTCACATGACAGCACAATAAAGCCTGTAATGCTGCTATGCAGAAAGTGCTAGCCTGGCTGAGGAAATACATCTATACTGTGCTATGGGTAATGCAGGCAAACAGACTCTAGTTCTGTGCTTTTTGAGAAGTGATGTTGCCAAGGTCTACTGTGTGATCATCTTGATGTTGAAACACTTACAGCACATCTGGCCTGGGGACAGAGGGGAGGAAGAGGGACATCAGTGCCTTCAGTCATACCATGCTGTCAGCACACCAGCTTGCTTCTCTTTTAGTCAGATTAGGCACAGGGTTTGGGCACAGCAAACACTCTGAAAACTGCTCTTTCTGCCATATACTCTTACCATCACAACTTCCTTTTTAAGCTCATCCATGTCCCTCTCCTTCTTCCCCTTCTTCTTTCCGCCATGCTCTGATGTAGCAGTGGGCTCATACTTGTCTCTTCCAGCCTGCAAGGGAAGATACAGCATTGTTAGAAGCATCTTGCAGTCAAATTCTACAGCAGTAGACATGAACTATACACCCAAAACTACCAGGCAGACAACATTATTACAGTTTATTAAAACTGTGTACCTAAACTTCAGTAAAGCCTTTGACACTGTTTCCTACAGCATTCTGTTGGAGAAACAGGCTGCTTGCAGTTTGGACAGGTGCACTATGTGTTGGATAAAAAAAAAAAATCTAGAGGGTTGGACCAAGAAAGTGGGGGTAAACATACAGCTGGCCATCAGTGGGGTTCTCCAGTATTAAGACCAATCCTGTTTAATATCTTTATCAGTGATCTAGACAAGCAGATCGAGTGCACCCTCAGTCAGTTTGCAGATAATACTAAGTTGGGCAGGATGGGCAGGAGGGTTGATCTGCTGGAGGGCAGGAGGCAATCTTGACAGGCTGGATTGATGGGCCAATACAACAATATAAGGTTTAATAAAGCAAAGTGCGGAATCCTGCCCTTGGGTCACAACAATCCCAGGCAGTGCTACAGGCTGGGGGAAGAGTGGCTGGAAAGCTGTCCAGTGGAAAAGGACCTGGGGTGCTGATCAACCATGGCTGCACATGAGCCAACACATGCCCAAGTGGCTAGGAAGGCCAGTGGCATCCTAGCCTGTGTCAGAAATAGTGTGGCCAGCAGGACCAAGGCAGTGATTGTCCCTCTGCATTAGGTACTGGTGAGGCTACACCTTGAGTGCTGTGTCCAGTTCCAGGCTCCTCACTGCAAGAAGGATATTGAGGTGCTGGAACATGTCTAGAGAAAGGCAACAGAACTGGTCAATAGTCTGGAACACAAGTCTGATAAGGAGCAGCTGAAAGAGCTGAGGCTGTTGAGCCTGGAGAAAATTGGAGGCTCAGGGAAGACCTTATTGCTCTCTGCAACTCCCTGAAAGGAGGCTGTAGCCAGGTAGGGGCTGGTATATTCTCCCAAGAAGCAACAGGTCAAGAGGAAATTACTTCCAGTTGTGCCAGGACATATTTAGATTGGTTATCAGGAAAAATTTCTTCATGGGCTGTCAAGCCCTGGAACAGAATACCCAGGAAACTGGTTGAGTCACCAGCCCCAGTAGTATTTAGATGTAGATGTGGCACTTGGAGAGACAGTTAGTGGACTTGGCAATGCTGGGTTAGAGGCTGGACCCAATTATTCTACAATCTACACAATTCTATGAAAGTTATGCCATTACAATAAGTAATAAAAATGAGCTAGTGAAAGAAGTCTGCTCAGTATTATCCCCAATACACAGATTAGAGCCAGACATCATGCAAGTCTAGCAAGGAGGAAAGCAAGCTATTCAGGCAATCTTGATGCATGAGCCCCAGCTCAAGCTGAAAAAGTGATGAAGAGCAGAAGAAACAAATTTCTGAAAGCAAACTTATGTTTTCTGCAAGGCATTAAATCCTTCTCCCTTCTCCCAGCCTTCCACAGCCTCTGGTGAGGAGAAGTCTATCAACTGAAGGTAAGTAGGTAAGTAGAGTGGTACCTCCGGCGGTCGATTCTGAGGGCTAAGTTCCAACACTTTCATTCTCAAACTAGCTGGACAGTTTATGCAACAGAAATCTGCTTTCAACTTAAGGCAGTTTGAACAGCAAGAATGGTATACAAAGCAGCAGTACACTCTTGCAGATTCAGTCTGTGCTTAGTCCTGCCTACACTTCATAGAGCAGATGATTTGCTTAAAGCCTCTTTATTCAGTACATTTTTTATTCACTTTTATTATGATTAATTCTATATGAAATCATGCACAGATTTAGATCTACTCATAATGGGGTAAACAAGCATCTAAGGACAAACAAATCATGACAGTGCACATAAACATCACTTAAAAGACAATCTTCTGTTTCCTTCTGTTTGGGACCTATTACATGCCTGATTTTTATGTGATGAGATTTTCACCCAAGAAGATCCCCAAGAAAAACTTTAAGATGAAACAGCACTTAGTGCTACCAAGAGTAAAATATTTAACAAGATTAACAAAAGGTTTAAAGGCATTGCCTCGCTTGCTTTTTGCATTGAGAGCAGGATTTCTGAGAGTGATCTGGACACAGGAACTATTGTTTTATGCAAGACCTCTCCTGATGAGCAGCTAGCACAGGAAATTTTTATTATCTATTTCAAGAGAAGCAGAAACCAAAACCAAAAGTGAAATTGCACAAAAAAGAAGGAAGATCATTACTTTTCTGAAAGAACCCATCTGTTGCATCTAGAAAAGGGTTTTTACTGCACTGAGAAAGCTCTGTGTGTAACACTCTGAAGCCATAGTCACACATTTCACATGCACAGAAGTCTCCCCTTGCCCTGCTCAGCAAAGACAAGCTTTGCATGCCACTACAGAGCTGTGCAACAGAAATAGTTTTCACTAAGTGGAGCAGAGCTGAGCTATTTATCTCCACTGATCCAGTAAAAGGACACAGAACTACAGACTGTCAGCATTCCTGACATTCCCTTCCCTGCACCTAAATTCCCATTTCCCTTCTTAAAAAGGTGAAAACCACAATACTTAAACCAGCAAGGTCCTCACAGTCAAGCATCACAGGAATTTGCCACAGGGCAATTCACAAAAAGCCACCATGAAGCATCTGTCTCCTTCAGTCTCTGAGGGAAACAACTTTGACTTCTGCTGGAGCTATGGCAGACAAGTCCAAACATAGCCCTGCACAAAACACATGCCTCTTGATTACTGCTTGAGATGAGAAAGGATTCCTAAGAAAGGTGAAGGACCTAGTGCCTTGTCTGACTACCACTCCACCTTCAGCTTCACCCCTTCTCCCCAAGAAAAGCTTAGCAACCTCTTGCAGGTAGATCTAAAAACCTCCTGGTTCTTTGGAACTTCTGTCAGAAATACAGTTACTCAGCTCATTGAGGGCAGTGAATAATCCAGGAATATAGGAGTGCTTAAGCTTTTTCAGCTGCAGCTGAAACAATCTACAAGTGGGCAAACATGAAAAGGCTCACTGCCCTTGTTCAAGCATGATTTGCTTAAAAAAAAAAACACCAAAAAAAAACCACCAAAAAAACAAACAAACAAAAAAAACCCCAAAAACAAAAAAACCACCAAAAAACCCCCAGATATCAGCTGCAGTCAGAACAAAGAGTAGATAGAGTTACTTGTTTCTTTAAGCACCCAAGCATTTGGGTCTTAATGGAGTCCATCTTATCGATGAGCTCAGCAATTCCTCTACTCAAAAAAAAAAAAAACCAAAAAAAAAAAAAAAAAAAAACAAAAAACCACAACAAAAAAACCCCCACAATATTTTCAATGCTTTCCCTTCTGTTGCTTTACTACTACATCCCACCCTTACTAAAATGTTAAGTAGGTAAGTCAGTAGAATCAGCTTCAGCTCTTGTTACAGGATCATTTCATTTCATGCAGAATCTGAACTTCCTGCTTTATCATTCAAATCTGAACTTGACACACACCTCAGAGTCCAAGTCCTGTCCCTGTTCTGTACCTCCGGGCCATTGCCTCCCTTCCTGCAAGAAGGGCCCAATCTGTTCAACAAAGGCTTGTGCTGGCTGGGCTGCCAGGCAAAGAGGTTTTCATCCCACTTCAGCACTGTTTCCCTGCTCTCCCCTTCTTTTCCTGTTGTACAAAGAGAAGAAAGCCTGTGGTATTCCTCATCCACATCTTATCAGTTTTAATCACATGGCCTGAACACAAAGGAAGGTCTGTTTCATCAGAAATGTCACCCCTGTTCCTTGACTTAACCCAAGAACTGACTCATCAAAACTGCCTCAGAAAATACCAATGCAGCTTCTTTTTTTTTTTAATGCAAGATTTATTTTTTTTTCCACTGACATAAGCACAACATTTGTACACACCAGCATAAGAAGTTTTATACATCCCCCAGAAAATCCTATTGTCTTTCAGATACAGCTGATGATTTTCCTCTCTGGAGTAATTGAACCATTCATGGCTGATGTTCTCAATACAGCCATGATTGACCAGGAAACAGCAGGGGCACAAATCAGCAGAAAAGCATAGAAGTACCATGTTCTAAGATCACCTAATCCAGCAAGAAATGTCAAGTAAGAGCCAAAACAAATTATGCAGTCTCTGGAGGCCTGGTCTGTTTTACTGCTTATGTCATTATAATCAATTGTGCAGAGAAAACAGAAAAGTTACTGTCGTGCTGCCTTCTGAGACAGTAAATAAATTAACCAGATGACTCATATAACTGACTCCGCCTATTGGACTGGAAACTGCTCCATGACCCTACATAATCCTAGCAAAAGACAGAATAGTTTCTTTGGATCCTTTTTAATCCCTCACAAGAGCTATGTTCAATCACCTATCTTGAACCAAAAATTTAAGCTGCATCAATTGATCAGACTCTCAGCATCTAGGACAGTACAAGGCAGTTTTTACTCAACAGTTAGTAGTTGCTAATTGTGCACAGACTGCTGCTTTCCAAATTATGAAAGGGCCAGCTCTTCTTTCTCCCATGAGATGTAAACCTAATCAGGCTTTTAATCATCAGGATAAAACAAGGACCACCCACACACCTTAAGCCGTCACCAGGTATTAGGACAAACATATCTACTCCTCTGAAGTTGTGTGAAGACCCTACAGCAGAGAGTGTTCTCAAAATGTCATCGCTGCACAGCTGAGAAGCCCGCCCTCAGTTTTCTGGAGCTGTGCCAACTACAAAGAGTCACCTTCCTCACTTTTTTGCCTGTAATAAATAGTCACCATAAGCCCAGACATTTCTAGTAGTTCATAAACACATCAAGATGAGTGGACTGGACCCCAACTTCCCTTAGATGAGCTGGTGAAGGCTACTGCTTGGAAAAACCTGGGTGAAGGATGAGCTGCAGTCTTCAGCAGATCAGGATCAAAGTAGGTTGTACAGCTCACCTCACTTGCCAGAGACCCCTGTCCACCTGCTTTTCCATAAACGTGTGTTGACTAGGCCCAGGGTTTTCTTTGGCAAAAGGACTATTCTCTAGCCATAGTAATAAAAAGTGAACAGTCATAAAATAGCCATAGTAATAAAGGAATGAAGAAGATAGGGGAACAGGAAGGTAATAGATAAGATTTTTTTAATTGCACCAGATAAGGATTGCTTTGATTTGCATGATTTCCCTTCAACTGGTTCCATTATAAACCTTCCTAGTTTCTGACAGGGGGAATAAACCCCTAAACTGGAGTTCAAGGAAATCTGAGTTAGCCAAGAGGTGTTTCTGCTCTACACACAGGTGCTTGATCACAGCATCCAGCTTCAAAGTCTTCACTACTGTTTCCAACAGCCTTCACAAGCACTTTTCTTTAGTTAGAATATACAATCTGAATTAAAGACATCTCCTCCTCATGGCCCTTAAGGCAGAGCTGACCACCTCCAGAAGTGACCCAAAGCAGACACTACCAACTCTGTGCCGTGCCTGTGCAGCAAGGCAGATGGAGTCAAACGTGCTGCTGTCTACAAACAGCTTCCAGTCAGCTCTGAACAGGAATGAAATCCAGAATGCTTTCCTCTGTTACACCCCCCCACCGTTGGATAATCTGCTTTTTGGGCTGCATAGCAGCAGCTGACTGCCCTCCTCTTGCCCCATTACCATTTAAAGTAAAACAGACTCAGCTTCTCCTTACAGCCAGAGAGAAGAAACTTGTTTTCTCACACTTAGGCTCTTTTTTTCTCTTCCATCCCATGCACACATAGGAAAAGAAGTTTCCTTTTTGGGCACCCTAACTCAGGGCAGGCACATACTATTCAGTATTGCATCCACATCCTGCCTTTTTCACTGCCTCGCTCTCACATGCCCGTTTTTCAAGGGGTCCCCAATTATATGCACACATTCTCACTGCTGAACGAGCACATCTGGTGACTTACTACCAGAAAGCATGAGGCAGCCGTATTATCCCTTCTGAACTATCCCCTGTGGTGGCGCTTCAGTTTCAGGCTAATTAGCCTGAAGCTTTATTATCCATGCAACCTATGAAATCTGAAGAGAAGCAAGATAGCTTTGTTCATTGGAAAGTGTTTATATCTTCTAGCAGTCCCACAACGGCAGGGTAAGCCCCCGAAGCATTTTGTGCTGCAGTCCTATATACACACACAACTCAAAGACTGCTCTAATGATTTAAACAAGATTCATAATACTGTCTAATCTCTCCTCAGTGTCTTAGCTCCCAGATGAACTTTTACTGTCCACACTGCCTGTTGCCTACTGGACTTAAATACAACAGGCTGGGCTGCCAAGCAACAGAAGGACTTCCTTAGGAAAAGAAACCCCATACACAGAACAAATGCTGAAACCCCACCCCACACACTCCTCAACCCCCTTTTCCGAGCAACTGTCCATTCAGCCATGTTCTTGCAGCTCTCCCTACTACTCATGCAGTTATGTCAACACTGCCGCTGCTGTACTGCACCGATGAGGGCAATACAAAGTCAAGTCAATGTTTGAACAGCGCTTGGGAAGCACAGAACACCTGTTGGTAGGGAACATGCTACCACCGCTGCCACGGCCCTGCACGGTTACCCTCTCCTCAAGGAGCAGAGAAATCAGAATTTTACAGGAATGTGTTTAACCAAAAGTAAACACAAATCTAAACACCTCCAACTACACGAGATACACAGGGAAGCATTCGAAGGGAAAAAAAAATCATCCAAGCAACAAAATCAAGAAACTGATCTCTATTTTTTTGGCATAAAACGAAATCAGAGCAAGCCAAGAGGTATTTCTGCTCCGCACGCGGCTGCTTCAGCACAACATCCCCCAACAGCCTTCCACCACTGTTTCCTTTCAACAGCCTTCACATACACTTTTCTTTAGTTAAAAGATACGATCCGAATTAAGGACTCCTCCTCCCTACAATGGGCTATAGCCCTATAAAGGTTATAAGGTAGAAGAAATGCTGATACAGGGCAGAAACTGCTGTACAGCCTTCTGCGAGAATTTATTACCCCACTGAACGAGAAGACCCCAGGGGTGTCCGACTCCCTCATGCCACCATCTCTCATCACACCCTCACTGCTACCAACAGGCAAATTAGCCCTAATTATCGCTGACGGCTCCCCTTCTCCCGCGCCCACCCCACCCCCCCTCCAACGCCCTTGTGTCTCAAGAGAAGTCTAAAGTACTCCCAGGAACCCGGGGAGCAGCCGCGCTCCCTCCACAGCTCCGCAAGGTCACCAGATAACACCAGCCCCAGAGACTGCGGGCGGGCGGGAGGCCCCCTCGTCGGGGAGACACGACCTCAAAGAGGAGCCAGGGAGTTTGAGACGCCGGCTGCTTGCCCCAGGCTCCGCCACGCCCTCGGCCCGACTCTTCCTTCCCGCTGGCGGCGGCGGCCGCCCTCGCACGTTGCTGGGGCCGGCAGCACCGGCACCGCCCGCCAACGGCCGCCCTCGCGGCCACCCTCGCAACAGACCCGACGAGGCCGCCCGAGCCGAGATAAAGCGCAGCCCCACTGAAGGGAAAGGGGCACCAGCCACAGTCCGGCTCCTTGAATTTCCCACTTCCCGCCCCAGCCCGGCCCCACCGCTCACCCCCTTGCCCATGGTGCCGGGCGACTGCGTGCGGGTGAAGTGGCGGAGGTGAGGAGCGGTGCTCAGAGGCGCCACGTGTCCCGGCCGGCGCGGAACAATGGGAGCCCCCCGGCAGGCGCTCGCCTTCCTCTTCTTTCTCCCTCTCCTCGGCTCCTCGCCTTCACCTCGTCCCCCTCTACCCCCACCGGGATGATCCTCTCTGACGCCGCAACCGCGCGCAAGTCTAACAGCCGACTGCTTCCCGCCGCATAAAGAGCCTCACTCCACTGCCACGCCCAGCCCGTTGTGGCACCACGCCCCCGTGTCACACACAGGGGCGTGAACTGGGGGCGGTGCTGGAGGAGGGGGTAGCGCCTGCGGGCCCTTCCGCCTTCCCGGGTGCATCTTGGGACGGGGGGTTCATCTTGAGGCTCACCCCGACCACGACTCGCTTCCGCGGCGCCCGTCTTGTTTGCGGCGACGCCGCCAGGCTGGGACCCCCCCCGGGGCGGCTTGCCCTCCGCTCCTGTGGGGGCTCGGCCCTGTGGCCGCCCGGAGCCCCCACGTGCCGGCTCCCTGCGGGTTTTGCCGCTGCTCACTGAGAGGCTCAAGACCCTTGGTGCTCCCTTTCCATCCACTGGCTTTCTGCTGGGCATGGTCCCTGCCATGCTGCCAATCTGCCGAAGCCTCAGCGCTTTCCATTCCGGTGGAGATGTGCGTGCTCTTGCCGAAAACTACTTCTGGTGACTCGAAAAGAATTGGGGGGCAGCTTTCTGTCCCCTCTGCTGCTCAGGGAGCCTGGCTAGGGGACCAGGTTTGGCTGTGGTCATTCTTCCCTTCAAATTCTGGGAAAGAGTGATGCAGAAGTTATTACTGTGTTTGTTCACTTTGGTTTTGGGTTTTTCTGGTTTTTGTTTATTTTTTTTTTCCCAGCAGATTGTTGACTTTGCTTTTACTTCTGTCTAGATTTTCTGGCAAAGAAAACGAACTGATGGTCTTTTTTTATTCTCGACAGCTTAGTAGAAGCCCTAGAACCCTGTATAAACATGGAAATGAGAAAGTGTTTCAGGAGGGTTTACCTGCTGAGGGTTCCAAAATCAGCTGTGAACTTTCTTGGGAAGGAGGAACATAGTTACAGCACTTCCCTGCTTAGAATGGCTTGAAACCCTTCCATAGGAGAAGAGAACTGAATTCAAGCCTTAAATATCCTGCACAAAAAGTAGCTCATCAAACTGCCCATGGAACCATGGTCTTTTAAGGAAGATTTGCCACTGCAAACATCATGTTTATTTAAACAATCATAGAGGTGTAGAGGTACCACATCGGTGGTGGGGCTTGGCCCCGTCACTGCTCCCTAGACCTGCTTTTAGAGCTTCTGATGGATCTGCTGTTTGCAGGTGTGGGAGATGCTCCATCATTGTGACTCAAGCTGGACTTAAAGACTTCTTGATCACTCAGTTCTCAGGTGCTTCTGCAACAGAACATAATTAACATGAAAGCAAAAACTAGCAATGAGATCAGATGCAATTTTAGACAACAGGCCAGCATTTCAGAGACACTTTTTAGTTGTCTGCATAAGCTCCATTGTCAAGCCTCTCATGGTCATTACTAGACCTTGCACTGTGTTGACAGACTGGGAGGCTGAAGCTTTTGGTTTACCTAGAAAATACCTGGACAGCTGTCTCCCTACCAAGCTGCACCAACCTGACCCTGAGGCAACACTCAGATAGGACTCATTACTTACCCTTGAGATTTTCTTCTGAAATTTCCCAAGAAAGACTTGGCTCTTGCCTGTGGGTGGGGAGGAGGTAATAGGCATTTAAGAGCTTGGTCAAAATTCCAATGGCTGAAATCACCTGTTCATTTCCTTTTCACTCCTTTAGCAGTATTTTACTCCTGAACAGCAATACACAGTACCAAACTTGGCTTGCTTTCTTTGTGGCAGGACACTAAAAAAAGACCTTCAGACCACTTCTGCACTATATTGCCCTTTGCAGTGCTACCCAACCAGTGTAGTTGATGTGGCACATTGTAAGTTTGATCCATCTTTTCCTTGGGGTAGTTGATGTATTGTAATTTCTGCATAATGCAAAACTGTAGCATGCAGCCGTGGTGCTGTAAACCTGGATTAGTGCCTCAGTGTCACTGACAGTGATTTAAATGGAGAACAAATCCATACAGATCAAGGGAAATTTTATTGCATCGACCAGGCAGGGGTTGTAATATTCTGTATTGGAAATGCTTGTGTTCTCTTTCCATAATAGGTATCAGTGAGATTAGCTTAAGAAAAATCAGGAGAGCTCTGTTTTCAGTATCTACAAGCAATTACAAACTCTTTGAGACCTTGGCAGAGTGACTGAGAGAAGGAGAGATAACATACAGGGAAGTTCACTCCTGCCAGCAGGTGAAATCCCAGTCAGGCCTTGATACTGGAAAATTCCTACTTTTTGGCTGGCTAGTCCCACTTCAGGTTATCCCAGGAGTAATCTTGAACCGTTACTTTGCAGATCTGCAAGCATACATTGTTTTCCCCTCAGACAGCAGCTATGGTGTGGTTGTGGACTGCTGCACAACAGTCAAATTCTAAGGGTAGGTAGTGTGGGATGCACTGAAAGGGAAAGGATGAGCCTTAACAAAGCAGTGCAGGGCATTATGTGAATGCCTGCTCCTGTGGGCATCACAAGGTCTTCCTGCCACACTTTGTACTTTGAGAACCAGGGATTGTTCTACAGCAGGGAGTTTTATAATGGCCGTTTTCAGATGGGAGAATAGTCACAGTGAGGGAAGGCCGGCATGCAGAAAAGCTTTAGCAGGTTCCAGTTAAGAGTCCAAGGGTCTGAAAGCCCTTTGCTCCTACTACTAGATATACCAGCTTGCTCTCAAACGTACTCCTGTTTCCAGTAGTAGACTACATGTAGCTTGACACAGAGAAGCAAATATTCTTTATACCTTTACAACTGTTGCAGCCTAGGGCTGCATTTGCTGGGAAAACTAGGATCCCAGAAGTATATAGTCCCCAGAACAGGAAAAAATACCATCTCTCATCTGTTTTCCCTTCTGTGACATCTCCTCCACGAGTTCTCTGTCAGTGTGATTCAGAGAAGTGGTCAAAAGGGGTTCATGCTTTTTTGAAGACCACCCCTCTTCAAGGGGAAACAGAGAAGACAAGGTATACAAAACAGTATTTCTATCAATCTTCCATCTGTAATTATGGGCCTCATAGCCTCTGCTATCTTGTCCCCTGCCTTTAATGAGATCACTTTAAGAGATAAGGCAGTGACTCCATTAAAAGGGGGGTGCGGGGAACAATATCTAACTATGGGGTAAGGCAAAGATCAAGATCCACTAAACCCCGTCAGGCTTGGCTAAGCTTCCGGCATGTTTTTTCCTTCCCCTGGCTGAGGGATACAAACATTTTGCATTTTTTACAATATTTAGTATTTTTCGGAAGCCTTCCAAGTTATTCAAATAGTCTTGCAAAAACATGACAAAGGCTCCTTACATACTTGTTGAAAATGAGGGCTCCAGCCTCTACCACTGCATATAAATAGATTCACCTTCCTTTAACAGAGATGGTGTCACGGACTGCAGAGGCAAAGGGCACAAAATACACAGCATTCCTGTCATTTCAAGTGCCTCAGTGCTATGCCTGTACAAAATTCCTGTGCGCTTGGCACTTCCGTAAGTGGGAACTCTGGCTGCTCAGCCTTTCTCTGTACTAAGCTCAAAGTGCCTCAGCCCTAGAACTTAGAAACTGTGAATCTTTTGTGTTTTCCCAGAGAAGAGGGGGATGGAGGCTTACAAGAATCATGCAGTCAATGAGATCAATGTGTGGGATTTAGGGGAGCGTGGTTCCTGTCTGACCCCTAGGAGATGGGGTTTTACTTCTGGTTCACAGATCCCCAAAGACTTGAAGGGGGATGATGCTGTGAAAGCACAGGAAAAAAAGCCATTTCTAGTAGACTGAAATACACTCTTCAAGGATTTGTGCTTCTCCAGGAAAAATGCTTAGGAACCCACAAATCAAAAAAAGAAAATAAAGGATTAATATCTTGCTCTGAACAAATCTATAACATGAATTTAAGTGACTTCTTTTTATAGCCTGTACTCATATCCTATCATTCCAGTTTAGTTACCAACACTGTTATTTATTCACCCTTCTTTGCCAGTGAGTTATCTGGGAGATAAAGCACCTTTGAAATCCCTAGACTCCCTGGAACCACAGTGTATATCTGTTGTGTGCACTTTGCCATTCCAGAGCAGATAAACTGAGTGCCATGTAACTTATGCCTGCTTTGGAAATCATTTGAGCACTAGTAGCTATATGGGAATAGATCTGAGAGCATAAGTTTTAGGCAAAAATGTCCACATGTCTATTCTTTTTAATTTTTTTTCTTATTTTCTTCCCATTTGCATCTGCCCATATTCCATGGTGGGGAGGTGGTTGCATCTAAGTATAGATAAGCTTGTGAAAAATGCCAGATTTTTTTAAATCTGTACTTTGTTTTCTGCCTAACTGAGAGGACAAGTGGGTGTTTTGATAAGTAAAAGGGTGTTGAAGATTGTTGATGTAGGGTGGACAAGGAGAAAAAATAAAGCATGTGTTGCCATACTAGAAACAGCTCTCTTTGGCATTTTACTATCTGTGGAAATATTTTCAAATATATGAAAGGCATAGATAATGTTCAACTGAAAATTTTCATTAGAAAAAGATTATGTTTCTAAGGAGAAACACCCTGAAGTCAGCATGTGCCAAAGTCCAATCTCTGTTCTCTCCACCTGCCTGTGGTGCAGCCTTCAGCCACAGCATGCTACTCCATCCAGCATTTCAGTTGAAACACTGCTCAGTGAAATCTTTCATAGACTGAGGTTTGTTTTCACCTGCCATAATGCTTCATTTTCCAAGGCTGGTGCTCTCTGAGTTGGAGAGACTCTTTCAACAGGACAGCCCGAGGTTTGGAGTGAGGAGAGCAGCCTGACAGGGATCCTTGCTTGCTGCAGCCTCAGTGGCTGATGTTAACATGGAGCTCATGGCCTTGTCTGGGGACTGATGGCCAAGTAAGGGTGATGGCACAATATGAAGACCCTTCTAGTACCTGATCTGGCCTACTGGAGGCTGTGTCTCACTTGCCTGCGCCTTTTGCAGCCAATAATGGTACTAAAGCTCAGTGTTCCTGTTAGGAAAAGAGAGGATACTGACTGGAATTTGTTGATGTGAAATAGCCTGAATGTGACAAGTTTCTAAGCAAGCTACATAAGCCATCAAATTGACAGGGTGCTGGGGGAGAACTGAGAATATTCTTCCCAGCATAATAGGGATGGATTTTCTGGAGGTGGCTGCTTCTTTTCCCGTACAAATGATTACTTTAAGATAATAAAAAAATGAACAATATGACTTTGGGAACCTAAGGCCTTAGATGTCTTTAATTTTCATTTAAGTCTGCATCCATGAATAAAATATTTGATATTGTTCACTAGACAACTGGGTTCTGCACAAGATGTTCAGTTTGGCCACAGTTCATCAAAACACTTAAGTGCTTTGCTGAATCAGGGACTTGCCTCTCATTACAGCAGGCACTTTTTATTCAAGGAAGGAGAGAGAACATGGTGCAACCTTACCTCACTCTGTGGACTGTCTGGACAAGTGTTGAACACCGTAATTCCTTATGGATTAGGACCCTGTTTTTAAGGCCCAGACTCTCACTCTGGACCTTTCACCAGACACATTTTTCAGCTGGTTATCAAACTGTCATGACAGTGCCTGAGCTTTGGGAAGGCACTGCTTGTTGAACACTGATTTTTTGCAGGGGTTTTCTTTCCCCAAATCAGGGAAGTTCTTCTGTACAGCCCCAGGCTGTGAGAAAAGTTTGATAGTATTGGACTCTGAAATGGAGTCACTCGTTATACAGGTTCACTTTTATAAGAATCCAGCCCCCATTAAAATTTTTGCAAAGTATTGTAATAAGGCAAATACTACAGAGCAGATATTTTAGTAGTGCCTGAAGTGTAATTCTCTAGAAAGCACCATATAGTAAGAAGAAACCAAAGTGATAAAAGGTGTACCCCTCAGGTACATGCCTCAATAAGAAAGAGGCAGGGCAATCTCATTGTTCAGGAGTCTGAGACTGCCTGGATGTCCCCAAGACATCCATCAGCATTTGCAGGGCAAAATCTTTGTCTCGCCATCACAATCCCTTGGCCTTTCCTTTTGCTGCCCTGGCACTTCCCATCTCTCCTAGCAGCTATGTGGGCTCAAGTGCTATGGACAAACACTGAAACAGGTTGGAGAACCAGTCCCTCTCAAAGTAAACATGCACAAAGCATCACCCTTTTTTTTTTTCCCCATGGAGTCCTTTATTTGGAGATGTGCTCTTACACCAGATCCACACAAACTGCACTGCCAGCACAAGGCAGCATTGTCATAGACTGGTATTACCACCACAGTGTGGGAGACAGGAACCCCCAGCTTTGCTGGTAGTCAGCTGTAGTTCCTATATCTCATAATGGCCAAATCTTTCACTGTCAGCAAAAGCATCCTGCCTACCTGGAATTGCTAAGGAAATGTTCTTGTCTTCCTGAGGAACAAAGGCAGAGCCTCAAGTAGGACCCCCTGGGGTCCTGCAGACAGAGTTAGGGAAGGGGCTGTAAAACACGCAAATCTCACACCAGTCTGAGTTTGGGACATTCTGAGTATGGCTGTAACCCCTGGCACTCAGAAGTACTCCTGGAATTTATGTGCAGATAAATTGGTTGTCATCTTAGCTGAGACGCAGAAGAATGTAGGAAACAGCAAGAATGTCACCTACACCAGCCAGAGCCAGCCAAGTTGGTTAGAAGGTGCCTGTTCACTGTAGTTCTCCTGCACTGTGTTTGCAGAGAGTGTTTTTTACCCTGGAAAACACAAAGCACATTTGCATGATTGATGTTTAAATACAGGGCTATTTCAGGACAATGTAACTTGGGGAAAAGGATGATTTGAAAAAGGTTTTGAAATGGACAAGATAGCTCCATAAAATCTTCCACTGCCTGAGATAGAAAGCCAGCAAAAATAAGCTTCACCAACAAATACATTTCATTCCAGCTCTTGCAGTGGAAAAATAAACAAGAGAACTGCCAGAACAGTAGGTTGCAGTCCATGGCATGAGTGCATTGGTATCATTATAGTCTTGACATGAGCAGTTACCCTTATTAAGAAGTGCATATTCAGCAGCAAAATTGTTCTGTGAAGATGGGCTGTAGCCCAAGCATGTGTTATAGTCCCAGTACTTACTGCCCAGAGAAACTCAAATCGGCATGAGCAAGCAAAACACTGACCAGCTATAGATTTTTGCTTCAAGTCTTTCTTATATGCAACAGAATTTTAATTCTGTAACAAGTCCTGTTTGCAGAAAATCTTTCTCCTCAACGTTTTTAAAACCTCCTTGTTTGTACTAATTACTGTTCTGGGGCAAAAGAAAATTGCTGCTTATCAACACAATTTAATATTACTCCATGGAAAAAGTAAGAAAATTAATTAGAAGAAGATAATTGAGTGACAGAAAACTCAGATGACATGCATAGTTGACAAGGTCACTGGCTTTTACTAAAGTGTCATTTAAAAAATTTTGTGTCTACATGTTCAGAATCCAAACAAGAGACCTTAAAAAGTAGCCTCCTGCAGTTTCACCTGTACTGTGGATGAAGTTCACTAGATCTGTGAAAATTAGAGCAAAGTCCTAGCAAGTGTTGTCTCTGTTGCTGCTTTATTCTGCATAAAGACCAGAGGACACAGAGGCTCTCACACTTTAATCAGCTTCAGTGTGTGTTGCAAAAAGAGAGTTTGAATGGATCACGGGCACTGGTGTATGACACCCTCCTGGGACCATGGATGGATACTGCCAGCTCAGCACCCTTTCCTGGCCATGTGCTGAGCACAGCCATGGCCCAACTGCAGAGCAGAGCAGTAGGGAGCTCATCACCTCTCCAAAAGTTCCTGCAGAGTAGTGATGGCTCAGGCTAAAACCAGAGAAGGACCAATGCTATCTCCTCTGGGTGTGCAGGTCACACAGTCCATGTTGGCAGGCCAGAGGCAGTTGCCAAGGTCTAGCTCTGGCGAAGATGCTGCTTCATTGCTTCCTCCACCCTCACTGGCCTTGAGGGGCTTTGCAGGCCAAGGAGATTTACAGCCCTGTGCTGAGATGGCTACAAGGTCACTTGTAGGATGTATCCTGATATGCTTGCTGGTGAGTTATAATTTTCAGGCTGCTCCAGGCACTTGCCTGCCCCATCAAGGCACCTCGGAGGTCCCTCTATTCATCTGAGGGGAACAGGGTGGCAAGTCCTTTCTTCCTGGGGCCACCCATTGTACCAGGCAGACTATCATGCAGCTGTCACACTCTTCTGGCTGCCCTAGATAAGAGTTGCACATAGACCAGAGGCAGTGATAGCTCTGTCTCCGGGATTACACTCAGATCAGGAAAAATTGGTCCTGTGTTTGATCAAATTAGCAAAAGTACAAGCTGGCAGCTGATAGAGGCACATACCACGCACATGGGAACAAATTATTGCCAGGGAAGATCATGTGGATTATAATGCATCCATTCCTGTGGCTGCTCAAGGCTGAGGACAGGGTGCTGCCCATTTGCCATGAGTAAGAAGTGCCCTTGGTGCACCCTTCTGAGACCTCACTTGTGCTCTCCTAGATGCTCTGATGCACTGCATTTGCCACTCCTGGATTTACTCAGCTGGCAAACTGACTCTCCAGTTGTAATGCCATACTAAAAGCCTCATCATGTCATTGTCTACATAGTGCAGGAGGGAGAGAGAAACACAGCACAAAGGGGCCAGGGTTGAATGTGTGCTATTTTCAAACTCATTCCAGAGCACCTCTCTAAAGAGAAACTCATTCTATTGATATCCACTACTGATCCTAGAGTGAGGTGTCACTCTCTAAGACCCCATGTTTCCCCACTAACTATGGCCCTCTTCAAAGACCTAAACTTTTCAATAAGCTAAAGTTAGAGGCAGTGAATTGCACAAAAACTTGTCTTGGCTCAGCTCTTTGGAAACTTCATGGGGAAGATCTGCCCATATTCTGATTAGGATCACACAGTTCCAGGCAAACCTGAAAGTCCAGCCTCTGTTTAGTGGGATATCATCAGCTCTTTACCAGAATGCTGATGCTTCTTTTCTATGTCCTTCTGGCACTGGCTGCTTTTGGGCAAGTGCAGATTTACTTCCGTGATAGACACATATGTGTGCCAGGACCTTAACGTTGTGTTAACAGCACCTGAAATTGCTGTAAATCTGCTGACTTGGAGCTTGGGTTTTCCCCTGATGAAGTGCGAGATGTCTACCCGTGTGCTTTGCTCCCGGCGCTCTCTTGATGTCCGCTTTGTTTTTTTCCCCACAGGCTGCTGAAAAAGCAGCATTCCCTGAGGCCATAGCGTTAACATCTAACACTCCAAGAGGCAGTTACAGTGGAGACGGCAGAGCTGGGGAGCAGCTCTGAGGATTAGCATGTCGCAGGAGGACGTGCTGTGCTCCCCCATGACACTGCTCTACACAGTGCACAGGTATCTGCCAAGTACATGCAGTACAGCAGCCAGTTCCCCATCCCCTGGTGGGTTTTTTTGTTTTGTTTTGTGTTTTTTTTTTTTTTTAATGATTATGTGGTATTTAGATACATTTAGACCTTGGCTTGCCAGCACACAGCTATTGTCTGCATGGGCATGTCCTCCAGAAACGATGCAAAAAGCCCATTAATGGTTAGTGATAGAACTAGGCTGGAAAACTGAGATCCACCCTTAAGTCTCAAGATCTTCTGATCTAGTGCTCAAATCCAGTGGATTCCTCTCTTGCAGATAAAAGAAAAAAACCCAACCAAACAACCCAAAACCCCAACCAAACCAGCATTTTCCAAGCTGAATTTTCTCTCTTCTAAAAACCTGAGGAATTTATTCTGTGTCAGAGTTCAGATTTTTTTCTTGTACATATATATAAATGATCAGATGGACTGCTGGGTGTATTATCTTGTTTCAAGCCTGGTTTCCACTTAAATTGGAAATCTTTAGTGGGAGAGGATAATTATGAGTTCAGTGAATATCTGGGGAAATTAATTTTAAGGCATGTCTATGACAGGCTTTTTGTGCCAGAATAATAATATTGTTAAGGATCCTTTGGCAGATAAGTCGAAATTTCCATAATACAAGAACCTTAGTGCAATGCAGTTGAATCCACTTAAAAGGCTTTTTGCCAGTATGTAAACATTTTTGTTTCACTTATTGAAATCATCCAGACCAAGAGAACTCTCTTGTGACAGCAAAAGCAGTACTCTCACAAGGAAGGTTTGCTTGCATAGCTCTTCTGGAATACTTACACCTGGAAGTTTTAAGACTAAGACATCACTGAAGTAAATACATGGAAATAGAGATATATACTGCAAAGAGGTGGTGAAGAAAACAGGCTGACTAATCTCCAGTCTATCCCAATCGACAGATGAGAAAGCCTCCAGTTCCTACATAAACAGAGGGAGCTTCCAGTCTCTTATTTATGCCCCAATAAGTAGGAAGACAACAGTAACAAACACTGCCAGCCTTGCCTTCATTCTTTGAAGCTTATTACCCTTACAGTGTGCTCACGAACCTCTCCGAGGGTACTGCCTAGCTCACCAGACAGCTTCCCCCGAGGTATGTTCTGAAGACCTAATGAATGTCACACCCATGCAATCTTCTTTTCCTGCATCTCCAGGCAAGGGCTTGCACAGCCCATAAAAGTATGCAAATCATCTGCCAAGTGTTGTACCAAGGCATAAAAGAAAGTATTTCCTTGGCCTGCAGAAGTCAACAGCAATAAAGAGATGGAAAGGACTGGGGAAGATCTAGAGGGTGTCGGCTATTCTCTAGCTGAAATAACAAAGGGCTGACCTGGAATATTGTGTGCAACTTTGGTCACTGCAATAAAAGAGCACTGATTTCTTCTCTGTGGTGACCAGTGACAGGGCCCGAGAGAATGACCTGAAGATGAGTCAGGGGATGTTTAGATTGGATATTTGGAAAATGTTCTTCACCCAGAGGGTGATTGAGTACTGGAACAGGCTCTCCAGAGAAGTGGTTATAGCACCAAACATGACAGAGTTGAAGAAATGTTTGGACAATGCTCTTGGGCACAGCGTGTGACTCTTGGGGATTGATCCTGTGCAGGGCCAGGAGCTAGACTCCATGATCCTTGTGGGTCCCTTCCAGCTCAGCATATCCTGTGATTCCATGAAGCTGGCTGATGGAGAAGACAAAACCTCCACACTGGTCAGCAGGGCTGGAGGATGGGGCAGAGGGTTCCCCTTGTGGCTTAGTCTACCCCAAACTGAGTAGTTGTGGTGGTCCTTGGAGGAGCTCAGGCTGCTGCTGACTGGCAGGACTGTGATGGCTTGGGCATCTACCCAGCATCTGTCACCCAGCTTGAGCTTGTCTGGCTCTCTTGGCTATCAAGGAGGGAGCTTAGAGAAATCTGTGGTTTCTGGGGGCTGATGTAGCACCCAGAAAAACATTTCTGCTTACTGACGAAAGAAGCTGTGATGGACATGGAAGGGAATGCTTGCTAGTGGTTGGTGCTTTGCTGCTGGCCTTTATAGGACTTTCAATTGTTAGATACTTCTTTAATCTTGCTTAGCAACTTGAAGAAATAGCCTTTATCCTCTTCCTTAACTTTTGGGACAACATTTTCCAGGTATACTTCTGTGCTGGTTTGAAAGCAAAACCAGAAAGACACTCCAAGTCAGAAATATAATTTAATAGGAAAAAATAAAATACATGCAATAGTACATAAAAACCCCACTGACAAAGTCAGAATACAACCTGACACCCCACTATTTTAGGGTGGTGGTAGCAGTCCAGATGAAGTGGTCAGGGTCTGGTAGCTTTTGTCCTCTGGAAACCAGTGGATAAGGGCTACCTTGGTATTCCAAATCTCAATTTTTATCTAGGTAGGAAATGTTTGGCTCCTCCCCCTGGGTGGATGTCCTAGTTTGGAGGACAGTTGTCTGCTAAGAAAGATAGGAGCCTCTCTTTAGAATGGAGAATGTAAACCCCCTCCCTGCAAATTATTACAATTTTGAAATCAAGGGGCTCTCAGGCAAAGATATGGCAATTAGGAATAACAGTTCTTTACTAAGAAAATTAAAATATAAATACAGTACTACAAAGAACAAACCCCAAACACTGACAGAGTCAGAATACAACCTGACACCCTGTCAGTCAGGGTGTTGGTAGCAGTCCCATTAAATGATGGCTACAGTCCCCTTGCAGTGACAGATGTGGTTCAGTTGAAACAGTGTTTCTGTAGAAGGGTGCAGTTTCCCTCTGAAGGTCCAGTGATGATGTGGAGAAGTCCTGTTTTCCTCTGAAATCCAATGGAAAAAAGGCTACCTTAGTGTCTGAAAAGCTCAGTTTTTATCTTGGTAAAAAAGGCTTGGCTCTTCCCCCCTGGCTGGAGCATCTCCTAATGGGATGAAGTTATCAGTCCTGCACTGGGACTCAATTGGCCATTAGCAGAAGATAACTTCCTGGAGGAAGGATGGTTGTGAAAAGATAAAGAACAATGTTCCACCTGGTTTCAATGGATGGTCCATTAGCAGAATATCTTCTATGGAGATAAGGATCACTGCCCCACCTGGTCTCAATAGATGGTGATAGAATACATACTTTTAGGCACATCTTTACATTGTAACCTAGGACAACTTCCAAACTCAAAACATAGGCTTCCTGATGGAGGCTGAATATACAGAGCAAGAAGCTGGCATTAAAAAAATTGGAGCAGTACCATCTCCAGGAGAATCACATTAGAGAAGTTTTTTTGCAAACCTAATCACACAGTCCTAAGGGAAGTCATGCAGCTCCTCGTCAGCCAAAGCACTGAACACTTAAGCAATAAATTGAGATGTTGAGTGAAACTGGAAAAGCCTTTTAAATCCATATTGACCAATGCAGTTCAAAAGGGAAGTTTATTGCTGCAAGTGTATATACTATAAATAAGGGGGTTATTTGGTGTTCTGAGAGTTGCGTAACAAATTGTTTTATGTGATCTTTCAAGAAATGGTTTTAGCATGAGTGAGGTGGGTGGTTCTCTGAGGTACAGGATTTCACCAGTGTGCTGAGGCTTTTGGGACAGTTTCCATCCTAAGAAAGATGGATTTGTCATGCTGGGATTTTTACATCTCCCAGGAGACAGAGAACAGATATGATGATGAAAGGGCATAACCCCCTGAGAAGTAGGAGGTGGGGGGGAAGAAAAGAAGAAATCGTATGGGTAAAAGAGGAGTGAGATTTTTTTATTGCTTTTCCAATCAGGGCGTTGGCTCTTCAGTTTTGGAAATAACTTTTTGTTAATATTGCCAACACAGGCAGCAGTGGGGGGTCAACTAGATTCTAGCACTACTTCCAAGAGTCCTTGACAGCAAAACACAGGTGCCTTCATGCTCTGTGGACATTTAGCAATCCTGAAATCAGCGTATAATATGGCAAGGAAAAAAAAATCACAGGCCAAGGAAGGGTGTGTGATCAGATATGGGGAGGCTGCCACCAGGCAGGGTGCCATGAGGCAGGTGTGGCAGTCTAGAATACAATTAAAATGTGTCAGCTGCCTTTCTTCATCTGAAGGTCTTCAGGACTGCAGAGGGACCTGGCCATGACTGATATTCAATCTTGTGCTGTTAGCTCTTTAAATTTCCACTCTCTTGTTATGCCATGTGGAGCCTCATTTCTCTGCTCAGGAACAGGGCAGTAGATTGCAAAATGTCTCTTGCAGATGCAATGCCATTATTAAATGTAATGGTCAGGGAAGGATGGGACTGAAAAATCAACCATGCAAGTGGATTCAAGTTACACCTCTGGTTCCTGTTGGCACACAGTGCTTGTGTCTCTGTTAATGCAGGATTATTTTTTGTTTGTTTGATGTGGTTGGGACAGGGAAGCCGAGCTCCTTGCTGTCAGTCTATCTGAGTTAATAGTATGAATTGGGTTTGCCTCTATAAAAGGGAATGCCTTGAAGGAACATTGTAGTGTTATAAAAAAAACGTAATCCAAGTATGCACCTAATTTTTCTGCTTAGCACTGTGTAGCTGCAATGTTACTCACACTTACTAGACCTTTACACCAGTTGGATTGCGAGACTAGATTTCTATGCAAAGTCTGAAAGAGAAAGAAAAGTTTGATCCAAAGGGTAGGATTTAGGCCTAAATATGAAGGAGGTCAAGCGGTAAACTTTCCTTCACAGGCATTGCCCTGCTTCTAGCCATACTTAAGTCTCAAACACTATGTACTAATTGATGAGGATTCATCACGGAGCCTAGGAAACTCCAGCTATATCCTAAGTGGAAAACTGTAATTCCCCACTGCACGATGAACTCCTATACCCGTGAGATCTCTGGGTCTTGTCACCTAGCCCCACCTAACTGAATGAAAGGGATGCTGATTGAATGCAATCCTAAAAGCTTTCTTCCAAAAAGGCCATGGGCCATGCCCAATTGCCTCACCGATTAGCTCATGGTGATCTAAGCCTCCTGTTGCTCTGAGACAGGATCCAGGATACCTCACCCTCCCCAGCTGTCAAGACAGGTTTTTAAAGACTGATGGGTGATAGCCCAGCAGCACTGTCTGAAGGTACTCACTGGAAGACTACTAATCCTTAAAAAATTGAAAATATTGCCTCTATGCCTACCATAAATCACCTTTATTGTAAATCAAGTCAGGCCAGCCTTGCATCCATAGACATGGAGAATAATGCATCACAACTTTTACAGTTGTGCCTAGAAGACAATATGACCAAGTCCACCACATCTTCCTCAGAGGTCATGTTTTCTGAGCCCTCTGCCAAGCTTGCTGCTTTCTCTTAAAATTTTTGCTCATCTCTCCAAGCCTTTATCCTGATACAGTGCAAACATAAGTCTGAATCCTGGCCCCTGTATATAACTTGCTCTGACCCTAAGTGAACAATTTCCCTAGTGAGGGAATAGAAACAAAATCAAAGAGAATACTTGTCACTGGGTCATTACTTCATGGAGTTTTTTTTTTTTAAAAAGTCTGAGTCAAAATACTGCCTTTAGCCATCTCTGAACTCTGGAAAACTTACACTTGAAATGCACACCTGGGCCCATAATCAGAGCCTGACCCACATAAATTCCTGAGCAAGACATAAATAATGCACAAGAATTAGAAACTTGGGACATTCAGCTTGATTTACCAAAAGGTCATGTCTACAGATTGAGTTGCAGGTCTCAGCACCAAGGCCTGCATGACTTCTCTATGACAGCAGAAGTGGAGGAGCCTTTCCAGGTGGCATCCCTGTCCCACCAGCAGAGACAGCAGAAGGTATGGTGTGCCTTACTGCTCTGGGTTTCAGCCCATCTACTTGTTGTAACCACAGGTGCTGTGGCAGAGCCATGAAGAAGGCAAGCTGAAATTGATCCAGTAAACATACAGTCCACTAGCCTATCCTGTTGCAAATCCCACTGAGAGGATGTCAGCACTAGTGTATCAAGATTATGGAAGAACAGGCCTTTCATGTTTTATAATTTTAAATACAAAAAAAAAAGCCAATTAAATAAGTTTCCATATTATGTGTCCCTGTCATAGTAACTGAGTACCTGAGGCGCATGTGTAAGAAAGTGACAGCAAGAGCTGAATCTCACAGGCAGTAGCTTGACCTCTGAAGTTTAGCATCCACAAGGAAGTCTCACACATCTGGATACACAGGAGGTCACTCCTGTCAAGCAGCCAGTGTGGATCTCAACTGCCAGGAGGCTTTGCTTGGCTGGAATGCATCTGTACATTTATCTCTTGGGACAGGGAGGAGTGTGTTAACAGTCTTGTAGCTTCCTACTGCAGCCTGAAGGTACAGGACATGCCCAGGCAGAGAGGAGGGGTGGATTGATGGACCCTCAGGCTGCATACAGAAAGGGAGTGTTGCAGGGTGCCTGAGGTAACCTGTGGAAGCAAAGGCTCTCAGGGTGCACACAGCAGCACTGGTGCAGCTGCGTTTTGTATCAATGCAGTGAAAGCCACCCCAGGTGTGCAGGCAAAGCAAATACCTGCCAGGCATCCTGCTTGTCTGAGGTCTGTGTCCTTCCACCCCTGTCTGAGCTGGCAAAGAAACATGTGATACCTTGCAACTGTGCACCTGCTCCAGGAGCTGGGGCACTTAGTAGTTCACTCAGTGTACAGGTGTCTGCATCAGCACCTTCCTCAGAGGACTTCCTGCCACATCCCCAGGTGCTCAGGGCTCAACTCCATCTTCCAGAGCTAGGTGTGCCTCAAGCCTTGAACAGGGCTTGTGAAATCCACATCTCTGCACTCATCTGTTTCTCCAGCCATGCTGCAGGGCTGTCAGAAGCGCTCCCAGTGCTGGAGCTTATCTCTAATTCCCAGTGCTTCTTAGCTGTGTGTCCTTTAATCAGAAGAAGCCACAGGTGCTCAGAAGGAGTCTGCTGCCAGGGCTGACCTGGGGTACATCCCACTGTGAACTTGCTGGAGGAGAGGGAAAGGTGGACCCTGAACGGTGACCTGACAGAGGGTGATGGAGTGAAGGGCTGCCTCTCATGCTTGCTAGCACTGGGGCTTTACTGAGGGGCTACTCTTTGTATAATTCACAGCTCAATCCATCACTGGCAGAGTTGCTCTGGGAGCTGTGGTTCTCCAATTGCCTGTCACATGAGCTGCATCCTTTCATCTTGCCTCCTTTCCTCTTCACAACACACCAAAGCAATGAGGCAAGAAACGGATAAGGCAGAGGCTCCTAAAGTCCCTCATCTGGGGTACCTGAAAAGCAGTACCTAGATGACAACTCCTGCTGCTGAGATGGGAGTTTTCTGTCTGACTTCTATATTTGCTCCCGTTCTCCTCTGCTTTACCTGTTCTCTGCCCCTTCAAATGACAAGAGTCAGTCTCCCTAAGCTGGGCAAATGTCCAGTGAGTATGGGGAGGGAGAAAGGAAAAGAGATTGTTAGCAGCCTTAGAATAGCGTATAAATCATGGGCTGTATCCATTGCTCAGCTCCACCACAGGGATTTAGAATGGATTGACACTCTCTTCCCACTATTAAAAGAGAGATAATCAGTCTTCCTAAAACTGTTGCGGGAGAAAATTTG
Organism: Turdus rufiventris; assembly: GCA_013186435.1. Lineage (NCBI taxonomy): Eukaryota > Metazoa > Chordata > Aves > Passeriformes > Turdidae > Turdus > Turdus rufiventris. The sequence goes on from PYHW01009617.1 coordinate 91,521, forward strand.
GCTTTGCTCATTAGGCCCTTCAAGGTTGTTAAAGAGCAGGCTAGCTGGTCTGTCACCTGCTGGAAGGCACTCTGTGGCTTGAAACACAACAGCTCTTGGCAGGGTGGAGGTTCATAAATTCCACAGGGCACAGATAAACTGGAGGAGGTGAAAACACAAAGGGGCAGTTGAAGTTTCAAATGCGTTTCCCCCCACCCCAACCCCTGCCTCCTTTCTCCTACCTTTGCCATGGCAACACAACAATAACTTTGACAGCCCTCTCCATCACTGCTGGGGGCTAAAGGAGCTCTGCTCCACCAGGTCCTGCTGCCCATGGACCATATTGTGTCTCTCCTTAATCCCTGTTCCTCTCCCTTGGTCAGCAGGTGGACAGCTTGAGCAGCCTCTCACCTGGGAAAAACAGAAGAGGAATGGTGATAGAAGGAAGGACAAGGCTGGAAGGAGGCAGGGGAAATGGTGGATTGCAGTAGAAGGTAGGATGGAAAATCTGGAGCTGAACAGAAGGAAAAAATTGAGGTCCCAAGATAAAAGCTGGAAGCGGAGAAAGGAGCTCACAGACATGCTTGGAAAAGAAAGGCAGCAGATGGAAGCATGGAGGAGGGCCTGTCAATAGGACCTGGTTCCTTATGTTTCCTGGCAAGTGGGAAAAGATGAGAGGTCACACAGAGGCTCTTTCCCAGCAAACACAGCTCCAGGCAGGTGCCTGGTAGCATTGATGTACTTAGTTAGCAACCAATGTCACCTGGCACCACTGGAACAGTTTTGGGACCAGGCCAGAGAACCACAAAAGTAGCACCTCCTTCATTTGGTGCAAACAGTGCTCACTTTGCCCAGCTCCAGCCCTGAATGTTTGTTTCCCCATGGCAGGGTGGTGATCAGTCACACGGTGGTCACCCAACTTGTTCTGCTGCTTTGGTTGGACAAGAGGGAACAGTTACAGGGGAGTTCCCACGAGGAGGAAGACAAGGAAAACAAGGCTGTATTTTAAAGTGTTACCAGTGTAATCACATTGGAAGAGGATTGACAAGGGGAAGGAAGACAGCACGCAGAGCAGCAACAACCCAAGTATAGGTACAGTTATGCTGCAAAGGAGCACTTTTAATAGGAAAGCTTATTTCACTTTTTCAAGAAAAGCCTATTTTACTTGGAAATTCCTGTAAACAATACCAACAAGTGTTTTGTGTGGAGAAATATGTATACAAGAACCTAGAAATGCACCCAGGTCACTGTGGTATGGCAAACTCCTGTTCATCAGCTGCATGTTGCCTGGGGTAGAACATCTGAGTCCATAACACATGCGGGATCATTGCAGATAGACAAACAAGCTACGATCATTATTTATTGGTAGTTTGTTACCACACCTAAGGCAGTGTCTCTAAGCACTAAAATGTGTGCTGTGCGAGGAAAATGAGGAAGGAGGCTAAAAGGCAGCTTTGGGAATAGCATGCAATTGACAAACCTCTTTGGGGAAGAAGAATCTTCACTGGTTGTATGCATAGAGGAATAAATGCAGTAGATATGCAACAAAAGACATGTCCATATGTCTTCCCACTGCTGGAAGACTTCTCTGTTAGAGATTCCCAGGGCAGGTACAGCCAAAGAAAGGGGACAAAGCCAGAAAGGCTACAACAGCATGATTGACTGACTTCAGCCAGGCACTTTATGCTCTTGGACTCACCTCCAAATTCTCCTTCATCCAGAAACATTAACCCCAAGCCCTTGCTGACTGCATCTATTTTTCAGTAGTGATGCATGCTCAGACTTGGGAAAACATTAGTCATTAATGGATTCCACACAGAAAAGGATCTCAGGCTACTTGCAGTCCTTAGGCTGAAAAACACATTCCCCCAAATGAAGGGTAAAAGAATTTGTCTCTTTGTTTTAGGAATTGTTCTCCCCAACCCTAAGCACAAGCTGAATATTCATGAACCTCCTATATGAATTGGTTATCTTCTAAAAGCAAATACAAAGTCCCCATTCTGCATGAGGTGCCTAGGCATGGGACAAAGCCAAGTGTCTGTCTGGTCTAGTCGTGGGTTCCCCAGGGACTTTGTGTGCTGCTTTAAACTAGTTACTCTTGCCTATTAAAACAGGATCAAAAATGAACAAAGAGGAAAAGATCTTTCCAGAGCTGTTTGAGGCAGCTGCAACTAGTTCAGACTTCTACATCTCTTGACCTAACATGACTCCCAGGCTGCCACATTGTCTGGATGGGAAGCCAGAAAGGAAGGTAATGTGATTTTTATTGTAGGAGCTGCTCACCAGTGCAGTCAGACTAATTTATGCTAAGAGCTCACGTTGCTAAGTAGCTTGTCAGCACAGAGGTTCAGCTTCATGTCAGAGCTGTATTTGTGGTAGGAACAAATAGGTGTGTATGAGCACAGAACTGTGTAATGCCCATTTGCAGGTGTTTGTGGTAATTTTTCCAGGGGAAATGGGCATTTGTGGGTGGGAGCACTCTTGAGGTTGTTGAGAATATTTGAGGATGGTTCATTCGTTGTAGAGATGCTGGAGCTGATATGATGGCATTTAATAACTGGGTATCATCACCTGGGAGACAGACCCAGGTCCAAGTGAAATGGCAGAGTGTGAAAAAAAAAAAAAAAGAAAAAAAAGGTGAGCACTTGCACACATGTACATTAAATACAGAAAACATGTCTACTGTCTGTGCTGGGTCTGTCAGGAATGGAGTTAGGAAGTTAATTTTTTTCACAGCAGCCTGTGTAGTGCATCTGCCTCCCAAAGGGAAGTGGTGAATGAATTCCTTGTTTTACTTTGCTTTCATGTGCAGCTTTTGCTTTTCTTGTTAAACTGTAATTAATCTTGACTACAAGGAGATTTTTTTTTCTTCCTGACCTATTGAGATGGGAGGAATGAGAATGGCTGAGTGGGCATCTGGCAGCTGGTCATGGTCGGCCCATCACTGTCCTGTCATTCAGGTGGCCTGCCTCCTTCCCAAGACGACCCTGTGTTGTGCAGACAGTAGAGATTTTTTAGGGATTTTTTTAGGGATTTTTTAGATTCTTTGGAGGTTGGTAAGCAATTCAGAGGGCCTGTGTGGGGAACTGCCTGGGGATGAGCAATAGGAAGGAGTAGCAGGGTCAGACTGACCTTGTGTCTGAATGCCTGGGAACACAGCTGTCATTGCCCCTGAAAATATCACCCAGTACTAGTGCTATATCCCAGTGCAGAAAGTGCCTCTGGGCTGGCCTTGCCAAACTGGGATTTCTGAATTGTCAGGGACTCCAGCCTCTCTGTGCAGCAAGGCAAGGGCGCTGCTGAGAGCGGGGCTTGGAGGTGCTGATCCCAGCATGTACTGAAGAGCAGACCTGCGGCATGTGGAGACCTCCATGGTAGCCTCCTTGACCCCATCAGTGCAGCTCAGAGAACATGTGTCTCTTTGCCTATGCTCTGTGCTATCCCAGGACACTGGGGTGCCCAGAACTGTCTCTGCTATTGATTTTGTTCCAGCTCAGAGCAGCCAGGTCTCCTGCAACCACCAAGGGGCAGTGGAGAGGTGCCCTTGATCAGTCCCCATTGTGTATCTTCCACATCTTCTGTGCAAGTGGCAGAGAGACCCAAGTTCTCCAGAAAACAATCCTGGCAGCTGTCACCAAAATTGGAGTTTTTCTGAGCTACAAGTGATTCGTGTCTACTCACTTCCTTTTTCCAACCTCTAAGTGGAGTAAATCCTCACCCTCAGAAGAGGTTGAAGAACACCAGTGGGACTGGTAGCTCCATGGGCCAGCTCCACACCCTGCAGAAGCAGCAGGCACAGGCATGGTCACAGCATGGTTTATGGGGTTCCTGGACACAAATCTCTTCTATAGCATGAGAGAGAACCTGGCACACATGCACCTGGTATGCCTCAGTGCCTCTCCCATCTTTCCCAAGGGCTGCATATTTTTCTCACTGCCTTTGTACTAGCATCTTCTCCACCTTCAGGCCCACTATGCCACAAGACCTTGCCAGCCTCCTCTTTGCCTTGGTCAGACTGACCACCTGCAGCCTCAGGAAAAAGAGGATGAAGAGAGGGGATCACATTGGCTATTTCTCTCCCTGCACTTTGTATGCTTGTAGGGAGAGGTGGGAAAAAAATGGTAGGATTCTGCTTTGTGTCCCTTGCTCTGGCTCCCTATTCTTGCACTTTTAACCTCTGACCTTCATCCTTTTTCTCCTGTGAATTGTTCCCATTTCTGTTGTTTTCCTTTATGCCCTTTTCCCTCTCTGAGCCATATGTTTCAGTCAGATCACCTGACGCCCAAACTGAGGGATAGGGTTTTCCCCAGCAGTCCTTGGCTGATGGCCACATAATTAAAAGCAGCAGGGGAGCGAAGGCAGGAACCCGATCTAGCATTAATGAGAGTGAGAGGTTGTTGTGTGACTGGCTGAGCTGCAGGAGCCCAGCCAAACAGCAGCACAACAAATGGCACTGTGTGTGCAGGGCTCTGTGTTAGCATAACATGCATCTCCATTAGACCTGGGCTGCTCAGCCTCCCAGCTTTGCTCTGTCCTAATCATCCCTCTTGCATAAGCAAATGATAAAGACTGGATTCTACTTGTTTGCTGTGGGAAGAAAAGAGATGTCTGACATTTCTACTTCAGCAGAATTTTAGCGTTTCTGTCTTGCCCGTCTCCAGAGCTATTGGGATTCTGATGGGGCTGGTCAGGCTAAGTGATGTGGGACTGGGCAGGGTGGAAGAGGACTGTCTCCATTCTCTGTGCTGGGAGCCTGCTTCCCCCAGCAGGTAGTGAAGCTAGCAAGGTGTCCATACACAGGGAGGACCAGGCAGGATACAAAGAGTTGTTAAGCTTTGCTGTCATCGCTGTATGGATCTGAGCATTGCTTGGATTTATGGGATGCAATTGCCTTGGGCCTTACTGCCCTTCAGATCCCCAAGCCCTTTCTTTATGCAGACTGATTACAGGCTGCCAGCTTCAAAATTCTCTTGGCTGGCCACTGTCTCACTAAGTGTGTATTAAGAAACTCATTCTCAATGTCGCTCACTGCTATGTTGTGCATCCAAGCATGAGGGGCTTTACAGCAACTTAGTAGCTTATTTCAGCTCCTCCATGTACAACACACCAGGGGCTCGCTGACACAGCTCAGTAAGCCAAAGATCCTGCTTTTGCACCAGCCCTAATTGGTAGCAGATGTAGCAAAGGTCTTGAGGTCCCTGATGTGAATGCGATCAGATGTAATTATATAGTTTACCTATTACTATACCCGTGCACACAGCAGTGGTCTCAAACTGGAACTTTGGAGGCAGTCTATAGCCTTTGTGCAATTTTGGGAAGTGATTGCAGTCTGAGGAAGCTACAGTTGATGCAGGCCAGAGACAACAAAACAAGCTATTGCAATGAGCAATCTTTGCATGGTATTAGCTAAGGAATGACATGTCATAGGTGGTCATATCTGTCATCTGTTTAGCTATACCAGCATAATTCACACAGTCAAAGAAGTTACATCCCTAAAATTTCCCAAGTGGACAATCCTCATAATGGTTTTCTGACATCCACATAATTCAGCATTTTCACGCTGCTCAAAGCAGCTAAGTAAGCACCAAACTTTCAATGTAAGAAATTCTTTAAACAAAAGCAGTACCTTAAAGGCTAGGTCACCATCCGAGAGTTTTTCAGCCCTTTCTGAAATAAGCAGTTTCTGCTCTTTTAGAATATGAGTTCAGAATAAATTCTTCTAGGAGCTTCAAAATTCATCATTTGGAGCTGGAAACTGTGGCTTATCTTCTTTTTTCTTCTGCCTTCAGTTGGAGTCAAGATTAAAGCACAAGAGACAGGATTTTTGTGTTCAGACTCAGTTGTTTATTCATTCTTATCTATAGTACAGTGAGTTCCACAGCACCTCTGACTAACAAGCCAAAAGTGAAAAAATGGAGAAAAATGGAGGTGTATGTCACTGTTTCCAAGGTCTTTTAAGCCCTAGCTATCCAATTAAAAACTAACATCTATATTATTTATACTTTTGACCCAATCACCAAACACCTGTGACCCCCAATGTGATACTTTCTATCCAACCAAAAACTACTGCCTAAAACCAAGAAGAAGAAGGAACAAGAAGGAAGAAGAGCCAACCCCACAGAACCTCCATCTTGTCCCATACCTACTACTATATTCTAAAACCCCAGATTCCAAACCCTTCACCATGTGATATTACACACTTCTATTCAAACTATGCACCAGTGATTCTAACTCCATCACTCAAATTTGGGAGCCTTCTCCAAGGCCTCAAGTCAAAAGCAGTGTTCTTTTGGGGGTCAGTGCCAGAAAGTTCAAAACTCCAAGGCTTCACGCTTCCGACAGGAGCATAAGACAGGCAGTGTTTGGTGTGTGTACATCAGGAGACTTTGTATCAGCAACAGAGAGTGACTCATAAGATGTGGCTTTCCCCACCCCATGTAGAAAGCAAACCCATCACAGCACTTTTAACCTGCTTTCAAAAGCCTCTATGAGCACATTCACCAGGGTTAATCACAAAGTTCTCCTGTGCAATGACAGCTGTACCCCAGCAGAACCCCCAGTGCAGGGGCTTTGTACTGACTTTGTAGAGCCTTCCACAGCACCTAAAAATGCCCCAGGCTTCAGCTCTACGGAGAGCTGTTGAAATGTTACCTGCAAACATGATTTTGTCTTGCTGAATACAGCAAGACAATATTGCACTCCACTGCAATATTGTTGGGGTGACTGACCTGGGGTTTAAGTGTAAGAGGGTTAGACAATAGCACTAAAGATAGGAAGTGTGCCCATGCAATAGGTTAGATATGGAACAGTGTCCTGTCATAAACACTTTGGCCTCATCTACACAGAAGGGATCCTAAGAAGCCTAAGTTTACCATATCACAGCCTTGTAGAAATCATGGACCAAATCCTCACATTTCACTAGCTTCAAGAGTGGTGCTAACTCAGAAAATAGTTAAATGCAGTTCTAGTTCTCTGTGCATGAAAATGATTAATTTTCCAGTACCACGAGGGGAATACTGTATGGGGCTGCTTCAGGGATGTGGTATTTGCAACCGGGATGGGACTTTGGCAGCCAAGGAGTAGGAGGCAAGAACAAGCCATGAACTGTATCTGTGAGGCCACAACATCATACAGAGCTGGAGGAAAACCATCCAAATGAAAATTGTCCATGGGTGAAGCAAAGACTGGCTTGCGAAAACCTGTCTCTGAACTTGCCCATGCAGAATGGGTGTTTGGGTCTCAGTCCAAGCTTTTCCTGGAAGCTCAGGTTAAGAGGTTAAGAGTCAGAGCAGAAGAGATCCCAGGGCTCATATCAGCAGAGAGTTCAGACCAGGTAACAAAGTCCAAATCCAGCAGCTCCTTTTTCCAGTGACTCATGAGGATGAGGGCAGTTTTGTAGAATCAGTTTCAGCCTTTGGGTGGTTTGAAGAAGGCACCTTAGTGCTGATGCATGTGAACTGCTCTCAGCTGAGCTCTGAGTAGGGAGCATGAATGGCATTTGACCAATTCTGGTTTTATCCACTCCCTCCCTCCCTCCTACCATCACAGACACTGAAAGAATTGCACAAAGGGTTGTTCAGCTGCCTCCCCCACTCTGACTGATGGGAGGTGAGAAAGCATGGGCTATGTTTTCATCCAATCTGAAGGAGACTCTGAGGAGCCACTGTAACAGGCTTCAATCAGGTGAAAGGTCTGCACTGCAAAAGGCAGGGAGAAAAACCAAACTCTTAGTGTTGAAGACCCACATCAATACCGTTAACATTCTCTAAATAATAAGGTGTGTGTATCACTTAATGAGTAGGCTGGAGGGTTGTAGGGCTGTTAAATACATGTCAAAAAACATCTGTCAGGCATGTGCTAGGTTTAGTTAATCCTGCCTTGGAGAGGGGAATGAGTTAGTTGATCCCAAGGTCTTATTCTATATTCAGTGATTTCTCCATTCCTCATGGTACTGAGGAAGTAAGTACAGCTATTAAAAGCTTTGTACAGTCCCTATTGGTTTGTGTTTCTTCCATTAAAAAACTCAACAACAAAAACAAAACAAAAACTCAAAAAACCTCATGGTTTATTTAGGAAGGAAACAGATTTTCAGGGAAGGAAAACATCCTCTATTTATTCCATAGTCAATGGGGAGAACTGTGAGAGAAACCAGGTCCTGCAGTACTTTGTAAATGCAGGCAAAACTTGTCATGTGGGAACAGAAAGATAAACCACAGCCAGCGCAGCAATCTCTCCTGTCAGTGGCTCCAGTTTCTTGGACTGGTGACTTTCAACTTCTCTGATTATAGATTGTCACATGATTTTCTCCCTTTGAAGATGCAGGACCTATGAATTTAAAGTGGCCAGCAAAAGGCTTGCTCTCCTTAACTACCTTTCAGAACGGAGGGTCTGCAGGCCACGGGTCAAGGGGCACGTTGCTGAAGAGAATGCAGGGTTAGGCTCTTCAAAACCAAGTGCAAGGGATCAGGCATCTGATGATATCGCCTGGGGCTCTGCCTTGGATTACGCTCCCAGGGAGCATTTTATTATGTCAGAGCTCTTCTTTCGGATAGACCTAAAAACAAGCAGTTGAGAGTCAAGGGGGCTGTGCATAGGCAGAGGGAATAAAGAAGTCTTTTTGATTAACAGTGACAGACTGGTCTGTAACTCCCCTAGGGCTTGTCAGCAACCTCATCACAGGCTGCCCTGCCATTTCTCACACAGTCAGGGAAGTTGCTGGGCCTTTGCTCAGACACAGGGCATGGTGTCTTCCTAAGTCATTTGCACCCCTCATGAAGTTCCCTGTCTCACACATCTCAGGACAGTGACACTGCACAGCTTTTGTAGCAGGGTAGGAGCCTTGTGGAGGTTATATGAGTTCCTCACTGCTGCACTTCCTGGGGGCTGCCAGGCATTTCTCTTTCAGTTCATATCCTGGAGGGCTGGAACACACTATATTGCAGCATGGAGCATTGTCAGCAGAGACTGAAATGAGTGGTGCTTGGCAAGCACAGTGGAAAGGAAAAAGAGAGTGACCTGGGAGGGTTGCTNTTTTGGGTTTTTTTTTTCTATCAAGCCCAAAGAGAGAAATAGAACGGAAACACTCTCACTGTAAGTGCTACCGCAGGGGAGCATTGTTGAAGAGATGAAAACAAAAAGGTCTGGGTTATAGTCTCCATCCTTATACCATCCTTGCACTCACATCCTGCTCTGTCTTTTCCCTCCCTGTCTTGCTTTCTCTCCATCCCACCACCACTCCCTCTCAAGGTGCTGAGCAGATGCTTGTGCTGGTGCTTTGACACAGTACCAAGGAATTATATCACTCACAGACTGGCCCTGAAGGGACATTTTTGAAAGCACCTCAGCTCTCCCCACAGCATATTCTCAACAGATACGGTGGCTAAAATACAACAGCAATTGAAGGTGACAAGAATATCATTGTAATCTGAGCTGCTGGGAGCAGCCTTTGGCTGCTCAGAAGGGCCGAGTATACTGACCTCAAAGCTCAAGCTGTATGCAGGGTGCTGGCCTCTGCAGCACCACCTCCAAACCACCTCTGGCAGAAGATCAATCTGATTGGCATCTCCTTATTCTGGAGAAACCTGGCCCTTGCCTCGTGGTACAACATAGCCCCTCTTCTGGCTGGCTCGGCTGAATATCCAAGTAGTGGGTGGTCCAGGGAGGTCCTGTCCTGCAAAGGCATGGGGAAGGGTTGTTCTGCCATCCTCTGGGCTGTGTCCTACCTCTCCAAGGCAAAGCATGCTGTGTTGGGCTCAGGGATACCATGTGTCCCTCAGAAAATCTACTTCACCCTTGGCTACTGGCATATCTCCTGCACCACCTGCCTCTATCCATCCCCGGGCAACAGAAGGGCCAGAGGACAAGGGTTATCTGTGCTCCACACCAACAATCTGGCAACTTCAATTGCCCATTTCCATGACAGTGTCACGGGCTGCAGAGAAAGATTTGCAGAGGGCAAAATGCCAGGAAAGTCCCTGGAGACAGTCTACGTAGAGAAGATTCCCTTTTAAACCACAATCTCACCCACAGGACCCATGACAGCTGTTCTGTCCTAGAACTGAATACAGGGAAAATTTTTATGCATTTGACTGGCAATGAGCACAGGGCAGACCCCTGAACTTGGATCCTCCTTCACTAGTAGAGCTGCAGTGGCTAAAGGAATCGCAGCTCCCAAAACCACAGAGCAATCGTGTGCTTGCTTGCAAGAAAAGTTTTGAAGCTGGAAGACCCTTTACTCAGACCTTGAAACAGAAAAGCCAACATTTCTTCACTCCACAGCATGTCTCTGAGAAGCATAGGTACCATGAACTGCCTTGAAACCAGATTAGCAGCCAAAAGCAGACTCCCAAAGTTAGGACACTTCCTAATGCCAGGGAGGAGGCTGTGTATACGCCCTGCCTCTGAGTGTAGCCACAGGCAAGGCACTGCCTTGGTTTCCTGCACCTCAAACCTGCTAAAAGTAACCTTTTCTGCTCTTGCTTTTACTCTCCAAGAACATGAATTCCTCTGCAAACCCAGGACACACCACTCTCCACATTTAGCTGGTCAAGTCGACCCTCTGGAGCTGTGGCCTGGGCCCTTTAATTGCTGCTTCTGTATTTCATACGGCTCTTGCAAACCTCCTGTAACCTGAGCAGACAAAACTGTTGCTGGCACTGGAAAGCAGTTATGCAATATGCAGGAGGTAAAACCCTCCTGGCAGTGGCACGTGAAAGGAAATACAAGTACAATGTTCCAGTTGCTGAGGTGAACGCTATGTCCCACGAGAAGACTGGGAGAGAGGAGATACACGTCATAGAATCATAGAATGGTTTGGATTGGAAGGGGCCTTAAAGATCATCTAGTTCCAACCCCCACACTAGTGACTGTCTCTCTCCTTGCTGTTGTTCTCCCAGACCATCTCTGCCATGAAGGGTGGACAGATCTGCACTACAAGGGGAAGACACTGCTGGAAAGAAACAGCTGTGTGAATCTGAAAAGCTAATAGACAGGAGGCTTGTGCAGACACTGTTCACCCTTGTGAACATGTTTCATCACCTTTTTGTCTTCAAAGCTGTCAAGTCAGCCACATGTTCACTGAATTGTATCTTGTCTTCCCTCTTCCAATGCTATCCTGGAGCATGCAAACACAGGAGGCTGCTGAGGCAGAGCTAGGAAGGTGCTGGACACACCCTCAGGGTGCAGCCCACCACCTGTTGCCCTGGTAAGTGTGCCATGTCATGCCATGCTGTGCCGTGCCATGCCTGACTCCGCTGCCAGCTGGGCCCCGCTGCTCTCAAGGGCAGAGTTTGGCTGAGGCAGACTGACTCTGGCACATGTGAGCAGCAGGGCATGGACCCTGTTTCTTTACACTGGCATGTGCTGTGCTGTCTAGTGGGGCTGTACAGGTTTGAGCCGTTCTGTCTCCTCAGGTGAAGTCTGAGGCTGATCCCACTCCTGCTGCCAGGGCAACTGCTCCAACTTGTAAAGGCAGGATATTGCTCGCAACATGTTTTTCTCCAGCCATGCAAATTAATTTGGAATTAACCAAGAAGTGGGATCTAACCAGTGCTCTGCACCACCTACCTGTGGTGGAGTTGCTGGTATTCCTGTCCTCCTTTTCTCCCTGCTGAAAGCCCCCAAGTTGCCAGGTCTATGGAGCTGCCTTCCCACCCTCAGCCAGAGAGACCTGGCTTCCAACGCTGCCAGTTCAGCTGTGAACAAATGTCCACCAGTTACTTGCTGCATTTTCCTGCATGAGCCATGAAAAATATTTGGATTTTGGCTGCAGAAGGTCTTGCACCTTGCTTCTTTCTAACCCTTACAAGAAGCTGCCTTCCCCTGCCTCATTAAGCACATTCCTTCCTCTCTCCCTTCTTTGCTCTGCCCTGCAGCAATTTCCAAAGCATTTTTTTGGCATCCAAAGCCCAGAGACAAATTCATGAGCTGTGGAGATGCGGTTTCTGTCATGTGCTCTCAGCTCTGAGTCCTGGTTTGGGCAGGGGCAGTGGGTCTGCAAGCATGAGGGCACCCATTGTGCTCCTTTCCTGAGGGTCAAGGGATACTTACTGTTTCACAGCTATCTTTCTAAGTGAAATCAAATTGCTCACTGTGAGCTGATTGGGAAAATACTGTCTATGTCTCTCCCAGATTCCTGACTTTCAAAATAATAATAATTATGTGGCCTGGAAAAAATTATTGTTAACTGTAAGCCTAGGAACTGCTTCTATTATTCAGCTTTATGGGAATCCATACAGCTCCCATGGAAGGCGATTATTTACCTAGGCCCTGAGAAAAAGTAGAGGAGCCTGCATGCTCCTTCTGGCTATTGTATTGCCAAAGCCCACAGCAAGGCGTCTGGAGAGTGGTTTCCTCTAGCTGTTCATTCTTGTGGGCGACCTCAGCACACGGCATCCTTTGGGAAGCCAGACTATTGTTTTAGGGCTTTTGTCCCAGACAGAGGAGCTGAGGAACCAGGCTTTTCAGATGTGTCCATCACAAAGTGACTGGCTTGCAGCCTGGCACTTGCTCAGGCCTTTCCTAGCTCTGTTGCTGGATTTGGACCTATTTCGATGAGGCCAAAGGAAGGAGTGGCCCTGGGATGTCCCATTATGAGCTGTGCTCACCCTACTTGAGGGAGCTTCCCTGCATCCCTGCAGCTGCAAAGGGATGGCTCCACCACAGCCCCCATGAATAGGATGGAACACCCAGGACCCTCAACTCCCTCCTGGTCCCTAACTCACAGCCTGATTTTCTAATCCCTGCAGGGCAGAAGCATGAAGGCTCAGTTTCAATTCAGTGCATGAATTGGAGCAAAGGAAATGCTGTCTTTCTCTAAGAGCTACAAGTCTTGCAGGGAGGCTTTCTAATAGGGATGTTGCCCATGGCATGTGTATACACAAATGTGCATGGAAGGAAACCCAAAGAGGACATTCATTCTTGCAATGGGCTTGCAGATCCCTTTGTGGTTCTTTTTATGGTGACAGCCTTAGAGGAAGAAACAGAAATGTTGCTTTCCAAGCCAGGGTTCAAAGGGGGTTTATAGCTCTGATGGGAAAGTCTCTGTTCAAGGTTGCATCTGTCTCAGCAGAAACTACAGCTCAGGAAGAAGTAAACTGTGAATTCTTCCCCACTGATACTGGCAGGCAGTTCACTGGCAAACATGGAAAGAGCTGCCTTTTCTTTCTCTAGGGGAGGCATGTAGCGGTGCCTTCATGTGGGGATTGCTCCTCACTCCTGTCCCTCTCAGGGCTTCAGGGAGGCCCTAGAGCACAGCAGCCAGCCCCTACTGCCACCAAGTTGTGACTAGAAGCTTTCCTCTCTGGCTTGCAGCTGGAGCTCCCTCTTCTTGCCCTCTTCAGGGGTGTTGTGTTCCACCACAGCTTTTGCCAGAGGCAGCAATATTATTTTGATGCTGAAATCACTCCTTTTTTGGTAACTCAATGCTTTGAGAGGTGTTACTGATGGATTAGGACAGGAACGAGAAAGTCACTTTTTACAGTAGCCCAGAAGTAATGCCAGAAATGCATCCAGGATCTGAAGAAGATCTGTCTGATGGCCCCCATAAGCAGAGCTGTGCTACTGTTCCCCCCAATGCCACCTGGGCAAGGGACACAGGGAGTGTCTGTGAGTCTTCTCAACCCACACAGCATTGGGAGTGAGTGGCTTTGGGTGTCTCTGAAGGGCTGCTGCAGAGGCACCTGAGCTGGTGCATCTTATGGCCCTGTGTGCAGTGCTGGTCCAGGACTGGGGACATGCTGGTGTGGCTCCATGCCTGGGCTCCTAGCCCACACCTCCAGTGTGGAGGTGCAGGGAGCCAGCTGTGCAGCTGGCCCAGACAGCCTCCATGCTTTGCAGGGATCACAAAGTACCAGCGTGGCCCAAAGGACCTGCCCAAGGTTCCCCTGGGAGTTTGCAGCACAGCGAAGCTCCAAGTTCTGTGTGACCCAGACAGTGCCGGAAAGCAGAGCCACCCTAGTCCCTGCATCAGCCTGAACAATGCATGGGGGAGTGGGGTGATGCTGCTCTCAGGCATCAATCCCTCCATCTTCTCCCTAATTTTGCCCAGTGAGGGGCATGCAGGGGTGCAGAGGGACACCATTCCCCTTCTCTGTGCTCAGCGGCTATGGACTGTAGTGGCAGCCAGACAGAGCTGCTTTCTCCAGCACAGTGCTGCCATTGTCCAGCTGGGCTCCGGGCCCTCTCATCCTCACCAGGCAGGCAGAGCCAGGACCTCTGCAGCCCAGCAACACAGACAACAAGGTGAAGGGGATGGATGGAAGCCTCTGGAGCAGGCAGCTCACCTTTGTATCTCCACAGTGCAGCTCCACTGCTTTTTGGACTTCTGTGCAAAAGATTATATAAGGGAGCACAGTAAGGTGGTGGCTAAAAAAAGGAAAATTTGATTGAATAGGAGGGGGAAGGGAGAGCAGATGACTCTGAGATGTGAGGGGTAAGACAGAGCCAGTGTGGCAGAGCTGGGCTGCAAGCCGGAGAGGAAAAGCTGTGAGCCCCATGGGAGCTGGGCTGTGGGAAGAGACAATGCTATGGAGGGGAAGGGCCAGCTCCCACTCTGGGACAAGGACAAGCTGCAATTAGAGAGAGGAGACAGTGTGTCTGCCCAGGCTGGGAAGTCTCCTGACATGAACATAGGGTCGTGCTGGTGCTGGGGCAGAAACCCCCTGCCTTCTCTGTGCCCCTGCACACAGCTCCCCTTCGACTGGCACCCCAAGAGGGGAAGCAAGGGCAGATACTGGCAGTACCTGTGGCTCCAAGGTGTAGGGGCTTTGCTCTCCAGCACTGGCACAAGATGTCTGGGTTGCTTGGTGCTTGCACTACAGTGGCATGGTCATACCTCGCCCCCTTCCCTTGGTCAGCTCTCCTCCCCTGGCTGCCCTAGGCAGCCCCCTCCTGCCTCCTAAACCAACTGATCAAATACCAATGTCCCCCAGGCAAGCAGGTTGCTCGACTGCTCACCTCTCAGAAGGGTGCAAGCACCCTTCAGTAGGCTTCTGGAATTTTCCTGGATGAAGGATGCTATGGAAATAGGCAACTCCAGAGCACAAGCTCTGGTTTTAATGTCCTCCTCTGCACTGCGATTATCTAGCTCCCAATGGAAAATTCAAGTTTATTTGGAAACACTCTCTGGGTTTGGCTTGAAAAGGCTCAGAAAATACCATGCAAGGGTCACAAACTTTTAGCAAAAGCCATGCTTGGCTGGGGCTGTGAAAGAGGAGGGAGGTAGAGGAGGAATATGAGCACACATCATTTTTGCTACTGCAAACTTGGCCAAGAAGCTCTTTGTGCTTCACTCCCTCTGGACATGAAGGTCCAAGAAAAGAGTTTGGTGCTTCAAAAAAAAAAAAAACCAAACGAGTCAGCCAGGGGAACTGATTTCCAAATTTTCTTTTTATGGCTCATTTTCATCACCCTGCCAGGAGACAGATGAAGCAGAGCTCCTGCAAACTTTTGCTGAAGTGACAGCAAAGGGAGATGCTTGAAAAAAGCCATAAATTCCTGGCAGGGACAAAAGAAAGAGGAGAGCCCTGGCGAACCAACAGTGGGTTTTTTTTAAATATAATAATATAAAATAATATACTTCAGACTTGCAGTGGTTTTTTCTTCCTGATCAACAGTTTTAAGCCAACCCAACTGCTTTCCTCTTTTTCTGGTCATTTTAAGATCTTTTCAGCAAGGTGAAATTAAACACCAGGGAGTAGACCTGGCGGTTTTCCTGCCATTCTCACCTGCGTGGGAATGGCAGGAACTGGGAGTTAAGGCAGCAGGGTATATTCACTGACCAGGCAGACACAGAGAAGCATGTAAGATCACCACAGTGTATTTAAAGCTGTGCAGCAATAACAGCCAATTTGGTTTTGCCTGAAGAACAGTTAGGGTTGGTTTTGTTTCATTTTAAATAAAGACATTTGGACTCCAAAAGTCATTTCCGTGGAATAACAATGCTCCTTTCAGAAAGGGGCACCGGCAGGGTCTCCGTTACTCCCAGTGCTCCCAGTCAGTTTGAAAGCCCAGCTGCAGCTCAGCCGGACGAGCATCCCCTGCGCTGCCTTCTACATGTTGCAGCAGCTGCTGTCCCAGTGCCCCCACCACGGGAAATGCAGGAGCTCAGGAAGAAGTGTCAGTTTCTCTGCTGGGGTGTTCACAAGCACCTGGTGCCTATTTTATCAGTAAAATGAGGATGGTGTCCAGTCCCTTTCACCCCCTCACCCTAACCTCAGTGGCACCCCTGTGCCTTCTGAGGATGGTGCATCCCTAGCAGGCATGTATGTATGTATGACTGTAGGTTCTCCTCGTCTTCATCAGGTATGGCATGAGGAGCAGATATGATTAAAAATTCCAATTTTAAAATAGGTCATTTGCAGTGTGGGAAGGTTTTCCATGAGCTGTCGCCTTTAAATTGCAGGTGAACATTCTTCACTGTCTTCAGTGAAATTGGTGCCATGATCTGTATCCATGCAAGTATATTGAAACTAGGCAATGCAGGAAGCATTCAGCAGAGCTGAGTGAAAAAGCAAGCAGCTTGGTTCCCAGATCCAGTTATATCACATACTTACCTTCCTATATGCTTCTTAAATAGCTACTCTCTCAGGCTTTAAGCAGGCAGAAAGCATTGGAGCTGTGAAAAAGGAAACTTAAGGCTCAGGCTATTCTCTATCTTGCAGGCATGTATTTGCCAAAAACTTCCTCTTTGCTTCAGTGCAGCCCCCCAGCATCACTTCCTATCAGTCAGTGCTCAAGTTACTGGGCACTTCGCTTGAAAAGTACCTTTTATTTTATGTGCGGAAAGGATCTTAAGAAAGAAAAAGCCCTTGAGTTAAAAAGAGCTCCCACCCTTAGCGAGCACTGCTGTTTGTCACCCTCTTGGAAATTTGTAAACCCTTTTCTCTGTATTTATCTTACTGCTATTTTGGGATTTGCTGTAACTGTCTGCGCCAATGAGGTGTGTGTGGAAGGGAGAGCATGTGTGCTGCTTGGCTGATATTTTTGGCCAGTGCAGAGCTCATTTCTGGGAACCTGGGTACTGCAGAAGATGCAGTTCTGATCCCCTCATCCCTCTGCCTCCTCTTCCTCTTCTGAGAGCATTGATGCCCAGAGTGGTTCAGCAGTCCCCAGCATAGATGCCTCTGGGAGTGCTGAGGGATGGAGGAGAGGGTAAAAGGAGATGGGGATGGACTGGCTGCAGTTGGACCTCTTCTCCCATGCCAGCACTCTTGTAGCTACAGGAAAATTCATCATGACAGCTGAAGGAGGTCTGCCTCCCAGGGGCTTGGTGGGACTGTGATGCTCCATAAGACAAGGCAATTTACTTGCTCTGCTCTTCCCAATACTGCCCTGGCAACTCCCAGACAGCCAGTTCCTGTGTGGGAAAGAGCAGCATGGACCAAATGTGGCCAGCCAGGAACAGAAAGGAAAGGACTTAATCAACCCACAGTCCTCCCCAGGGAGGTGTGAGTGCAGGAATATTGTATGCATGAATGTGTGTATGTAACTTAATAGCCTACAGCTTACAAGGCACTCGTCATTTTAACTTTCTTATCTGGCAAAGGCCAGTTCCAGACACAGTTAGCCCTGTCTGCCATATGCTGTCAACAGAGAGATCTGTCTTAGCCTAACCAAAGTTGTGTTCAGAGCCATTATCTACTAATATAGCCACATCTACTAATCACACAGAAAGGTCTTCCTTTCTTGGAAGCTTGCAGGAAATTTTTTTTTCAGTTCCAGAGTTTTGATTAGGGCTTGCCTTCCAGTAGCCAGGAGGTCACAGTGTCTTCACAGATCACAACCTGAACATCTGCATCCTATTACACAGCATGGTTATTATTTTTCAACATTCCCCACGTCTTCTAGCAGTGCCAGTGGTGATTAAAGCCTGGAGTGGATTCCTGAGTAGCATTTCAGCTTCCTTCACTTTTGCATCCTGACCGTAAACAGGAGAAGAGGGCTTTCCTTGGGCACTAGGTCAGGAAGCCCATGTGCCTTAGGGTGATGCTGACGCACTGATGAAAGCC
Source organism: Turdus rufiventris (assembly GCA_013186435.1). Classification (NCBI taxonomy): domain Eukaryota; kingdom Metazoa; phylum Chordata; class Aves; order Passeriformes; family Turdidae; genus Turdus; species Turdus rufiventris. Next base: position 109,508 of record PYHW01009617.1, read on the forward strand.
CAGAAATGTCAACTGGTACAAAGCAGCTGAACAAACCTGCCAAGGGGTGCCAACAATAGCAGGATGTCACTGTAGCTCACAGGGAGGAGATTACCATTCACTGATTTGGCTCCCGTGCCAAAAGCCGTCCAGTGGTATAAGGAATAAAGCCATTGTCTCCAGGAAGTGACCTGCAGCAGACTCTGGCAGCTCAGAGTGAGTGACAGGGATTTGGTTTCCCATCTGCAGTACCAGAGCAGCAAGAGGAGGAAGAGGGAGCTGTGTGAAGCAGGCTCTGGGCAAGACACCTCTGGGCAGCCCCCCTCACACCTCTTACATGGCCTGGAGCCTCCTGCTGCAGGGGGGCTACATAAACAGTCTTGTTGGAGATGGGGACTTTATTGTTCTCCTTAGTGGAGGGAAGGGAGACAGGTCAGGGAAACCAAGGAACCAAGAGGAAAAGAATTATTCATGTCAAGTCTAAAGCAAGAGGCTGGAGCTGCCAAGCAAATACAGTAATTTCATGACCATAAGGCGCACCGGACTATAAGGCGCACTTTTTTTTTTTCCAGCAAGGATCTGCCCCCAGCTCCCCCCACGCGGTTGCTGGCTGAGGCCCCTCAACCTGGCAGCCATGGGCCCCAGGGCCCATCTGTACCCAAAAGCCGCAGCGCCGCGGGCCCACCTGTACCTGGCAGAAGCAGTCCCATGGGCCCCAGGTCCGCCTGTACCCGGCAGCCACGGGGCCCCATGCCTGCCTGTACCTGGAAGGAGGGGCACTGCAGGCCCCTGAGCCCACCTGTACCCAGCAGCCACGGGGCCCCGGGCTCCCCTGCACCTGGCAGCCACAGCCCCATGGCCCTGCCTCCACCTGTCAGCCGCGGCCCTGACAGCTCCTCCCGCGGCCCATGGCTCACACTTCCGGGTTGGCAAATTTCCGAACTTTGTCCATAAGGCACACCGGACTATAAGGCGCACTTCCGGATTTGGGCCAAAATTTTAGTCAAAAGGGTGCACCTTATGGTCATGAAATTACTGTATTCTAGGCAGAAGACAGTCTCAAAATTTCCTGACTGAAAAAGGATTTTACTTTCTCTGCTCATTATGCATAACCATGCATTAATGAGCCCACATTTCTGGGCTGTTGGGTTTGGCCTTGTGCAGGTCAGCATTCAACATTCAAGAGACTTCCTTCATTGTAATTTTCCCTACAAGTCTGTGAGGCAGGAAACTGTCTATAAATGAGAGCAACTGCTCCAGGTGGGGTCCCAACACTAAAAGCAGCTGTCTATGGTCTGGATCCAGCCAGAGAGGAGAGAGGAGAGAGAAGGGCAGACTCATCCAGCTGCTCACCTCTTCTCCTGGGAAGAGGGGCTGTGGCACACATCAGGGCACATGCCCTTCACAGCAGCTCCTGCTGTTTCCCCTCACCACAGGCCTCTGCAACTCCTCCTGTCCTGGTCCCTTATTACTTGCCTGGTAGTTCTCTGCTTGTCTGCTCATCCATCTCCTCCTTGGTGTGTGTCAGTGTCCTGTCCCCATGTGCCTGCCTGCACAAGCAGCCCTGTCTTTGTGTCTTGCTCTCAGTAAAGGCTCAGGTTGCCTGGGGCTGCTTGCACATCCACAACCATTTGTGTTTTTCTGCTCAGTTACGTTTGTGTACCTCTCCCTGCGTCTGCCTTCCAGTGCCTGCCTGTGTCTCCACTTGCATCTCCCTCCATTGGCCCTTTTTATCCTGGTAAACAGGACAGGCACGTGCATCCAAGTTCCGTGTGCCCAAGTTGGCTGGAATTGCACTGGCTGAGAGCCAAGACAAAGGACAGGGAAGAGGAGGAGGGATGGGGGAAGTGAAGGGGAGTGAAAGGGCTATTGGAAAAGGCCTAGGGGGCAACCCAGCTTCTTGTTGCCTTTGCAGTGCTCTCATGTAAAAGATCCTCAGATAAGCCTGCTCAATATGATAATGACCTAGTGCCTGCAAGCCACCAAGCTGGAGGTGAAGAGAAGTTCTCCTTCATCCTCCAAGAAAAGAAAGGATGAGTATGAACCAAGGCAGCTGCCTCTTGGGCTACTGGGGGTCAGGGGTGGGGGGCACAGATGCACATCAGAGCTCAGGCAAAAGGGGTGGGCTGCAAGGCAGTTGAAAAAGGCAGACTCAAGGCAAAAATCCTCCAATTTCAGAAAAATGCAGGTTGTGCAACTGAGGCTGTTTGAAATAGGAGTAACATTACACTGCTCCCTCAGATAAAGGGCAGCTGGCCCTGCATGACATAGCTTGGAAATACCTGCTGTTTTGGGTTGCAATACAGGATGTGACCAAAAGTATATGTTCTATGACCATCTGTTGAGACCAGGAGGGACAGTGATCCTTATCTCCATGGCAGATATTCTGCTAATGGGCCATCCATTGGAACCAGGCAGGGCATTGTTCTTTATCTTTTCTCAACCCATCCTCCAAGGAGTAATCTTCTGCTAATGGCCCATTGAGTCCCACTGCACGACTGATAAAATTACTTCATCCCATTGGGAGATGCTCCAGCCAAGGGGGAAGAACCAAGCCTTTTCCTACCAAGATAAAAACAGATTTTGGGACATCAAGGTAGTCCTTTTTCCATTGGATTTCAGAGGAAAACCAGACTTCTCCACATTCAGAGGGAAACTGCACCCTTCTACAGGACCACTGCTTCAACTGAACCATATCTGTCACTGCAGGAGGACTGTAGCCACCATTTAATGGGACTGCTACCAACACTCTGACTGTCAAGGTGTCAGGTTGTATTCTGACTCTGTCAGTGTTCAGGGTTTGTTCTTTGTAGTACTGTATTTATATTTTAATTTTCTTAGTAAAGAACTGTTATTCCTAATTGCCATATCTTTGCCTGAGAGC
>PYHW01009617.1:112420-132286 GCA_013186435.1 Turdus rufiventris
GGTTTGTTCTTTGTAGTACTGTATTTATATTTTAATTTTCTTAGTAAAGAACTGTTATTCCTAATTGCCATATCTTTGCCTGAGAGCCTCTTGATTTCAAAATTATAATAATTTGGAGGGAGGGGGTTTACATTCTCCATTCTAAAGAGAGGCTCCTGCCTTTCTTAGCCAACACCTATCCTCCAAACTAGGACACCTGCTCAGAGCCTTGCTTAAAAATTTGACCCTGACATACTGGCCACCACATCACGCACCAGAACTGCCACCTGCTTCTGTGCTGTGCCCACAGGTGTAGTGGTGCAGGGGGGAAGGATGCTGCAGCAAGGGCATGTTGAGACTTTCCAAAAGAGTTTGCAAAGGGCAGGGGAACTGTGGCTGCTGTGGGCTTTGAAGAGTGCAGAGGACCCTGACTGGCCAAATTACAAGGAGCAGAGAGGTCAGGTGAGAAACCCTAGAAGAGGAGGGACTGGCAAGGTTTCTGGAGATAGAGCTGAGAGGAGAGATGGAGGTTAGCTCTTATTTCTTGCATGGTACATGCCACACAAGTGATCAGAGTCACCCTGGAGCACTGGCAATGCCGACAGTGTACACATGTGCAGGGAGATACAGGGGTAGGGAGACAGGAAGAGCACAGAGGCAGACACAGGATGAGTCAGCTGCACCAACTGATGACTAGAGGGGGTCCTGGAAGCTGTCAACATTTCTGTCTCACTTTCTGGAAAACACCCAGCCTCAATGGAAAACTACTGCAGCAGAAGTTACCAACGCAAGTTCTGCTTTGAATACAGAGCCAAAACCAACACAACAGTGCTTTCCCAAATTTTAATCAGACTTTTAGTCCTATATGGAACCAAAGAAACCTTAATGAAGCAATTCACGTAATGGAAGCAAGGGATGCCATCCAGACAACCTGGGTAAACTTAAGAACTGGGCAAATCCAACATCAAGTTGTTGCGCCTTGTGCGATTGTGGTCATAAACACTTAATCCAATTTCAATCTCAGCAATGTCTTCTGGGAGATCAGGACAGAAGACTCTAAGTGATTGAGGAGATGCCTGACGCTTCCTTCTTCGCCTGGCCAGCCAGCAGATGACAGCAAGCAGGACCAGGGCAACTGCAGCGGTCCAAAACAGCCACCCAGAAAAGAGCTGTGCTTCCTCTGCATTCTTGCTCTTCTCAATCTCCTGCAGCAAATTAATCAACTCCTGGTGCAGATACACCTCACGCTCCAGCATCTGTTTGGCCATGGCTCTGCTGATGTGGTGATGCTTCTTCTGTCCAGGCTGGATGATCTCTCTGGCCACTGCAGCTAGGACGAGAGCATTTGCTGCAGCCATGGCCTGGAGGAGATGGAGGAGAAGGGGCTCATCAGGTCTATGGGAGAGAGTAGGGAGTTGGGTGTACCCTGCACATTCCCAAAGTCTCTCTAGGCATGTCTGGGAGCCCCAAGCCCCTCTGCCCCCGACCCAAGGGTGGTAATGCCCTGTCCTGAGGGGCTCAGCTCTGTTTCAGAACCCCCTGGCATCTGCCCTGTCCTCAATCCAGCCCGGCCTTCTCCCTGCATGAGCACTCACCAGCACCTAAGTCCTACATGAGTGCAGCTGTGGTGGAGCTGGGGCTGCTTACTGATGTCCCTGGTGACTTCTCCCATTGTGACACATCCTCCATGATGTCACAGCCACCAGAGCCACATCACCCAGCCAGCAAGCTCAGGCTTTGTCCCCACCACCCAGCTCAGAGAGGCCTGGGCACCAGAAAAACCCCACCTGCAGAAGTGAGCTCCCAGGAACGCTCTTGACAAAGAGATTCCCCTCTAAAACCATAATTGAAATGAAAATGGGGACTGCAGGTGGATGCTCCTGACATAGGGCTGTGATGTTTTCTGGGCCAGGTGGTCTGACTCCAAGTTACCTTGCAAAAAAGTGCTTATGAGCTATTGGGCAGAGACAACTCTACCACTCTTGGCTTCCTTCTGCTGGAGCATGGCATATGGGTAGCAGTTAAGACAAATTTTATTAAAATCAGTGCAGCAACAGCTAAAGGTCTAGAGAGGGATGCCTGCAGCTGCCAGTGCTCTCAGATACAGCAGCAGGAGGGGACATCTTCACTGCCCATGGAAGAAGGATAAAAAAAAAAAATCTCATTACTTTTCTTTCCCTCAACTACCTACTTAACTCCTCATGCCTTCAGCTTGTTCCTTGCTATCTATTTAAATTTCCTCAGATGACCGTGTTTCAGTGCACAACGCTGATGTGGGGGGTGTGCAGGTCTGCCAGTCCTTAGCCAGCCACAGGGAAGGAATGAGGGTGTGTTCACCCTGCGTCCAGGCTCTGTCCCTGGCTGCTTTGTAATGGAGACATAACAAAGGGAACACGGCAATCACCACTGCAGGTTAGGAGATAAGCAGCCCTCCCTTAATGAGGACGTGTATACCTGGCAAGACTGTACCCCTTGTGGGGAACAACAGGCTCTTTCACTCCAGGCCCTGGCATAGCCAGGAGCAGTTGTGAAACAGAGGGAACAACAGCTGATAAATCAGCTCAGCACCACTAGCCATAGTAAGCCCAGGCTAATGGCACAGCCCCACATCAGCTGTTGTTGGTAAACCCTGGGTGTCCAGCAATCACAGCAAGGCAGCAGTTGTGGAGGACTACAGCTTTGCTAAAATTGGCTTTTCCAGGAAGGCAGATGGGCATGGCAGCTCTCCAGCGCCAAGGGAAAGCTGCTTTTCTGCTGCCAGTATCTGCTGAGGGAAGCCAATCCTGTAGGGAAAAGGGCAGCATAACCATGCTGAGAGACCTCGGTTTGCTGCTTGGGAGGTAAAATCCCCATGGAAAAGAGCCAAATTGTTACTGTGTGTATCTGAAGGCACTGAATTATTAAAGAGGTCTCTTAAGGCTGCAGGTGAAGCAGAGAGCTTTATGGATGAATGATATTAAATGTAATGGATCTCTAATGGAAAACAACCTGATTGCTACAGAATGGTTTCTCAGCTGTGGAGAAAACCCAAGCAGCTGGAGTGAGTGTAGCACAGACTATTGTTGCCCCAGGGAATGACTGAGTTTGGTAGTCCTTTGCAGCATTTTGGAGTATTAAAATGAGCCCTATGATGGAGAGATACTCCCCCATCCTGTTCTCTGAGAATATTCACAATCCAGCCTTTGTTTTTTTCTGGATGAGGCCAAGTCAGCCTTTCCCTGTTTTACCAGTGCACCCTTACATGTGATTAAGGTCATATAAAGGCTGGTTGTTGTTTCCAAGCATCCTGAATTTGCCAAAATTAGGCTGAATTTGTGAAAACTGGGTTCCTGAGACCCTAGGCACTTCCTGCTTTGAATACCAGGCCAAACAAAACACAGCAATACTTGCTGTCACAAATTTTATGACTCTTTTAAAAAGTCTCATATGGAGCCACGAATTACAAAATTAGTTTATTGGAGTGTCAGAGAGGAACCACGAAACACCAACACTTAGGAAGCAACAGGGAAATACCTGTTCATCCCAAAGGAGTTAGAGAGGGTTCTTCCCAAAATGTAAGGAGGGTGATAATCCAGCTGAAGTGTCTCTATACCAATGCACACAGAATGGGAAACAAGCAAGAGGAGCTGGAAATAGGGAGTAGGTTGCTATCCCAGAAACATGGTGGGATGAGTAGCACAACTGGAACACTACAACTGAGGGCTACAAGCTTTCCAGAAGAGACAGGCTGGGAAGGAGGGATGATTGTTGTGCTCTAGGTTAAGGAATGGATCGTGGATAATTGCCTCTGAGAAACAGCCATAGACAGGTTGAGAACTTGTAGATGAAAATCAAGGATGGGACCAGCAAAGGACAGCTTGTGGGTGGGATCTGCTCCAGATGCCTGACCAGTTGATAAGGCTCCTTGCTTCAGCTACAAAAGCTTCAAACACACGTTTTCATCTACTGGGAAAGCAGTACAGCTGGCTGAGAGCAATCCAGAAGACTCCTGGAGCGCTTAAAGGACAGCCAGCTGGTCCAGGTATTGGAAAAACCTGCCAGAGAAGTGTTGCTGGACCTGGTGCTCACATGTGCTGATGAACAAATCAGAGAAGTGGAGGCTGTTTGAACTATAGCAGCCAGGCCCTGGATGAGTCCATGATCTTGAGGAATATGGGTATCATGGGAGTGGAGTGAACTTCTATCTCTTAAAAATTAGTGCATGAGATCCCCCTGGGAAGCTACCCTTAGGCGCAGAGGAGCTGACAAGAGCTTTCAGGACACTTCTTAGCTGTCCATCCACGCAAGTCAGGAATCAAGAACTGAGTAATTCTTTAGGCGACCTGCGGAGTAGAAAAGGACATTACAGCAGACTACTCTCTCTGCTGCTACAAGGAAGCCTTTGCTCTAAGACCTCATAATCAAATATAAGATAAACAAGAAAGATGGAACAACCAGGGCGGAGAGGAAGTCAAGGTCTAGAGCAAAGTGTGATATATACCAGAGCTGCAGGGACTGAGGCTTTCTATTCCTAATTAACAGACTTGTCTTATTTTCTGCTCTGACCACCATGTGAGCCTTTTAAATAGAGAAGGCCCCTCCCTTGCTATGTACACAGTCTGCCTGGCACCACTATCCATCTCAGCTATGGCCGCAGGTCACATTTTCAGAACCACTTGATGGGTGGATTAATGGCTGCCTTTTTATTGCCAGCTCCCCAGCTTTCAGGGTGGAGTGGAAGCAGGAAGGAGAAAAATAACTAGTAGAAAACCCCCTTATGTGAAGTTTTGAAGTGCCATGAAGGTGGATTTTAAAAAAGTTGAGATTTTATTTTAAAATTAATCTGTAGGGGGTTTATTTGCTGCTTAGTATGAAAAATGTGAGACTTGTAAGGTTCATTTTTCACACTTTCTCCCACACACAGCCCAGGCTTGGAAAGTTACTTTATTATTTTAAAAGAAAATATAGAACTTTACTGGAATAACTAGTAACTGTGGGTATTCTGCAGTGCTGCCCAGTGCAGCCACCAGCACAGAAAACTCAAGGTTTCTGTTACATTTAAAAGAAGGGGGTCTCTCATCCTCTCTTTCAGGCTTTGAGAGGTAATATTTATTATGAAAACCTTAGAAGTGATTTACAAATGACTGTGATGGTTGATACAGGTTTGAAGTATTGAACAGCTGAAATTGAAGAGTTTTGGGTTGTTTTGTCTTTTTAAACTATTACTATCATGAGGGAAACTACCCAGATTTAAACATTGCCTTGTATGTAATGCAAATAAAATGCCAGCAGGATGCAGAAGAAGAACTGGGTGCAGAGTAAGGGGAAGTCAGCAAATGGCATACACAGAGCCTGGGCTCAGAGTGGGGGGCTAGGAAAAAAAAATCACCATGACTGTCTCTCTCCATTGCCTATGCAAAGCAGCACTTGGGTCAGAAATCTCCTGTCCAGGCCAATGTTTCTCACAGTGGAAATCCAACCCCCCCGAAGGACAGGGAGGGATTGTTTTAACCTCTTGGGCAAAGCCAAGTCTCCAGCCGTGCTGCAACAAGGCAGCATGCTGCTCTGATGCTGCTCCTGCTGCGGCACAGCTCCAGCCACGGCTCCTGCTCCCACCCAGCCCACGGCCCTAGGGATTTGACTGCAGCAGAGATCCTGCTGCAAAGAGACCCGAGATGACCTGCTGTACTTTACATACAGCTGCTCTGCCCACAATGATTCAGCCTCACCCTGACTGCCCAATGCTGCCTGTTATTCCTCAGAAAACCAGGGTGACATAAGTCATCTGGTCACACCAGGACAAGGCCACTTTGGGCTCCCCACATCTGGCTCAGCTGCACGGACCATCCTCAGCCTGCTGGCTATGATGGGGCCATTCTTATCCTCTGTGGTCCTCAGGGCTGCAGCCAAAAGCAGCTGCCCATGACATGGGGACACATAGAATCACAGAATGGTTTGGGTTGAAAGGCATCTTAAAGGTCATCTTGTCCCAAGCCTTCTGCCATGGCCAGGGACACCTTCCACTATACCAATTTGCTGAAAACATTGTCCAGCCTGGCTTTGAACATTTCCAGGGATGGGCCATCCACAATTTCTTGGGCAACCTGTTCCAGTGCCCCTCCACCATCAGAATAAAGAATTTCTTCCTAATATCTAATCTCAACCTACCCTGTTTCAGTTTGAAGCTGTTCACCCTTGTCCTATCACTATGTGCCCTTACAAATAGTCTCTTCTTCTTTCCTGTAAGCCCTCTTTAGGTACTGGAGATCTGCCTTGTGGGACAGAAGATGCATGTACCAGGGGCACACAATCATGCTCACAAGAGGTCCTCTCCAAAGCAGGGGAGCATGATTTTTAGTGTGAGTCTTTTGTCTGGGAGGTACTTGTAGGGGCCAGACCCCCTTTGCATCCTATTTCCCACACCCCATCCCGTTACACATTGGGCAGGGCTGGCTGCTGTGCTGCAAGGGTGTGCAGGAGGAGAGGTATCCTTGCTGGGGCCACCCCTTTCCAGCTGCATCCAGAGGCTGCTGCTGGGGATGGTGGGAGGGAAGGGGGAGTGCTGACAGGGCAGGGCACAGGTGCTGTCCCTAGGGCTGAGCCAAGCTGTGCTGAATGCCAGCAGGGAGTCACACCAACAGCCCAATGCTCTTTGTGCCCTGGCTGCCTGTCCCAGGAAGCTCTGTCTTCAAAAATCACATAACCCAGGATAGGACTGACTTGCTGACACAGGGCATGCCCTTGCCCAGCAATTAATTTGTTAGGGTGCAAGTAGTATTTGCATAGCTACTCTGCCTAAGTAACACTGTGTGTAGTATGAAGTGTGAATGCTTTTCCTCTACTCTGAAATAACTCGACTTGGAGACAATCTTTTTGAGATGCATGAAGCTTAAAGCAGACCCAAGGTTATTGCCTACAGTTTCCCCACAGCATCATCCCGATTTTCTTGGACTGCTGTGCATGAGCCAGGGGAGCCATCAGGTGCCCCACATCAGAGCAGGAGGGTAGAAGCAATCAAAAGGACACCCCCAATCCCCTACACCGGCTACACGCATGCCTGGACTTTCCTTTGGGATGGCACAGCACTCACTTCCTTTCTGGGCTGGTATCTGGGTGGGTGGATGGGAAGGAATTTGGACTCAGTGGATCTGATTGCCAGCACTGGTAAGGAGGCACATGCAGTCATCACAAGCTGAAAATCTGGCTTTAAGACTAGTGACTGCATCCAAAGTGCCTGGCTACATCTGGACCCCATGCTGCCTGAGGGCATCTCAATCCCAGCAAGGGGGGTTGTTGTACTCAGCAGTCTGGAGTCTGGTGAAGCAGACCATGGTCTAGTGAACCAGGGGGCAGTGAGCGGTCCCAGTTCATCTGTGGATTTGAAAGCCCTTCCAGAGAGAAGGAACATGAGGGAGTTGTGTAAAGATCTGATGAGAAATATTTAAATATTTCAGTTTACATCATTTGGAATGGAAAGTTTCCATTACTCAATAAATCTAGTGCATTCATTTAAAGGAAAAAAAAAAAGAAAATTGACAACTTTTGGTGTTGGCTTGAGGAACATAACAGTGCAGCAGAGTCACAGACAAGCATCACCCACCAGCAGGTATATAATGTTCTTGACCCAGGCTAGGGGCAAGGAGGGACACGGGACAGGCAATGGAGCGATGGACACTTTTCACTTTTGCTGCCTGGGAGAGGGCCTGCTCAGTCATGCTGGCATAGATAATGCAGAGAAAAATTTAGGTTTGGATCAGAGCAGGTGAGAACAAAAATCCCAAACCTGTGCAGCTTCAGATGAAATTAAATTGCATGAGGAACTTCTTAGGAAAATTTACAAGGAAGTGCCTATGTCTAAAACAATGCTCTGCACTACCAGACTGTGAGAACAAAATCTGCTCAGGGGTGCAGACATGATCACCCCTGGCTTCTGCCCAGGAAGGGCAAGTATCTACTGCCTTGCCAGGGATGGCTCTGGTGCTGGACTGTCCCAAATCCAGGAGTCACCTGCTTAAAATGGGTTGGAGGATTAGCTCTACCTGCCCCAGCTCCTTCTGCCACTCCCCACGAGTGAGGTTTGTTCCCAAGGCATGCTTCACAGAGGACCACGCTCCCCACATCAGGTTTCGGAAGGAAAGGAGGAGATTTATACGTGCCCGGACTGCTATTCTCAAGCAGCCCTCGATGGTTTCGGAGTGGGGACCCGAGCCAGGACCGAGTGGGGACCGAGGCGGGTGCCAGAGCTCGCTGCGGGCGGATAGTGGGGCTGCACTGCACTCCAGTGGCCGCTGAGCTCCCGCAAGTGGAATTCCTGGTGGGAAAAAGCTCGGGCTCTCTCCACATCCCTCAGACCACCTTCAGCCTTCCCACCACGACAGCTCCTAGCCCCTCCCCAGTGCCTCTCTGTCACAAAGACGAGTATCACAGCCACTTTAGTGCCTTCCGTTATCCTGCTTCACCTGTGTCCCAGTTTTCTTCCAGCAACACTGCAGCCAGAGGAAAAGCTTGCACAAGGACTGTGGCACAGGGTTTGGGGAGCTGGAGGCTGATTGCAGCAGATACAGGAACACACGAGTCAAATAAGTAAACAAGAGCAGGACCCTTGGCAGCACCTTCTTCCTTAACACACCAAGGAGATATGGAGCACAAGGGAGAACACAACCAAGGCAACCTGGAGCCTCCCAGCCCCTTCTCCCCAGTGCTCGCAGCTTTTCCAGGGAAGAAGTGGGGGGATAGCATCGTGACCCTCTAGAGGCGACCAGCTGGTATGCATTGGATGTATGGCATGAGTTGTACCCTTGCCAGCTCGCACACACCAGACCCTATAAGCTCAGGAGCATGGGACGAGAGCAAGAAGGGCTCTTCCTGGAAGGCTGTGAACAGAGCTTGAAGCTGCCCACCCACTGTCACCCTGATGGGCACCAGAGCACCCAGCTGCTAGCAGCAGGGCCAGAGTGATGCCCCCTTCACCTGAAGGTGCAGTTGCAGTGCAGAAACTGTTCTCAAATACAGCTGGTATTTTTGTGGAGCTGTGACACAGACAACCCAGGGCAGGGGTCCCACCTGAGCTGGCTGGATCAGGTAGCAAAAAGGAGGGCAGAGAAGTGTTGCATCCTTGCAGCAGGATAGTGTGATAGCATCCACTCACACCCTGCCTCTGCATTTCTGGGCAGATACTGACAGTGGTCCAGATACTTGCACAGCTTCCTACCGAGAGGAATGTTGGATTTGTCTTTGCAAACAAGCTGTGGATCTGCTGGTAGATTAGACTAGCCCTGAGAGATAAAAGAAACAATGGGATGGATTCCACTGATTGATGAATGAAAGAAAGATATTTGCCTTTACAAACAAACTGTAGGTCTGGTGATAAATGAAACTGGATATTGAAAGATAAAAGAAGCAATGGGGAAAAGCTATGAATTCTCTAAGAATTAAAAATTAAAAGGGAGAGTTATACATTAGAGGGGAATCTTAGGTATTAGGGGTTCTGGGAAGTCTGTACCTCTCAAGTACCTCAGCCAATGGGGAAAGAGAGAGGGAAGTGCGGGGATAATAGGATAAAAAGGAGGCTTCATCCTCCAAAAATTTGAGAGATCCCAGGGGAATGCCCCATGGCCTTTCCCTTTATTCGAATAAAGCAAAAAGGACTCCTCTGTCTCCTTTTTGGACATAAACCTCTGGTGTTTGTGAATTAATTTTCCTGACAATTTTGGGGGATCTCGTCCAGGGCAGTGGGCAGTGAGTGGAACTGAAGGCACGCCTCACCCAGTTTCAGTGATCAACTCCCCTTGGTGCCAGCTGGCACTGAGCTATAGATCGGCTTCCCAAGACTGTCCAGGATACAGACGAGATGCAGACCAGGTAGGTCTGTGAAGTGGTCCACTGAAAATCTCACTGGTGAGTAAAATGGGATCTTCGGGGAGCAAATCTGGGAGAGCAGCTGTGGAGGGTAGGACAGATAACCTGGGAGGGCACCCAAGATGGGTACATGGAGGGTAGCAAGGGTAAAACTGGGAAGGGGCCCCAGCAAAACGGATGACAATCCCATCATTATCTCTTTTGGAATCCCTGGAAGAATGTGGAGTTGGTTTACACATTCTCTCAGAGGTAATTAAGCATATAGATGCCCAAAGGGGGTAATAAAGGGAGTTGAGAATGAGTCTCGACAATCCATGCCTGGTGGGGGGCAATCAGGGGAGATGAGAAGATCAATCAGGGGAGATGAGAAGATCAGTCAGGGAGGTCTTGAGGCAGATGGATGGATAGTGTTTGTGTGCTGGAACAGAATTAGTTGAAGGGGAGTGTGGAAAGATACAGGTGAGGCAAAGGAGCGGCACCAGGCACAGAGGTGTGGTGTGGATGATAAAATTCCTCCAAAGCCATCTTCCCCTGGCCCCTGGCATGTAGTTTAATAGATAAGGTCTCCTAGATACCAAGGCTGAGCCAAATTCCTTAAGAATTTGGTCACTCTCCTAACACCTTGAAAGATAATTGGTTAGAAATTAGTTTGTGTAATTGGTCAGTTCACCTTTAGAACTTTTGACTTAGATTGAATGCTGCCCTTTCTTTAACTTTCTATTGGTTGTATTTTGAATCCCCCTTGAACCTATAAATATGACTGTCACCCCTTTGTCTCAGGGGATCTTGCTCGACCACACTTTGCAAGAAATAAAATTATTGTGGAACGCTTTGTGTCAAGGGCCTCTGGTCTTTCTCTGCTGGCTAAATGTAAACTACTGAGAAGTCGCTGATCAGCACTCTCAGGTCCTGGTAAAACACCTACCAGGGACAAGAAGAAAGTTTACAATGTGGGACAGGGAGCACAACAGTAAATCAGCTTCTGCATAATACTGATTCGGCGTCCAGAAGTCCATTTCTCACCCACACCACTGGGAGCACCGGAGGGGGAGGAGCCCTGTTCAGACTTCGACAGGACAGGGACCGGCTTTGGCATACAGTGTGTGATAAAGAGAGGGACAACAAGGATGAAGGAATATCTTGGAAATACAGATTGTATGTGAAAATATTAGGATTCTCTTTTAAGGGTTTTGAGAGTTCTGCTGGGGAAAAAAAAATACATGAAAGGCTGTGAGAGTTTGCTGAATGTGTGAGATGGGTTTGAAAAGCATGAGTTTCTGATTATTCCTAGCTGTGATTGTGGTTTGCTGGGAGGGGATTTGATGGCTGGGGTTGGGAATGCAAGTTGGCCTTGTGGGGAGGCTAACACTGTTGTGAAGGCTGGAGTGAACCCAGAGGTGTGGGCACTCCCAGAGTGTTATAAATTACTCATCAGAATCAGGTAGGTCAATTAATAAGGCAATTTATTAGTTAATTGATAAGGAATAGGCAAGCAGCACTAGGGACGCAGGGAGTCTTGCACTCTGCCCAAAACATGTCCGTCTCACCTTTGGTCACTGCCCCTTTTATAGGCAGTTTCTTGGTGGGCTGTGATATGCCCACTGTGCTGGAGTACAAGTCTGAGCAAGCCCAAACATGCTAGCCAGCCCTCAAGCGGCAGTGGCTACAAGCCCCCACCAGCTCTGGACAAAGCTCGAACATGTTGTCAGGTTACACTCTTAGCAAGCAGTCAACAGCAGTGATAAGTCTACTCATGTCCACACAAACCCGTGTTTTCCTTATACATAAAAGGGGATATAATTCATAATTATAGTGACAAAATACCATATTTTCACGACTATAAGGCACACTTAAAATCCTAAAATTTTAGCAAAACCCAGAACTGCGCCTTATAATCTGGTGTGCCTTATATATGAAAATAGTTTGAAAGTTTACTGTTAACTGATACTGCACCGCACCTTTCCCAAGCAAAAATGGGTTGAAGTGGATTTGTCTACGTTGTTTAGACTAGGGGAATGTCTGGGCGTGGCGATTTTGATGATTCAAGTGTTTTTGACCATGATAAACCAATCAGAGAAAAGCGCTTGCCTACCAGGGATGAAGGCGTTATTGAGGGGGGTGTTAATGGGGAGACTGACACATTTCCTTCATTCTATGTACTTGTTGACGTCAACCCCGACATTACAAGGTATTAGTATGCTGTGAAATCAGAAATCCTGTATGTCCAAAGTGACTTTGAAATGGCTCCACAAAGGAGACTTGCTTATGAGGCAGATTTTAAATTGAAAGCAATCAACCATGCAAAAGAACATGGAAATAGATCTAGGTTCGATATAGGTTCGGGTTTGCTGGATGCTGCCATCGCCCAACTGATGATTTCTGATGCGGAGGCCGAAGAGTTCAAAGGTTTCATGGAAGATGAATAGAGCTGACTGTAAAATAAAACTGTTTAAAAGTTTAATAAAAGTGAATGATTTTTCTCTGTATTTTTTTTTAGTGTTTTGATTCTTTTTGGGCTGTGTTTAAAGACCACGCCGATCCGCGAAAAATGTTTGCAAATTCAGCACCTGCCAGTAAACCCCACAATCGCGCGATTCCGTTAGTAATTTGCTTGTTTGCGAAAGTTGCACGCGGATCAAGGCTGCAAAAAAAAGTGTGCCTTATAATCTGGTGCACCTTATATATGAAAATAGTTTGAAAATATACCGCGAACTGATACTGCGCCTTATAATCCGGTGCACCTTATGGTCGTGAAAATACGGTAATAAAAATACATAGGAACAAAAACCCAACAATTTACAGCAAAGTGATTTAAACAAATACAATGAAATAATTAGATTTTCTTGTATCTCATGTCCACACTTTACTTTGGATTTAGTATTTTTGTTTATATTGATTCTATGGAGTGTTTTCATAATTATATGAATCACTATGTAGTATCTCACAAAGGGAATATGGAAAACTGCATAGGAAGCCTCTCCACCTTATTCTGAGGTGGCCTGGACAACTGGTGTCTAAAAAAAATAACCTTCTTTCAAGGGAGGGAAAGAAGAGGTTATAGCCTGTCATTGAGGCCCTACTAAAGGCAGGTCTTTTACAGCTGTGTCTCCCTCTAACAGCCCTATCCTGCGGGTTAAGAAACTAGATGGAATCTACAGAATTGTGCAGAGTTTAAGAATAATGAATGCAATTGTCAAATTAAGGCATCCCACAGTTCCGGATTCCTATACAATCCTGAATCATATCCCTTCTTCACATCAGTATTACTCCATATTGGATTTGAAGGATGCTTTCTGGGGGTGTCTGATTACAGAAGATAGTAAACAGTATTTTGCCTTTGAGTGGGAACAGGAGGAAGAAGAGAAAATGATAAAACAACAATTGACATGGACAGTCCTCCCTCAAGGATATACAGAGTCATGGGTTTTGTCTGGGCAGGCTTTGCAGAAAATATTAAGAATGTTTACTCCACCCTCAGGACTTAAGTTGTTGCAGTATGTGGATAATTTGCTCTTATCAGGGGAACAGGAAAAGGTAGTTGAAGAGGCTACTGTAAAGCTGCTTAATTTTCTTGCTAAAAAACCACACGGAATTAGAGTGTCCAAAAAGAAAGTGCAGTTGGTAGAAAGGAAGGTCAAATATTTGGGACACATTCTGACTGAAGGGTTACAGTGTATTGATCCAGAAAGAATTGCAAGTACCATTACCCCAGACAAAATAGGAGTTATGGCAGTTTTTAGGGTTGGTAGAGTACTGCAGAGCATGGATTGAGTATTTTCCTGTTGTGGCCAGACCTTTATATAACTTTTAAACCCAAGACAGTCCTAATTCATAGTATGGACACCAGAAGAAGAGCAAAGCTTTAGAAAATTAAAAGACAAATTAGTTAATGCCCTAGTCTTAGCTCTTCCAGATGCAGAAGAGGGATTTCAACTGTCAGGAAAATTAATCCACAATCACCAGAGGTCTATGTCCAAAAAGGAGACAGAGGAGTCCTTTTTGCTTTACTAGAACAAAGAGAGAGGCCATGGGGCATTCCCCTGGATTCTCTCAAATTTTCGGAGGACACAGCCTCCCTTTAAATCCTATTTTCCCAGCAGCATTTCCCTCTCTCTTGTACTTGAGAGGTACAGACTTCCCGGAACCCCTGATACCTAAGATTCCTGTCTAATGTATAACCCTCCTTTTTAATTTTTCTTATAGAATTCATAGTTTTCCCCCATTGCTTCTTTTATCTTTCAGCATCCAATTTCATTTATCAACAAACAGTTTGTTTGTAAAAGCAAATATCTTTCTTCCATTCATCAATCAGTAGAATCCATCCCATTGTTTCTTTTATCTCTCAGGGCTAGTCTTACCTACCAGCAGATCCACAGCTTGTTTGCAAAGATAAATCCTCATTCCTCTCACAACAACTATATGTGGATATTAAACAGGATCATGCTAAAGGAATTTTGGTGCAAGAGTATGGGGGAACAAGGAGGCCTGTTGCCCGTTTTTCTAAGTTGTTAGACCTGGTGGCCAGAGGCTGCCTGCAGAATTGTGCAGCCACAGCTCTGATGGTGGCTGAGGCCGACAGCTGACAAGGGGAGAGTATCTGATAGTTAAAGTTTCACATCAGATTAATGGTTTGTTAACTGACAGAATATCTAAGTGGATGACCAGTGCTTGGTTATTATAGTATGAATCTTGTTTAATGGAATAGGAGGATTTAGAATTTAGAAGTGGGGAAGATTTTAATTCAGCCTCCCCATACTCCCAGTAACTACACCCTGACCAGAGAAACTGTGTTTTCCACCAGAGGAACTTGAGATAATTAAAAAGAGTGAGGCAGAGGAAAGAGGGGTTAATTGGTTTACAAGGGATGGGAAGCAGTGGATACCAAAAGCTCTGGCCTTACAATTGTTAAACCAGCTTCATGAAGGGAGTCATTGGGGCTCCTGAGAACTGACAGAATCCTTCCTCAAAAGTATGCTACTGTGGGTCTTTTTACTCTGGCAAAGTAAGCTATTGAGGGTTGTTTAATTTGTGCTAAATCCAGTAACAATTACAAACTTGCCAGGGGAGGGAAGCCTTGGGCTGTATGTTCCTTCCAGAAATGCCAAGTGGATTTTACTGAAATGCCCCGTGTGGCAAGATTTAAATATCTTCTGGTAATAGTATGTCAATTAACAGGGTGGCCAGAAGCATTTCCAGCCATTTCAGCAACTACAGGATCAGTTGTTAAATTATTTCTCGAACAAATATTTCCAAGATATGGGAAGCAGTAGACTCAGATATGGGAACTCATTTTACAGGAAAATTTTTCAAGGAGTTATGACTGCTTTAGGGATACAATGGAACCTCCATACCCCCTGGCATCCCCACAGTTCAGATCGGGTACAGAGGATAAATGGAGAAATAAAGAAACGCCTTCTGAAGCTGATGACAGAAACTAAGATGCCATAGGTACCGCTCCTGCCCCTGGCTTTGCAAGAATAAGGGCCAAACCCAGGAGAGATATTCAATTATCTCCCTTTGAATTGATGTTTGGAATTCCTTACCCTTATCATTCTCAGCCTAAGGTGGGGGGTAGAGATAAGTGATGTATATATGAAACAATAGGTGGCCCGGATATTTGTCTCTTGTGAAATCTCTTTGACAGGAAGGTCAGTTGGCACAGACCCTGCCTTTGGACTTAACTGTTCACAACATCCAACGAGGAAACTGGGTCCTAGTTAAGGAGTGGTAAGAAGCACCACTGGTGGCTAAGTGGCGTAGACCTTTCCAAGTGTTGCTAATCACAGAAACAGCCATCAAAAATGCTGAACAGGTGGATCCATCACACTTGGGTCAAGGTTTCTAAGGCCGCAGAGATTTGGACATTTCAGCGGGAGGAGAATGACAGGAAGCTACAACTGACACTCCACAGGAGTGGACCGGAGCAGTAGCCAGTGCGGTGACATTGAGGGAAGCCCTGTGTGCCTACCCACAGACTGCTGAAATAGTTTGTGTGGGCATCCCTCCTCTAGGAGCTCCAGCCATTGCGGGCCAATCCTTGCTATCATTGTTTTCTTTATGTTAAGCTGTTTCTGTGCCTTCACTCACCACAGGTAGTGCAGAAGACAATATGAAAGTTAAAATTAAGTTAAGAAATTAGGTGACACCGTTAGAATGTTTCTCTTAATAATCTTACCTTTATATTGTCGGTTTGGTTGGAGGACCATTAGGTCCAGGAAGCAAGCTGTATTTTGACCCAACAACTGATGATAAAATTTAGGAAGGTCCCTTTGGGACCTGGGCTTTAATAAAAGGGCATTAATGGATTTGTGGCCAATATGCTTTACTGCAGGTTATCCCCAAACTGGTCAAAGATATGTTATGTGGGGGTATGTTAAACCATTATTCTTTCTACTACCACAAGTTCGGGGAAATTAGTTAGGAATCAAGGTATATGATGATCCAATTTCAGAAAAGTGGTCAATTGATGCATCCCTGGCTGGAGGGAGCACCCAAAAGTGGGGTGAAGAGGAATGGGCACCTGAACAAATCATACACTATGGACCACCCATTTGGAATCCTAATGAATTAATATCAGCTGCCAGAGAGTCCATTTATATTTTGTGTCTCCTTTTTGGACATAAACCTCTGGTGTTTGTAGATTAATTTTCCTGATACTGTCCAAGCCAGAGGAAGAGAATTACTGCAAATATTGCTATTTGTGGTCAGTCTGAGGAATATGACCTTGCCAGTTAGTCCTGCCCTGTTTCAGGAACCATTTTCAAAACAGAGGCCAAGGCAGTGGCATAAGAAATGCTCTTCTCATGACAAATCCTGAATTTGCAGCCCGAAACTACTGTAAATAATATTTACATCCAAGGCACAAAAGATGTGCAGGTTGAGCACTGCAATTTGGCAAGAGATGGCTCTATAATCACCAAGAAAGATTTAAACAATCAAACAAACAGAAAGGAAACCATACCATTAATGATATCAAATATCACCAGAGAGAAAAACAACAGAACCTCACTAGCAGCAGCAGCAGCTTTTCTGCCTACAGAGCAGCCAGGCAGTCACAGCTGGCTGACTTTCACAGCTCAGCACACATTAAGGAGTCAGGCCAGAAGGCTGAGCTGGGTCCAGGTCTGTGTACCACCCATTGCTGCATCATCTTGGATAAGTCACAGGCCATCCTTTTGCCCTATGCACCAATACAAGTAAGGAGAAACCTTAAATATGCACCACCAGAATCACACCTCCCTCCCTCCTCCCAAAATGGTGCACAGTTCTACCTGTGCCAAATGTCATACTTGGGAGGAAAAACTTCAGATCCCTCACCTTAAAAATCCTGCTAAATCCAGCTGAAGTTTCACCCGGTTCTTCCAGGTTCTTAAGATGGGCTGATGAGGGTCCGATTCATGTCTTGCCCAGGCCAGGGAGAGGGTCTGAAGATACTTTTGAGGATGTTGTAGGGATAACTGAAGAAAGAAAAATAGGGAGTTGATTTTAGTGGTCATCTTTCAAAGCACTACCATGCATTTGACTTACAAGGGTTTCAAATGAGACCCCAGCCCCTGCACTTCATTTGACCAGGTTTTTCCAGCTTGTGAGAGCAGACCACTGGAAAAATCAATACCAGACTATAAAGCACACTTTTTTTTTTTTTGCAGCAATGAGCTGCAACAAAGTAACGAATTAATAATGGAATCATGCGAACGTGGGGTTTACTGGCAGATGCTCAATTTGCAAACATTTTTCACAGATTGGAGTAGCCTTTAAGCGCAGCCCCAGGTGCCCTGCCCGTGCTGCGGGCCCCAGCACTCCCGCCTGTCCCTGGCGCCGGCTAGCACAGCTCATGGCTTGGGGCTCCTGCCGCGCAGCTGCGACTCAGGGTTCCCAGCTCCTGCTGTGCGGCCGTGGCTGCCGTGGGTCCAGGCTCCCACCGCAGGTCCAGGCTCCCACCGCACGGCTTCCCCTCACGGTTCAGTTTGTGGCTCGCACTCCTGTGTTGGCAAATTTCCGAACTTTTCCCATATATTAGGCGCACCGGATTATAAGGCGCACTTCTGGGTTTCGATCAAAATTTTAGTCAAAAGGATGTGCCTTATAGTCATGAAATTACTGTACATATATTTGTTGAAATGTCCTTTTCTTTGTTCTTGTTTTGGCTGTAGGTTGAAGGCTCAAAGAGATTAAATTTTAGAACACCAAAAGTTTCCTAAGCAAAAGGGGAATGTTACATCCTAGAATACAAACAGGGAAGTGGTCCTCCACTTGAAATGGAAAAACTTCCCTCTTGTTAAATTCTAGCAAATGAAAGCAACCAGTTGCTGCAGCCTCTCTATGCTGCGATCACATTAAGGGGCTTTGCCCAGGCTGCATGATGAGGCTGCTGCCACCTCCAAATCTCAGCCATCCCACATCCTGACCTCTATCACATCCTGACCTCCATCACTCCAGTTTACCGTGAGGCTGTTTCACATGCAGCAAGAAGAGTAGTGATTATCTTAGGTCATTGATCATGTTTTGAGGTTTCTTTAACACTCTTGAAGTATTTCAATTTGCCAGAGTGTTGGTACTCATGCTTTTAGATGTTCCCTTGCTATAGGTCCCAAATCCACGTGTATCATGTGGTTTGACTTTGTCAACTCTGATGTCTCCACCACTGTGATTTAGATTCCCCTCTCTCAGTACCTGGAGGAACTTAATTGAAAACACTTCCAAATCAGTTCTTAGGTTACAGTGGCTCCAAGAAGCACAATAAGGACTGGGCCTCCCTGCACAGGGGCTCGAGCAGGATGACTGAATTTAGGAGCCTCTAACACAAAGACAGGACCTGAGCACAGCTACCTTAGCTGACAGTCACCAGGGTGACAGGATGACAACACTTGACCAGTCTGTTCCTCTGGGTGGCTCATTTTGCACTGTACTTAAAGTGGCAGCTGCCTTCGGTTCCAGGTGGAAGCACAGCCAGAGGAGAGCTTGGGAACTGCCCCAAACTGATTGTGCACTAGAGAGTGATGCAGGAAAATGCAGTCCAGGTCTGGCTAGATTGGGGTATACATTATAAAATATCTGTTGTATTGCATATTGCTTATGATCATCACCACTTATTAAAATCTTCATCAAGACTTGAGGTGCCATTGCTGGAAGCAGCCTCTTTCATCATCAGAGATGCTTTTGGCAGTGTGTGGAGCCAGAGAAGGAGCAGCTTCTGGGGGCACAAATTTGTTGCCATCCTGTACAACACTGTCTCATGCTGCTACAACACCCAAGGTGGGCTTGGCCAGCCAGAGCAGGATTTCTGCCCCTGCCCCACTCTCACCACGGCTGTAGGCTGAGCAGAAATTCTCTGAGTGTCGCCGAAGTGTTCTGCCTCCTGAGCAGCTTTCCTGGCTCCTCATGGGTCCAGGCGCTTGTTCAAAGTCACCATGCTATGCAGAAGTCCCAGAAACAGCCCAGGACTATGACTGGCCCAGATGAAGCAGAGAGAGTCATTCCATCCAGCTGCAAGGCTGAGGAATGTCACAGCTAGGTGTGTGATTTCCCAGTGTGCTAGTGTCCTTTTGCAGTCTCTGTTAGGCACCAGAAGGGGAAGACAGTCTGCTGCAATCTTTTTTTGGTTGTTAATATCAGATGTGAGGTCCCCAAAGCCATATACCGAGCATCTGGCACTGCCATCCCCTGAATGCTGCCACTTCATCATCCTAAACCAGGGGATGTCATTAGTGATTTGCATGGCTGTGTGTCCTAGTTTGCAGGACAGGTGTTTGCTAAGAAAGACAGGAGCCTCTCTTTGAAATGGAGAATGTAAACCCCCTCCCTCCAAATTATTATAATTTTGAAATTCAAGGGGCTCTCAGGCAAAGATATGGCAATTAGGAATAACAGTTCTTTACTAGGGAAATTAAAATAGAAATACAGTACTACAAAGAAACAAACTCCAAACCCTGACAAAGTCAGAGTACAACCTGACACCTTGACAGGCAGGGTGTTGGTAGCAGTTCAATTAAATGGTGGTTGCAGTCCTCTTGCAGTGACAGATGTGATTCAGTTGAAGCAGTGCTCCTG
>PYHW01009617.1:132336-164898 GCA_013186435.1 Turdus rufiventris
CCCCCTGGCTGGAGCAACTTCCAATGGGATGAAGTAATTTTATCAGTCACACAGTGGGACTCAATGGGCCATTAGCAGAAAATAACTCCTTGGAGGAAGGATGGGTTGTGAAAAGATAAAGAACAATGCCCAGCCTGGTTTCAATGGATGGCCCATTAGCAGAATATCTCCCACGGAGATAAGGATCAGTGCCCCTACCCTCAAGAGATGCTGATAGAACAGATACCTTTTAGCACATCCTGTATTGTAACCCCAGACACTGTGGCACTGCAAAGAGCACTCATCTACCTGCTCCTCCCCAAGTACCTCCTTATCACCCCAGGACTTGGGTGGCTGGAAAGGTTCTGTTGTCTTTCCAACTGTTCAGATAAGCATCTCCTTTGTTACTCTGAGGTTTTGCTAAGGGTTTGCATTGTGTTAAGTTTCAGGAAGCACAAAGAAACTGAAGATCTTTGTATGCCAGCTTCCTGCCTTAAAGCACTTAGTCTACACGGAATAGAGGGCAGACAAAAGAGAAGAAAGAGGGTACAATATCTGGACAAAAAAAATCAAGCCGTTGAGACAATATATTATTCATTGAGTATATCTCCAGAACAAGTAATGGAGGGAGTGCGGGAACAGAACGTACAATGGTCTTAGATACAGTTGTAAAAAATTTATATAACCATTTTTATCTCCTCTTCTTTGACATCTGTTTACTTCTTTGGGATAGGACTAGGCCTAGCCACCATTTTTGATAATGTATGTATTTATATGTTCCCACTGTTTTCACTGTTCATAATAGGATGTGGATGTGATCATGTGAGTAGAAAATGTCCATAGAAAGAGCTGCAGAGGTCTGACTTTGATTCTATAGCTGGTGGCAGTTGGGGTCTTTCCTGAGATTTGTCTATTAAATGGGCTCACAACAGAGACCGAGCTGCTCTGACCTTCAGTCATTTCTCTCTGGTGGCACAGATGCCAGTAATTCATCTTTATACTGCCTTTCCCAACCTGCCAACTTTTCTCTTACTGCTACTTCTAATACTAGCCAAAACAGCTCACAGGAGATCACAAGAAGACATCCTAGATATATATTCTCACTGTGGGGCTCCTGCTGACTTTTGGAGGGTGCCTCCTGTTCCCAAATTGCTGGAGGACTCATAGGATGCTGGGCTAAATGCACTGGAAGAGGAAGGATCCAGGGAACAGCAGTTCAAGTCAAGGACCTGGGATTCCAACACAGAGTTAATGATAACTAAGTGGCTATTGCCAAGGGCCACCCCCTCCCAGAACACTGCAGCAAGCAGCTTTGGCTTCTGGCATCATTTACACCTGCTTAGCTTTCCTTTTCCATGCAAGCCCCCTCTTCAGGCCCTCATTTAGGTAAGGAAAGTAGTGAGGGGCTGTTGGCTGCAGAGCTCCTCCCTATTTCAAA
Source organism: Turdus rufiventris (assembly GCA_013186435.1). Classification (NCBI taxonomy): domain Eukaryota; kingdom Metazoa; phylum Chordata; class Aves; order Passeriformes; family Turdidae; genus Turdus; species Turdus rufiventris. The sequence goes on from PYHW01009617.1 coordinate 133,754, forward strand.
GTGGGTGCTAAAACCCTTCTGCTCAAAACTGAGCAGGGAGACATGGAAAAAATCCCCTCAGGCTCAAGCCTCCACAATCACTTTTAACCCTCCTTACCACCCCAAACAGAGGCAACTCTGCACTGTCACACAAAATTAAACTTTTTCTTTATTCTTCAATCTAATCTCTGTCTCCACAATATGATCCTGAGGTTTAATGTGATTATGATCCTCCATATCACACTCCAACAAATGGCCCCACCTGCCAAGCTAAGTGGTTTAATGAGATACTGTGTCAGTTATCAAATGAAATACTGCAGACAAAGGCATTGCTTGCACAGTCCCATCCCCAGGATGTAAGGCATGGGCTACAAGGAAACATTCATGAAAAAAATGTTACATCTCTTCACTAAGAGGAGAGGACCTGCCTTTCTGCAAGAGTTTTGATGGAGAACTGTGCTCTATCAGGCAGGATGGCAGATGCTCTTTGACTACCAGCTGTGAGATGTGACCACAATGTTGTCTGGCCACGAGGGTCTGAACATAAAACAGAGAAAATACAGTTTGTCTTTGGTCAGATGTTACTACATCTGATCTAAACATAAAAGCCCAAGATGTATCACATGGCAAATCAATATAATTGTCTCTTAATCCAAATGCAATCGGATACTTTTTTCTTCCTGCCTAGATAAGACCCACTCTTCTGTGGTTGTTACAGGCCCAGGGAAAAATTTGGAGGCTTTTTCCAGTTTAACTTTCTCAGGCTCAGCTAGGGTTTTTTCCCAAGCTAGAGACCTTTCTCTAATGTAAACATAAGAGAAAGAATTATAACAAAATATAAACACCTGCTGGATCCATGATCCATGAAAAAGCCTGGGGAGACAAGGGGTGTTGTTTCTCTGACCAATAAGTGCTGTTCTTTTTCTTGCCTTCAATCCTTGCTATAAATATAGGATTGAGTTTTAATAAAGCTGTTCTCTTTCTTGCTGAATGCAAGAGAGTACCATATTACTGTGTGTCCTCTCATGTCTCAGCAACACCTTACAGTAACACCCCTCCCCCTCAGAACTGCAGCCAAAACATAATTCCCTCTTAGTGGTTAATGGCATTTATAAACTACACTCAAGATCTATCGTTCATTTAATCCTTTTTGCTGCTATTAGCTCTGGTCACTGATCTGTTGCCTTTCCAGTCTATAGCATTTTAATGACACAGCTAGAAAACAGCCGAACACTTCAGCTTAAGTGATAAAAGCTGGATATTTGTTACAAGGAAGAATGGTGTCTACCATTAACTCAAGGGGAAAAAGTGTGGGAGAATTACAGACCAGAGCTGGTTGTTGCTTGGGGAAGGCAGAGAGGAACAGGCTGGAGCAGACTCATTGATTCTGGTCTGAGCTCAGATCTTAGGGAGATGATGAAGCTGTTGGCCCACAGCCTCGGTTCCCTTCCAAGACAACCAGATCATGGCAAGCCTTTCAACTAGCCTAACCTGGTTTGCCAGGGAAATCACCGGTGATAATCGCTCTTCCTTTGAAGTTGCAGTTGTTTTTTAAGGGGACTTGACTTCTGTGTTCTTTCCTCTTCAGCACAGAGGATATACTGCATGGATTAGTATTATCAATGCGATATGTCATTACAGCAGATACTGATGAGACTCCATCTGGAAGGCTGTACACCAGCCTGGTTATCTGTTCAGAGATGAATTACACTCTGGGTAGAGCAGGACTGGAACAGAGGTTTTATCAGATAAAAAGAGACCACGGTTTGGCACATCTAATCACTCTCAGCTAAAGGCAAGGGAGCTTATGATTACCCTTGTGATGGTTGCATGGACAGTGAACCCCATGGAGGGTGAGCAGCAGCTTGATCTGTACCGGTGCAAACCAGACTGCACTGGCTGTGAACACATCTGGGCTGAAAGTTCAAAGAAAGCACCTAATGATCTGTGTGGGTCTGAAATAATCTGTCTGCCTCACGAGCTAGCAAAGTATCTACCTACCTTTGAAACTGCTCTTGGTTAATTTGGGGAAGGGACTAGGAAGAGCAGCCGAAGAATTTGGTGGCTAATGACATTCTTCCCAGCAACATGTCCTCACCCTTTTAAAATGGGATCCGGATGATGATACAATTCCTCCCAAAATGTCTGCTTCAGGCCCCTGGAATTTGCTTTAGTAGATAAGATTTCCTAGATACCAAGGTTGAATGAATTTTTAGGAATTCATACTCTCTCCCATCACTTTGGAAGATAATTGGCTAGAATTTAGCTTGTGTAATTGGTCAGTTTACTTTTAGAAACTTTTGACTTAGATTGGATGCTGTTCTCTGTACAACCTTCTATTGGCTATAATTTCAATCCTCCTTGAATCTATAAATATGACTGCCTCCCCTTTGTCTACGGGACTTCTGCCTGACCCCCTTCTGCATGAAATAAAATCTTGTGGAAATGTCTCGCAAGGACCCCCAGTCTTTCTCTGCTGGCTGAGTGAACTGCTGAGAGTTCACTGATTGATATCAGTACTCTCTTGCTCTGGTAAAAGATCCACCAGAGACAAAAACAGTTCACAGGATCCCAGGAAGTCAACATCAATGTAATTTTTACCATGGATTTTTAAAAATTTCCTCTGAGCTGTATTTTTCTTTTGGTTCACTACTAGCTTGAAACCAGACTTTCTTAAGGTCTCCTGAATTAACCAAACTTTTTTTTCCTGGAATGCATTAGCTAGCCCCCTGGACTTGCAGTGCATACAGCCTTGCTCTGCAGGTCCCTCAGCTGTGGCCTTCCTTCTGCTGCTGGGATGTGCAGAAACAGAAGGTGTAAGGCTGCCTGCACTTGTGGCAGAAGAGGGTCGGCTGTTCAAGTTGCTGGATAACAAATGGTACCCATCTCTTCCAATGCAACAGGAAAATTGTGCTGGGCCAGATGCAACTGAGCCATGGCTTGGGATCAGGCTCTGGACTGCCCTGCATGAAAAGTGGTGCCCTCCCAGGCTGAAGCAGGCTCAGTTCATGCTTCTCAGAGCTGCTGGCCTGTGTTGCTGCCTGATTCCCAGAGTGGCTTCTGTAAGAATGGAAACAAAAAGATATTAAGATTTTTAGTCCAGAAATCTTTAAGTGGCACAAGCCACAGTTGTGCAGCTGGTAATTATTACCATCCAAGGGAGCCTAGGAAGATGCCATTCTTTTTTCTGATTATTACAAAGCTGTTCAATCTGATTAATTCTTTCCTTAATGCATTTCCTTGTAATTTGTATTTGTGAAGATGCTAATGGCAAATTAGACAATCTTTCCTGTGAAAAATACATTCTGTACTCTCCATAGCTTGGTCTCTGGCAGCATCTGTGCATTCTTCATCACTCATCCAGGAGATGCTTTCAAAGCCAGGTGCTGATCATGTCCTTTCTTTCAATTAAAAGATGTTGCTTGGAGCAGAACTGACAAGTACCTTTAACATGATGAAATTGTTGTCCATTTCTTTGTGCTGCAATGGTTTGGGTCAGAACAGACTCAAACACATTTGCCACCTGGAGTTGCTTAATTTCCTTTGAAATTGTGCATATTATTCCAGCCAAAGAAGTCAGATCTCAAGGAGGTAAAGGGCACCACAGCCTCCTACAGTAATGGCACAGGTTGGCCTGATAGGGTGAGTGGGATCTCTTACCATGATTTGAGCACTGGCTTCTGTGTCAATATCTCACGTGACATTGCAAGGCCCTCAGATGAGTGTTGGGAGTGGGGTATAATAATAAAAAAATGTGTTTCTCCTCAAAACCAGAAATCCTAGCATTGGTAAGCAGAAAAATATTTAGTGTGAAGGCAGAATTATCCTGCCTATTGCTGTCAATATCCCAGCTTTGCTCAGAGAGGCCAGGCTGCTCCCACTGGGAACATAGTTTGCAAGGTGATCTAACTTCATTGCTGGGCATCATTTTAAACTAAATATGGAGTGTAAGTGAGGGTGAGTAGATGGTCTGTAATAGCCTCTGCGTAGACCTGAGTCCCATGAACTAAAAGAGAGTTGATATGCATTGAAAAATGACCATTCCCACCAGAGCCAAAGGGGTGGCATCAGAAAACTTGTTCCCGTATTTTTTTTTTTCTGGAGGAGAGAGAGAAAAAGAGGGAGACAGAGGAGCCCGAAGGGTAGGTACAAATGGGAGTACTAGTCCCACGGAAAGAGGGTAGGACCCTAATGGAGCTGGGCAGTGGCTATTCCTGCAAGTTCCCTCCTTCCCAGAACCCTGCCTGCATTTTGCTTGTTGGTGCTTTCCCAGCTGAAGGCCATCAGAAGACAATATCCATCAGAAGACAAGACCATCAGAAACAACAAATCCATATTCTGGCTCTAAGAGTGGCTTCCAGAATTTACAGACTTTTTATTCACGTCTTACCATTTATTAGAAAGCTCTCCCATGGTCTCTTCTCTCATTTTTGGCAACAGAATTCAGCATTAAATTAATCGAGCTAATTTGTCTCAGCACGATGATAATAACAAGATGGTGATTTTAAGAGCAAGATTCTGGATAAGTGTTTGTGTTTCAGAGAGACATCGGCCTCTAGTAACTAGAAGGCAGGCTGTGTAAAAAGACTAAAACCATCATTAATTTTGTACAGTTTTATATAGCAGAGCAACACATTCAATTCAAATTTCTGACAGATGGAGCAATGCTGACTGTGGTGAGGGCTGAGAATGCAGCAAATACTCATGAAAGCAATGAAAAAGAGGGAGAAAAAATGGTCATCACATTCCTTCCAGATGTTCTGAACAAAGAACTTTTGATTAAACCTATTTCAAGAAAGCCTGTATTTGTCCAGATGCTCACTTTTAAAAAAGAAGAAATGCAAATATGAAACATAAAACTTATTCTGTAGCCAAAACACGTGATATTCTTTTTGGAGGAAAATCTTGGGATGACACCATGATTCTGTGATTAGGCTTGGTGTATAAGTGAAAATCTATTTTCAGAAAGTTTACTGTGGTAAGAAATGAGATAAATATATTTGGCAAGTATGTTTTTTTTTAGATAAGAGATCTCCTGCACAACTCTCCTACAACCACAAAAAACTTCCTCGCAACAAAACCCTACGCACCCAAGCAGACCTGCACAAGATGATATAAGATAGTACCTCAAAGATATCACTGAAAGGAATTAATTCTTGTATTCAACTACTTCCATGAAACATGTTAGTGGTTTCCCCAAAGCCTTTTCCCTTTGCCAGTGGCCAGCTATTTCACTGTCTTGGGTTACGATACAGGATGTGATAAAAGGTATCTATTCTATCACCATTTGTTGAAACCAGGAGGGACAGTGATCCTTATCTCTATAGCAGATATTCTCCTAATGGGCCATCCATTGAAACCAGGTGGGGCATTGTTCTTTGTCTTTTCTCAACCCATCCTTCTTCCAGAGAGTTATCTTCTGCTAATGGCCAATTGAGTCCCACTGTATGACGGATAAAATTACTTCATCCCATTAGGAGATGTTCCAGCCAGGGGGAAGAACCAAGCCTTTCCTACCAAGATAAAAACTGAGATTTTGGGACACTAAGGGAGCGCTTTTTCCACTGGACTTCAGAGAAAAACCAGACTTCTCCACATCATCACTGGACCTTCAGAGGGAAACTGCACCCTTCTACAGGAGCACTGCTTCAACTGAACCACATCTGTCACTGCTAGAGGACTGCAACCACCATTTAATTGAACTGCTACCAACACCCTGCCTGTCAGGGTGTCAGGTTGTATTCTGACTCTGTCAGTGTTTGGGGTTTATTCTTTGTGGTACTGTATTTCTATTTCAATTTCTCTAGTAAAGAACAGTTATTCCTTATTCCAATATCTTTGCCTGAGAGCCCCTTGATTTCAAAATTATAATAATTTGGAGGGAGGGGGTTTACATTCTCCATTTCAAAGAGAGGCTCCTGCCTTTCTTAGCAGATACCTGTCCTCCAAACCAGGACAGCCACATCTTGCACTTCTGGAGAAAGAGCTGCAGGATTGCTCCTGTGTCTTTGTGGTCAATAAAAATGTACCTTCTATGTTTTACTGGTGATAAGGATACTTTCTGCAGCAGCATATCTAGCTGATGCATTTGCTTTAGTAAACAAGAAAATAGAGCAAAAATTGATCATTCTTGGCTCAAAGCAGGGGTCCATCATTCTGTGCTTATTTCCTGGCTTTGCTGAGTCATTTTTGGTTGTAAGAGGTTGCCACTCTGGCAGAGCAGAGCAACATTCCATGTCATGGCTGTGCAGCACAGGGTGCATGCCCATGGTTCAGCTGTGAACCCCAGCGGCTGAGGACTGATACACAGCTGCATCCAAGTTAAGGTATCAGCACCAATTGTTTTTCACTCAGCTGTAAAGGGAGATAAATTCTTCAACCGACACAACTAAATCCCAAAAGGGCCATACCTCAGAAGCAGTAAATATCAAATTTGGGATTAATAGCTCTGAATGTTTTGCACTGTCCTCTAACAGTTTGAACTGTTTTTGGCCTCCTCTAACTTCAGAAGCCAGCCCTTCAACCATAAGACAAAACCAAGATGAATCAGGAGACATTACTTCATTGCAACAGCTGCCTGACTCTGCCTGGCAGATTGGCATCTCCTTGCACTTTACTGAAACAGCTCAGCTCACAGGAAACAGGAAAGCCACACTTGAACAGGAGGTGTCATCATGAAATTGACACTTGTGTCCCATTTAGGGAACCTGGAGAACAAAGGTTTAGCAAGAGAAGTTAACTATTTAGACCAGTTCACAACACAGTTACCCATGTGTAAAGGTGACTTGGAGAGTATTCCGAGAATCTCAGCAAAGAGGGTGCCAGTTGGATCAGAGATCTGAGATGCAGGACCATGACCAGACCAGGACCACACATCTGGGATCCTTCTTGACCCATATCTACTCTGTTCAAAAACTGTAGAAGACAGACTGCTTCAGAGGCAGAGGCTGCGCTGGAGATGCATGGTTATACTGCAGTCTGCCACGACGGGGAGATGCTGCGCTGCAAATACGCCTCATGCTGCTCCCTGGAGCGCAGGATGCAAACCCCATCTCTGCTACCCGCCTTGGTAAAGGACTTATTTACTTTCCTGCACAGATTTGACAAAAACCCACCAAACCCAAAATCCCCCTTATCTTGTTTTTTTTTCAGCAATTTAATAACATCAAACCCAGTGTTCTTTATATTAATTCTAATGCTCTGTTCTTTTGAAATACTAAAATCCATTTTCTTTTGAAACATCCATATAGGGGTCTTGGAGCTAAGAGCCTTTGAAAAATATTCTCCTTCTGCACAGCAACCAAAAATATGTGGGTGCTAACAACCAGGGAAAGACATGCTCCTCATCCAGCCTGCTGGATAGAGTCAGGGATGGGAGTGAAATCTGCCCTACCAAAGCCTGCTGATTGTATAGCACTAACAGAACTTGCAAAGGCAAACATGAAAAAAGCATATTTGAAGCAATTGGAGGAAAAATATAAGTGGAGGAGAGAGAAATAAAGAGGCAAACCCCACTGCTCTTCTTGCTTCCATTGAGCTCTTTAACACTAGCAGCATGGTTAAATTCCTACTGGATCCTACTGGATCCTACTGGAGCAGGATCTCACTGATTGGAATTTCCTCTGAGAAAGCTTCCAGGTTCAGAACACCTCAGAAGTATTCCTCTGCAGAGCCGTCCTGTGAGGTAAGCAGGCAATTAAACCCACTGTCCTTGTGAGAAAGGCGACTGCAGCAGCAATACATGTGCTGTGTTACAGAGGCAGCAGAGCAAGACTCCTTTGTGCTGTCTTTCAGCTTACGTGCCACAAGACTGGAGACACAGAACAAGGCAGTTGCCTGCTCTAACACAGAAAGTTGCTTTTGGCTGTAGCTTCCAGGCAGGCTGTCACTGTTGAAAGCAAATTAGATCAGCTGGGCATCAAGTGATACCTCCCATCAGTTTTCACCGCCCATCACTGCCAGCTTGACACTTCTTTCACGCTGCATGTGCCAACTGTCTCACAGAGCCAGCTGCAACATCTACTGGAAGGACATGGACAGCAACCACAGGTGGGAAGAGGAGCTGGGGGATTGACTTGGGATTGGGGCAAGACCTTTGCCTGCCTTAGTCCAGGCAGAAAACAGGTTTCTCCAAGAAGACTGCGAGCTTGCTGGCCACAAGGTCCAGGTCACTGGCATTGGCATATTTGAGCAGATTGGTGTTCTTGAGAAAGTAATGCTTCAGGAAGTGCTGGCTTACACACTTGTGCAGCTTCTGTATCAGCCTCAGAAAGGCTTCAGGGAAGCAGCGCCAATCTTTGGTGCGTGGGTATTTTTCACACGTCCAGAATAGCACTGTCTGCAAGAAGCAGATGGGAGAGAAGATGTGTTACAGGTTCTGTAGAGGGCTCACACAGCTTACTAAGGCACTTTTAGTGCTGGTAAATGGCTGACAGCCTTGGAAATCACAGAGACTTGTGCTGCTAATCTCCTTGCATTAACATTTCTGCAATGGAGGGATACCAACTAAATTCTCCCCTGGGGACCAGGGAGAGCAGCTTGGAGGTGTCTGGTTAGGATCTCTCCCCAGAGGAGCCACTCTCCACTGACTGAGCCAGGAGCCCAAGGAAAATGATCTTGCTAAAATAAACTTGGCCTATTTGCCATCCTCCAGCAGAAGCCTCTGTGCCAGGCATTTTAGGCTGTAGAAAATGGCCTATTTTGCAAGGGTAGAAGTCAATTGAAGCAAGGAGGGACAGAGCATAATGAGATCAACATAATTATTTGTAAGCTACAGCTGTATTTGTGCTGAAGATACACAAAGATCTACATCATAAACAGACTGAAATTCCAAGAAGCTATTGCAGGTGAAAAACTTGCTTTCTGGTCAAATGCTCCCTGTTTTTTTCTGACATGTGATACTGCATGTCTTACATTCTATTCCTCCAAAATTATTTTACGTAATTTAACATTTGAGAAATACATAATTATACATAAATACATAAAATAAGAAAATGCATATGATTATTGCTCTTACAGTATTATTTTTACACTGTCCATGCTGCATTTTCTCAGACTTTCCCATGACTGCAAATAATTTTCTCAAGTAACTTAGACTTACGGTACCAAAACAGTCCTATTGGTTGCCTTGGTCAGCCTGAAATAACTTTAAAAAGTATGAAATCACTTATCCTGTGTTCAATAATTCTGCTAAGTCCCTTAACTGTCCTCTGAATGCCTATTTTACTATGCAAATTCAGCTACCCAAAAAGAGACTCACAGACTGTGAGAGGTGGAAGAACCACAGCCTTTTCTTGAATGTCAACAGGGAACAAAGACATAGTGAGGAATTCAAGCTCTAACTCTCTGAGAGCTGCTCCTTGAAGACTTGCAAAGCAGTTACCTTCTGACACACTAAAACTACTTCAGCAGGCAGCAGTTGCAATGAAGTTTCTGGAGGCAAGGAAAACAGCGCTGCTTTTTCAGTCAGGTGCTCAAACAGGTGATTTATCCCCAGCATTTATGTCCCTAGCTGCCAGCTCTCTACCAACACTATAGAGTTAGCTTTCAGAATGTACCTAGATATTTTGGAAATTCCAGGTCTTGAATTTAATTCCTATGCAGGTAAGCAACAGAAGGGCAGTTATCTGGTCCTCTCTGGCTTTCAGAGCTTCTGGGATGCAGATTTTCTCTGCCATAGAGGTTCTTGTCTAATCCTAATTCTTGGGTACCTCTGACAGGGGGAACCTGAGAATGTGAAGAAACCTAACACTAAGCCTCTGTTCAACTGTTGGTTTATCCTCTGACTGTTTCTCTCATTTTTATGTTTTTCCTGTTTTTCTTTATAATATGAGTAATTTTGAGAAATTCTTTCTGTCTGGTAAACCAATACTCTCTTGCCATAAAAGCTGGAAGTACAGTTACAGTAAAGAACTGAAGAGCTTCTAAATAGTTTCTTACTTTGATCAAGAGTCCACGCCTCAGCACTTCTTGCATATCTGCTCCTTCAGCCAGGGGAAAAGCACTGTTCCTAATGGTTAAATGATTTTCCACTTTGTCTTACATATGAGTTTTCCCACCAGGTTGTTCTTACAGGCACTGAGGAATTTTGCATTCAGCTAAGCTATAATCAGCCTCACCAATTTATTTTTTTTTATTCCATCTTTACTTACAGTAGTGCCATGACTGTAACAGCATTTGATGGTTACCAGCTTTTTCTTTAGGAGAAATCTTAGCATTGCATCTGGTTTTGGACACCAAAAGATCAGTAACTACTGTAGGAACCTAATGGCTTGAGGCTTCAAGGTGAGAAAAGTACAGCCTCTCTCTGGCAACTCCAGGAGGATGGAGTCCCAGAAAGCAGGATTTTTCATCTATAATCTAACAAATGGGCCTGTGGCCCATCGGTGTCTGCAGCTGTCAGAGGTGGGGACACAGTCATAGCAGAGTCTTCTCTCTCTTCATAAATCTTGTTTGAAACCATCTTGAACCCTGAAATAGGTGCAGGGAAGATGCCATCACCCCTTTAACTCTTTCTTTCCTTCCTACCCCAGGTGGATCACCATCAGAACTGTAGTTTGCACCTAATTTGTTAATAATGCTCACTTAAGACAGTTTTGTTTGGTGCATATCCACAAAGAAAAAAAGCACTATCTTCCAGAAGAGAGACAGATTGATATAGATGGCTGGGATAGTCAAGAAGCAGGAAGTAAGTGTGCAATTACAGACAACAGTACAATGTGAAGTCACAACAGAGCAAGGGCCTTGACTCTATTTATATTTCTGCAATCATAATGTTCCTACAGGCCTTAGTTTCTTATTGAAGTTTGGAATGCAAATTTAGTGAACTCCTTGCCACCATAAAGTAATGAAAAGGCACATCAGTTTTGACACTTACCTTAGAACTTACACAGATGCTACACTGATTTACACCACAACATTCTGACATTACTGGATGAAAGCCACTGCAACAGATCCCATGACTGTATGCTGGTAGCAGGGTGATGCCTACCTGAAGGTGATAAGCTGTGATGACAGGCTTATTTCCAGCACACCAGACATCTTCCTTCATCTGCCTCATGACCCTGAAGCACTTCATGCGACAACCACCATCTTCATCAAGTCCCTCCATGAGGATGTGCTCAGCACGGGAGAAGCTCAACTGCCAGTGATAATTAGAGCGGGCTAAAAGATCGAAACCCAGCGACTGTGAAAAACAGGGGAAGTGTGACAGCAGATCAGAGGCAAACTCCCAGCAATGCATAGAGAGGTTATAAAAGCATGTGTGACATCTCTTGAAGCCTATTCTAAACAGGATTAGCAGAGGCAGCAAATATGAGGTGTGCTTCCATCTTAATTCTTAGTTGAAACAATGCATTTTGCATTGTTTCCTTGTGTGCTGGTATCAGTTACTGCAGGGAGATCCTGTTCTAGAGCCATAAGGCACAGTACTAGCAGGGCCACTAAAGCAAGAGGTGCAGCTCAGCAGATACTTTCCTGTGGAGCAGGATGTTGTACGTAAGAAGGGAGCAGGACTGGAAGGTGGAATTGGACCTGCCGGAACATGGCAGCTGGGGCTGAGCTGAAATGCCAGAATCCAGCCATGAGTGTTGTAGGGAAAGATGGGATTAAGCTGGAGGGAAAAGTGCTAGACAGAAGCCCATTTTCTGAAGTCTTACATAAGGGAGAGCAAGAATAATGCACGCTAGCATCACGCAATAAAAAGTTAACTCGGATTCTTTTCTATAGAATTCACTACTGTAAAGAGGGAACACAAAATCAAAATAAAATCTGACAGAATATTTTGAAACATTGCTTCACTCTTTAGAGAATATATCTTCTGACCCTGCTGCCATCACCATGCAGTTCTTCCTTTGGGAAAACACTGTCAGACACCTGAGAGGTAAATTCCATCCCAGAGTTTAAGTGTGTTTTTTACACTGTTTACCTTGATGCATTGCACTTTTTCCTGAGAAGGCCAACGCTTAAGGCAACGAGGCCACCGAGCTTTCTCAGGCCAGCAAGTTGGAATCTCCACAGCAGGGACCAGCTCCACCTCTACCTGGGATTCTGATGTATCCACAGCCACCCGGACCACTGAGCTGAAACTCTCCAGCACTGTCACCTTACCTGTGAAAGAACAAGAGAAGAAAATATAAATAAAAGGTCCTTTTCCACAAGCCAAGCAAGAGGGTGTCTAGGACCCTGCAGTTCTATTGGTCTCTCTTAATACCTGCTCTTCAATAACACATGAAGAATATAAGAGAAACCTAAATCTGTGTAAGTCTATCCTGGGGAATGAGAACAAGAAGATGAAAGAATAAAGCTCTTAACTTTACACTCAATTATCATGCTTTTTTCCTCCCTTTTTTGGTCCTCTTAAACCCTAGGATCAGCTTCTTAAAAATAAAGCTAGACAAGTGGTGCAACCTAACATTTCTAATGGTACACTACAAGGAGATCACTGCAGATTGGAGAGGACCAGATGAACACTTCCTATCTAAAGATGTTCTTCTTCCTTCAGAGAACCTGAGATCAGACCCTTGCCAAATCACACTTACCACTGCCAGCCATTCAGAATGTTTTGTGGGGTATCTGTAAGGTTTGTTTCTGGAGATGCATTTGCACAGAAGACCATACCAGAATGTATGGTCTGTTATGCAGAGCAGTCACACAGAAAAGGCTAACTGCTACACCACTGCAAGGACTGATTGTTAAGAAGAGTTAGTTGCAAGATTATTTGGAGGAAAGGAGTTTCCTCAGTGTGAAAGAAGAGTGGGTCATCTCCAGGAACAACATAAACTAAGAGCACAGAAAGAAAAGAAAGCTGCAACTAATGGACTTTGTGGGATGTTTCCTGTTGGTCCAGTTGAGTTCATGGAAGAAGTTCCTTTCCCAGTCACTCTGGCAGGATCACAGTCTCTTCAGCTCTGACACCTGAGCCAATTTTGTGTTCATCCTCTAAACCCACGAAACTGAAAGCCTGAGCAGATGAACATAAGCAGTTTAAAGAGCAGTGTGTTATTCCACCTAATTTTGATTGGCATAAGCTAAGCAGCAATTCATGGGGTGAATTATCTAGCAAAGAGTAGAGTCCATCCCAAGAAGAACCTCATAAACCTCAGAAAATCTATGTGCTATTTCCCTGCTAAGCCAAGCCTGGCATCAAAACAGGAACTGTTCTGTTTCCAAGCTCCCTACAAGGATCCTAGCAGCTGAAAAATAATAGAGCAACCACTGTGTCAGCATGTAAATACGTTCATGGCATTTCCAAAAGCATTGCAATGTTCATACCTATTTTTCCACTAATGAAAAATGATACGCCTCAAAAACTGATTTTGCTGGTGCTAAAAGAATTAAAAACACAGGGAAGCAAAGAAATCAGCAAAATTTTTCTATAAGTTCGGCCATACTGTGGGATGAAGGAAGTCCATTCTTCACAGAAACAAACAAAAAAGGCAATTACTTATCCTGACTTCATCTTAGCTCATTGCCTCCCAGTGGACCTTACAAAAAGGGCATCAGAATCACCAACCCAAACATCACTCTCTGGGGTCCTTGCAAGTATCTTTCCTGCAACACTCAACTTTCACTTAATAACTTGATGCGACTGCTGCCCAACACAGTAACTTCCACATAAGTAAAGCCTCAGAAGCAAGCCTGTTTCAGCTGGTCCTTCTTGTGAGCCTCAATGGTGAAATTTCATTCCTATCCACCTTTCCATTTCTATGATAACAAGTATTTCCTGCAAAAAATGTCATTATTTAGCAGAGCTTGACTTTAACATGTGTGATCACTTGAGTGGAAATAGCTTCTATTGCTCAGAAATACAGAAGACTCATTAGGCTTCTGATGAATAAAGTAATCTTGGAAACATGCTATGGGAAGAGACACCACAGGAGTAGCCTGGACACTGGGAAAAGAGCACTTGTCCAACACACTTTACTTCAGTAGAAGTTTTCTACTTAGTTCCCACCATCCCATGCAGGAAAGCTGTGGGCAGCTGAAGTTTCCCTAGAGCATTCTTTGCCCTATAAATATGCTAAAACATTCTCCTCAGACTTACGCATCCTTTCAGTATCCAATTTTCCTATACTACCTTCCTTAATAATCTAAATATAATAATAATCTAAACATATTGCAGGTGCTGTAGGGTGTAGAAGAAAGATTTTTTTTTTTCCCAAACAAACTCCTAAATGTTCTAAAAATCTGGGTTGCCTCTTAGTTGAGCAGTGAGGGTGATGTTGCTGGAGACCTTACACAAATTCCTAAGAAAGGAATAACATCTTGAGTACAAAGAGCCCAAGAACTACTGAATTCTATCTTCAATGCAGGTCTGTGAACATCATTGCAGTCACTTGAATGCTTCCTGGTTTTAGAGGGCTTTGCTCAGCTCCTGACCATGCAAGCCAAACACTTTGTGTGTGTGATGGTTTCCCTTACACCTGTCCCCACCAAACTCACTGGAAAGGTTACAGGAGACGATTGACTTTTCCACCAGCTCCCGGAAGACGATAAGGACTTTGGCTGGAACCAGATCGCCTTCGATGTTTACATCGTCTTCATGCCACTGTTGAAGGCTTTTTGAGAACTGCTCCACCTCCAGCCACTGATGCAATTCCTCAGGGTCCCGTACAGAGGAGAGGAGCTTGGCTCCATTCACAGTGTAATAGCGCCAGTGCCGTATCTGGGATTCCCTATAACCGGTCAGGCCTCGCAGAGGAACTGTGATGAGGAATTGGCTGGGTGCTAAGACCTAGGAGAGTTCAGAGAGATTGAGAGAGGAGACAAGGGCAGATCCATGAACTAAATTAAGGAAAACAGGATTGAGAAAGTACTAGGGGGGCTTTGAAAAGAAGGAAAAACCATGGTATGATGGGACTAACTGAACACAGCCAGGACCTGTCTAAGGGTTACCTTGGAGGCATGCAGACTATGAGGAAATTGTCTTAGAAGGTGTCTGATGTGAAGCTCTTAGAAGATAAGAGCTCACTGGCTGATTTGCCACTAGACCTGCCATGCTCTCTGCCTTTTCTTGTTATTTCTAGTCTGCAATTATATATGAGATGTGATAACCAGCAGCTTCCAAGGAGCATGAAGGCATGAAGGAATACGTTTTGAGATCCAGCCAAGGGAAACCCAAACAGTTCTAGTTGTTATCTCAGAATTGTTACTTGAGATAAGCCCAGAGTCCAATACTAGTAATAACTACGGCAAAAAGTGCACCTTCCTGATCTCTTTCAAAGTCCACTATAGACATTAGCAAAATAAGGCTATGGCCCATTAATTTCACAAGTGTTTCACTCTGCTTGACTGGTCTTTAAAGGGACAGAGACATAAGGCAAGTGACCTGCCTGAGCCTACAGAGGCAGTGTCACTCTCAAAAATAAATCCAGGTCTTGGCCAGCTGTAATGCATGGAACTGCATCTCCTGATAAGCATGATAGAAACAGTGTAAGGATGGAGGCTGTAATCAATGGACAAGGAAGCCTTAAACAGGTTTGTTTGCAGGCCAGTTAATTTGTCTCATTTCCAATAAAAACAGGTTCTGAGGCAGTATTTGCAAGGAAAGACTAAGGCGACTCAAACACCACAAAACATCATCTGTTTGGCCTTGGGCATAGCCAGACATGTAGAAGTGCTACTCTGAAAGCATCTGGCAGTTGTGGCTCCAGAAGAGGTGTTCAAATTCCATCAGATATTTACCATGTTGGCTTAGGAGCTTTTCAAGTCCACTGGCTACCAAGCCTAACTTACACTGGCTAAGGTGAAGCTGCTACACAAGCAGGATGTGAAGTGACAGCCACTGCTGTGAGGTGGTTATACCCATGGTGAATGAAACACACTTGTCACTCTCCTGTAAGAATTCAAAACACTCTAGTAGCCTTCTTCAGCTCAGCTCAGCTGATTTAAAGTATTACCACAGAGATGCCAGGGCCCTGAGGGCACTAACAGGCTTTATTGTCCCTAAGCAGCCTTTCTGGGACTTCCAACCACACCTTCTGCCCATGGATCTGGGACACCCATTTCAGGTTAGCCCTGGGCTCCGGTGAGTAGGGTAGTGGCTTGACCTAAGACCTGACTTAGCAGGAGACTTTCCTGAGGATCCAGACTCTGACCCAGCTGCCCTCCTTGTGTCTATCTCACTCAGGGACCATAGGGAAGGGGCTGCCTTGCTACACTAACCTCCTGTCTCTCTCTCTCACAGGGAGCAGCTGGTCTTCTCTGATTTGGAAAACAAAAGATGGCCAGCCAGAAGCACAGAAATAGCAAAGAAAACACCAGGAAGCTGCTCTTTTGTCAAATATAAACCATAAAGGCAGGAGGATGCTGAAAGGATGAAAGGATGACATTGCAGACCAAGCTGATCTGCACACATCAGGTTTGGTGGGGCTGAGAAATCCTGTGGGCAGTTCAGAAACAGAGTAGTAGGCTCCATAAGGGAAAAGTACAATGGCTGTCATGCAGTTACTGCTCCTCTCACTGCCTCAGCTACATTTGCAGGTAAACAACCATCCTCCCCCGCGCAATACCAAAATGTTGTATTGTATGCACTGGCATCCAATAGATTGTAAAGGGAAGAGCTGCACAAGTTATGTGAGTACCTGCAAATGCAAGTCACAAGGGTCCTCTACCTGGGGCTTACCAGAGTACAACAGAATACACAAGGCTGGGAATAGCACTGTAAGGCTGGGCAGTTGATGTCTTCTCGGCCTAAACAAATCCCAGTCCCATACATATGCTCTCTCACATGATGGTCTCACACACTATATGCAGGCCATTGGCCCCAGAAAGTCACAGGGTCGAGGAAAAGTCTCCAATTCTCTGGTGTCAAACTTGTGGCCAGTTCTGCTGTATTAAAATCTTTTCTAGAGTATGCCGGGCAAATTAAATACAACCTCATTCTTGTGAACCTGGCCAGGATATTCCAGGGAGGCAGAAACATTAGGTTAGAAAGAAAATAATTATGCTTTGAGAGAAAAAAAAGCAGGTCTCTTGTGCAGAGAATAAAACAGTCATAGAAGGATCAGTCTGGTGGGTGAAGCTGTCTGGAGAAGAGGGTATGTTAGGAGGAAGCAAGCACAGGGATTCTCAGGCACCAGGAAGGCTTTGTACCTGGATGGATGGGTGGAATGGGCGCTTCCTCTGAAGCATAGCTGACCACTTGGCCAGTAAAGCTGGTTGATCCTGAGAGAAGCAGAAAGGAAAACAAGAAGTACACAGAACAGAGAGAAAACATGTGCTAGGTCATTCATTCACAGAGCAAAGCTGCAAGCTTCTTTGGATGCTCGGAGTTTGTTAAAGGAAAATCCCCCCATTTCACCCACTTTGATTAAACACTTGGCAATGCCATTGGGCAGTGCAGTACCAGTGATTAGTCTAGACCTCTTCATTATAACTTTACTGAAGCCTCCACAGCTTTTGTATCAGCCTGCACTGTTAACAGCTTCAAACATGGTGGGGCACAACAAAAAAACCCAAACACTTAGAACTTCTAAAAATTAAATAATCTCTTTTGTGAAACTGAATTTTAATTCAGGTTTTTCATTAAAGGATGACTTTTTGTTACAGGGGTCATAGGAAAACACTGAATACCTAAAGATTTTTCTTAACTATTCTCCACTCAGCCCTTCATATTTAGAAGAGAGCTTGAGGCATCTAACCAAATCTAGATCTCTCACCACGTTTAATTGATTCATTTTAGCCAGAAGCTGAAAGTTCTGAAAAACCACTGCAGATTTAACTGGCAGAAAAAAAAAGATGTTGCAAAATTAAACACAGAATAATGAATACATTGACTTTCCTCTATGTTGAAGTATGTCAGCAATGGTATTAAAGTTTTCAATTCTTGGAAGTAGACAGCCCAAACCAAAATAATTTCTCATCAACCCATTCTTTGCTGTCTCACACATACCAAACACTCAATCAGGTCCTCCTAGTGTTACTTCCACAGATCTGTAACACTGGGTTCAGTTAAGCATGAACAACAGATCAGCCACTTTTAAGGAAATAGATTTTGAGGATTTCTTTCATGCAGAATTTGTTCAGATCTGCATACTATAACACCAAGCTCCTGCTCATAATAGATTGCCTTGGTGGTTTTGTTCTGCTTTGCTTTCCAGAGCAACAATTTTACCCTGACCCTGGTCCTGTCAGACCTCATTAGCCAAGCAAGGTTTGTTGCAGCGCAAGAGGTGGCTGGCAGACTCTGGCACTAAGGAACTTGTGGAACAGGATGTGGCACTGCTTTATGTCACTGTGGCCATACTTATTGACAAGACCACATGCTCTGGGATACATAGATTTTCTGGAATTTTGTGTATCTGAATGTTTTTGTCCCCAGGGCAGTAGTCACATTTCAGACTGGGTGATTATATATTGCCTCCACCTCCATACCCATCCAGCAGCTTCATACAACGACTTCTTCCCTTTCAGTCTCAGAGAGCTACAAAAGTTGCCTTATGCTTTTACATATTTGCTGTGTTTTGATCTGTAATTGGCTGTGGTTTAGGATAATGGCTGACATTAGTATTTCAACTAGTTCAGAGGAAAAAGATTGTTTTATTCTGAAGTTGTCATTGCTGTGATTGTTTCTTGTGTCTTTAGCAGTTACTTTTGTTTAATGGAGTCACAAGAAATAAGCCTTCTTCTGTCACAGCTGGGACAGAACACTATTATTTTCACATCTGAAGGTCTAAAATGGGGAGGCATTTCACTTCTCCCATGAATAAGCATTTTTTTTCCCAATAAAAAAGAAATTCCATTCCATGACAAAGAAAAAACAAAAGAAAAGCTTTTTCAGAAGGAGCTTTCTAATGCCTATAGCAGAAGGACTTCTAAATTTTCTATCTTTTTTTTAGTGAGTTAACAGCTTTTCCACCTGTGAAAAATATAAGTCATAGCTCAGGAAGGCATGAGCATTTTTTCTGACATTACTGCTGCATAAGTTTTTCCTTCTGTCTCCTAAAAAGCTTTGCCTTCTAATTGTGGATTGACAGCTCCGGCAATAGATGCTCTTTGTAAACACAGCAGCTGTAAGAAGAGGCTCTGCCTGATTTACCCATTTCTGTTTGATGCTCCTCTGGCTGTGAGATGTCCATGAGTGGGGGTCAATGTCCCAGTCACTAGAACTCCACAGTGAAGTGTCAGCACAGTGTTTTAAGTGAGGTAACTGCTCATACAAACACTTACATAATGGAGAAATCACTTCCTGGTTGCCTACAGGCTGCCAGGGAGTGCAGTAGAGGTCTTGTTCATACCTTAATGTTCTCACTGTGAATGCCAGAGTTGGAGATAGCCTGGAATCGCACAGCCTTGTAGCTGATTTCTGCAGTCAGCTGCTGGATGATTTTCTGCACCTCCTCCACTGCTTTGGAAACCAGGTAATGCCGCCGTTCCACCTGTCAGTTCCAGGAAATATACTTCATGTTACAGGTAATTGCAGTCTTTGTCTCCAGTGGGAAGCAGACAAATCAGCTTAAAGCATCCTGAAACATTTGTGCCTGTGCTGCACTGGGAATAAAAATTATTCCCTGTGTATTGCAACTACCAATTTACTAGGAGACAGAGCTATGAACACCAAAGGGTCAACATTCAAGACTACTGAGCATTAATTAATATTTCCATGCCAACACCTTTGGATGGAAGGGAAGGAGTTCATTACACAGATAAATTTGTTATCAACTACAGCTACAGTATCAATTCTTTATCTATTTGATCCAGAACATCAGTTACTCCCCTGCACATGGTAACCATTCTCAAAGCCAGGATATGTTTCATTCCAAGAACTGACAGGACATCAAGAGTTACAGATCTGCCCATTAGTCAGGTGGTAGATGTATGTGGCATCATTTAGATGCCTACCTTATACACTGAATGTCTCCACACTCTCTTTATAACTGAAGTACAGATGAGACTCTACTCCTAGATAGTGAGAAAGCATCTTTCCAAAGCTGGTCCCATTGGGAACTAGATGTTTGTGTGGCTTGAAGTGTAGCTCTTCAATTCAAGAAGTAGTAGCATGATTATTGAAAATTACTTCAGTGAAATGTCTGAGTCTTGGAAAGAGTGAGGTGAGGGGGGGACGATTCAGAAAAATATAAGATGAACCTGAACATTCACTTATGACTAAAAATGAAGGGAGCATGTTACAATCTGAACAAGGAGATTCAACAGGAAGGACATGAAGGAACCACGTAAAAGACATCTAATATTTCCAAAATATCTTTACACATTTACTGAAGTGAGGAGATTCAGCTACTGTTAATGAAGTTCATGAACATATTTGTCATTACTTATATGACCAGAATTACTTATGCAGAGTGAAATATTAAGACTCTGTACTGTTCTTTTTTGGATCCTATGCTTCATCTCATTTGGTTGCAGTTTTTGCTTTCTTCTTGATTTTTCTTTTTCCTCACCATATTCTACTAAATCTTATTGTTTGCAGGTAAGAAAAAAAGAAACCAGAAACAGAGTTCATCACTTGGCTAAAGTGAATGATAAAACATAACCATCACAGTCAAATACAATCACTAGTGTCTTTTGTTATTATCAAACACCAAAAGGAAGCAAAAACAAGTCAAAAATTCTGTACTGTGAGGGTGGTGAGGCCCTGCCACTTGCTCAGAGAAGCTGTGGATGGCCCATTCCTGCAAGTGTTCAAGGCCAGGCTGAATGGGGCTTTGAGCCCTAGTCTAGTAGAAGGTGTCACAGTCCTTGGCACGGAAATTGCACTGCATGATCTTTAATGTGTGTTCCAACCCAAACCAGCCTATGGCTTTCTAAAATTCATGTGTCCTGTTTACTCAGCATCTTCTTCAGCATCTAAACAATGCTCTTTTCTCTTTTAAAAAATATCATTGACAAGTACTTCTTTAAAAGTCTTTTTGGATGGATGCCTTTATGCCAAATGTTAAACTATCAGCCAAAAACACAAGTGTATTGAAATGCATCCCCAGGCCCTGGAAGGGGTCAAATAGATTCACTTCTTCACAACAATGAACCATTCAATGGACTAAAGTGGATTAGTGCTTGCCTCCTCCATTGATCAGTGAACAGCAATTGACTAGTACTGAACTTGAAGATGAGCTGAGTTTGAATATTTTCCTCCCTCAGACAACAAAGTTAACAGTATTTTTACTAAGCCTGAATAGCTTTCAGAAGTGGGAAATATGTCAGACAGCAGCATCATATTCCCTTCGCTGGGCTCTCACCCACCCTTGACTCCTGTTTCTTTGCTATCTTAACACCACCTAGTCCTTTATGTTTATATAATGGCCTTTAATTTCCCTAGTAATTCACGGTCCTCCTCATTCCAATGCATCCTTTTCTCTAAGAGCAGTTTTCATTACTTACATGCATTTAAAAAAAAAACAAAAACACTGAAAGATTTTAGCTGTACTATACTGTATCTATTTTCTCCACTTTATTTTTGTTCATCCAGAATAACCCTTTAGAACAGTCCAATAAGCTTTTCTTGCTCAACAAGATACCTAATGGTTTCTCCAGCAAGTGAATGGTGAGTGGCAAAGAAAGTTGTCCATCTCTAAGAGCTTTTAGACAAAAAAAATAGACTTTTTAAAATGGAAAAGTATAAAAAGTATAGAGTCTCACAATGGGTCAGCTCAAACAGAGGCCTAGAGTGCCCTTTGTATGCATTGCTCATGCTCTGCTCTCTCTAAGGGGCACCTGCTGGAAATTTTTTGCCACCTCCAGTATCCAGGGAGAATAATTCAACCCAGCCTGGCCTCATTTAATTCTGTCTTCATCACCTACTGGCTAGGCTACAGCAGTTGTCATGAATTCTTTATAAGAGTACACACTCAAAAAACCAGTTGAGGGAGTATGACTAAACAATTCAAATGTGTACTCCCCATCCCTGGAGCAGGGATAAAAGAACAATTGGCATGTGACTGACAGAGGGTGCTCACTATAATTAGCTAACCATAATTAGCTCCTTAATTATCCTGTTGGAAAATATAACCTTCCTACAGAAGAGAGGGCAAAAAACCAGAAAACAACGTAAGTCTGGAAAGCCAAGGCATCAGATACTTCTAGTATCAGCATAGACACACTGGGAGAAAGACATTGTAAGGTCTTTGCTCAACAGTCACTTCTGTCTGGCATTCCCCTTATCAGGTCTTAACTTGGAGAATTGTGCCAAAACAAATGCACAAAAGCTGAATAACAATGTCAATTAAGGTTTTATTAAGGGGGAAGGAAGCAGGATTGGGATTTATTAGGAACTGTTAAGAACATTTGGGTTTTCTCTTATTTACCCAGGCACATCCACTCCATATGCATTCAAATTTTTCCTTTGATGAGAGGCTTAAGGACGAAATTTCTGGTATTATCGAGATTCATTGCACCAGGTGGTTGATCTATTTCCAAAACCAGGCAGCATTTGACAAGCTGAACTGCCTGAAGGTTAGGCAGCATCACTTGGACAAGAAACTCAGAAACAGGCAGAAACTAGGAATCCACCAGAGCTAGAGGGCTGCTAGAAAACAGACTTTCAGTATAACCTAAAATATTGGCAACTATGAGCCTCACTTAACTACAGTCTGCTTCTGTTCCTTGTACCTATGGCTGTCATATGAGCATCTTTTAGTGCATGGCTTCCCTCTGTTCCCTCTTTTGTAACTCTGCTTTTTAGATCTTCAGAGAAGCATTTGCTGTTACAGCTCACTGAACAGATTCTCATGGAATCATTTTCCTGTGCACAACACTGCACACCTGAAGAAAGTATATTTCTGTGAGAACTTTCATACTTGCCACCAAAACATTTCCATAGAGAAAACAAACTTTTCTTACCAGCCTCTTGATTGTACTAGAATATGTGATCTTTTACAGAAAATAAAGCCTTACACTTTCTGACTTTGAAATTATTTGTCACTTTGGTATCTTGCTTTTTGTTGGGGAAAGCAGATTATAAAACAAGATCTAGCTAAGTCCTGCCATGAAACATGTCAGCTTTAAAAAATATTATTGCTCACTTAGAGCTTTTATTAAACATTTTTATAGTTTCACAGAGGATTTTATTCTATTTCATTTCATAACGGGGAAAAATTGAGGGCTGGAATATCTTAGAAAATGAGATTCCAGTCTGCATGTGCTAATGAGACATGTTATTTTAATCATGGTATATAGAGAAGTATGCTAAGCTGAGGTGACAGACTGATGACGGAATTCAAAAAATATTGGCCTGTTTCTGCAATTCCTATATCTTAGATCTTTCTTAGAGGCAATGCCTGGGGTTGGTCTTGTTTTGGTCAAGCCAAGACCACCAAGCAGGGAGAGAGGCAAGGATGTTTCCTTAGATAAATGCTGGCAATTGCAGCTAGCCTCACATCTGGGATTCCAGATCAGGAACAAAAATTCAGGACACCTAGAAGAAGAGGACAAGCACCTGGAAAAATTAGGCTACCAGCAGACAAGGCTCTGCAACAGAAACCTAGAAATCTCATTAGAAATACAATTCTCATGAAACTTCACCCAATCTTGCCTCAGAAATGAAGACAGCAGGCAAGCAACTAACTGTCAAATTTGGCACCCTTCAGAATCAACACCTAGTGTGGGAGACAGAAAATCTGGTCAGATAAAGTCTTACCTTGCTCTGGATGTAGATTTCTACATCTTCATCTGTGAATGATTTCATGGCAAGATGGTCTTCACTGCTCTTTAAAGTGAGAATTTGCTCTTCATTTGGTCACCTGCCTCTGGAAGTAGAGGAACACTCAAAGAGAGCTGCTCAGAGCCTTCTTGCCCGGTGAAGCTCAGGTCACCTAATACCTCTGTGGATGAATAAGAGGAGAGAGAAACAAGGAAGTATGCCTATTTTAAATAATTTTCTTTTTCTGGTCTCAGCTACAATGAGCTCCCTTGGAAAACTAGCTCCAAATATTATTCTCTAAGTTCAATTGTTATTATTCATCTTATTACATTTAAATGGTGGATCTTGCATGTAGGCATACACAAAAATATTCCAGCAACCGCTTTGTCTTAGGGCAGATCTGGAAGTGCTTTTCAGATTGCAGTGCAGCTTCAGTACATTCATACACAGCATTATTCTCTGCATGCCACTAGTACGTCTCTGCCTCACCAGACCTTCACTACACCCTTTCTTAAATGCTCTCAGTTATTTCTTGTTGACTAACCCACTCTTTTTCCATCTGAAAATGCATGGGTATTTTTACACTTAGGTCATTCACTGGGGTTGCAGTCTGCAGCCCCTGCTCCCCTCTCCTCTTATCTCCTCTCTCTCTCCAGCTGTATTGACAGTAAATATTGTGCAGCCTGTCCCCTCCTGTAGCTTGCTTCGCTTTCTTTACAGTAAACAGACAGAAAGCTGCCTCTCGTTTTCTGCCAGCAGCTCAGCTAACAACCCCATATGGATGATTCAGAGGCAAAAAAAATTGATCAGGCCTCATTGATCCAGTGAAGCTTGGTGGCTTTTAGAAAGAAGGGTACATCAGCACATGGAAGGGACTGACAGAGTATAGAGATGAGATCCCATGCTGCTAAGCATTCCTTATTAAGGAAGGCACACTCAGCTTTTGAGTAAAATCACTATATCCCCCTGGAAAATGAACTTTGACATCCCTTCACCGATTTACTGCCTCTGCAGCAGCTGGCAAAAGGCAGTACTTGCGTGGGCAGTGGATGCTACCTCAGGACAGGTACTGTTGTTGCTAGTTGTCCTTCATTATGTCCTTCATTCAGTCAAATATGAAGTACATTAATTTAAGTACTTAACTGGAGCATAAATACCTGCCGGACATCTGCTTCTCCAGCACCCACAAAGCAAACCTTTCTCTGCCAGACAGCTGCCTTTGTCTTTTTGCTGAAGAACTCGAGGATTCCTTCCAAAAACAGTGTAGGCATTTACTTCCCAAACCAGTTTCCACTAGAGCTGGGCACTAAAAAAGATTTTCTTGTTTCCCCAGTGTTTAGGGACTCATACCACATTCTTGCTCACTTCAAGACTTACTGGCTATCTTTCCCCTGAGGGGCCAGCAGTTTATGTGAGCTCTGCTAGGGAAGTCAGAAAAAAGGCAGGGTGTGAAAGAAGGCAACAAAAACAACTTGGAACGGAGGAACAAGGTTGGAACGGAAGGTTGTAGGGGCAGGTTGGATGGGATTATATCAAAGCAAGAGTGTACAGGAGAGGAGAATTAGCCTTTTAAATGGTCAGATTCCATGAAAAGCATGCCCCTAAAACATTAAGTCCTTTTTGCCCCTTCAGACTGTTAGTTGCACATACAGCAGACAACTTCCTTAATGCTCTTGACACCACCACACATTACTTCAATACTCAGAATCTCAGACGTGTATTATGTAGCAAGGAGAGATTTAAGGGTCTCTCTTTCTTGCACCTGTAAGGTCTCTCCTCATGACAGCTGTCCAGAGACATGGTGCTGGCAGAGAGACGAAGTAGTTTTGGTCATTTTTATATTATATAATAACATACCTAGTGTTCATAATCCTTATTATTATAATCCATCTACTATTTCCATCCTGTAAGTAGGACACATTATGCTACTTATAAAATGGGAAGAGTGCTATTTGGCTGACAGTAAATACTACAACTGATAAAGACGTTTACACCACCAGAAAAATACAGGTTAGAGTGGTATGGGAGGCAGCAGCCATTCTTGACAGTCTTGACATGACGAGAACTTGTGTTTGACACATGAGGACCAGATAGCACAGAATGCAGCAGAAAAGTAGAGGCAGACAGCCATGTGTGAAGAGGGAATGTTACTGTGAGAAGAACCTGCATCATAAGGAAGGAGGAAAGAGAAAGGACTGTACAGAAATTGGAACATCTGCATAGAAAAAAGAGGATGTGACACAAAGTGGGAAGAATCCAGGCTTCTCCAGTGAGGTCTACTGAGCTGCTGTAGTGTTACTGCAGAGAAACCTCCATCAGATTGGTCCCTCTAAGGAACCTTCTACCATGATAGTGCTTGTATAAAGTAAGACTAAGGTGGAGAAAATCTGAGATGGATCCAAGCTCCAAAGGCTGATAAACACAATCTCCTGACAAAATATTTCCTTTGAGCCTACAACAACTTAATTACCCAGGCACACCAGCAAGAGGGAATGAAGAATGGCTACTTCTTTTTTCTCACTCTTCAAGAAGCACAGAAAGAGGGCATCAAGAGGATGAAGCCAGGTTCCTCTCAGTGGTTTCAAGCATCAGGATGAGAGGCAATGAGCAGAAATGGATACACAGGAAGTACCACCTGGATATGAGAAAGAAAAATGTGGGGCTGATTGAGCACTGGAACAGGTTGCCCAGAGAGATTGTGGAGTCTACCTCACTGGAAATATTTCACAACTGTATGCAATCATGTGCCATCTGGGATGCTCTGGGATGATCCTGCTTGAGCAGGGAAGTTGGGCCAGATGACCCATTCTTTTGTGAAAAGCTCGCAACAACCTCATGGAGACAGAAAGCACTCTGCTGAAGCCAGGCAACCATGTGAAGGCAAAACCACAGAAGGTCTCTTCAGTTCTAGTTAGCTCACAATCCATCAGATATCATGGGCACTGTTGAGAGCTTTTGAACTTGATTAATTTGGCAAATTAAACTCCCAAGTATACTTGTTCCCATCCACACTGAAAACAGCTATCTTTTTGACATCTCAGAATCTCTTTCTTTTCTAGTGATTGTTAGAAGTGCCGTAAGCCCCTGCTGGGATCTGGGCATATTTCTGAGACAGTTTCTCCAGACAGTTCTTGCTGAAGCACTGAACCCTTCATTCCCTCTTTGGTGGTGTCTCTGAGGAGGATTCAGCATCACATACCTAACTAGACAACCACAGGCACCCAAATTCTGCTTGATGAGCATCCATTGATTTATACGTTTCTTTCAAGCAGTTTCAAGCCACACTTCAATACTTTGGTCTTCTCAAGTCACAGTTCCCTGCCTGCTGATCTGCATAAGATCATATAAAATTACTCAGCTATATTACATCACTTCATTTATATTATTTCAGTTCCCACTTCATAGTACTTTGTAATGGGAGTTCAGATTGTGGCTAATTTTCCTTTGTAACTGCGTCTTCATTTACTTATCAGTACTCTTTGAAGAGGATTTAGAAATTTCCTAGTATTTTCAAAAACACTGAATCTGTGGCATATAGTTTTCATTCATGCTATTGGCAATATGAAGGACTGAATATGATTCTGGATCTGTGAAACCCTTGTAAAAGTATTCTGTGAATATATGCCTTGAATGGCATTAGACAGGCTGTTGTATCTTCTGAAGGTGCCAATTACTGATGTTTTCCATGCCTGCTTGGCTTTCCTTTCTTCACTTTCACAGATATGACAAAGACATTTCAAATCTACAATGAAAAGTAATCTGAACTGTGAACAACAATAAAGAAATCACCAACATCTTGTAAAATAAGAGCAGTAGTATTAACTCCACAAGACTGTCCAATATTGTGCCTTTTTCTGTTGGGCAACTATTTAGAAAAACTATTCATACGGAACAGCGAGCATGTATTAAAAAGCCTCTGCTAAATCACACAAATGAGTCAGTCCAATGTACCACTTGTGACTCACAGATGGATCCTGCAGTGGCAACAAATAAGCCCTGTTGAAGATGCTGCCTTCCAGATGAAATACAACTCTGAATTTCTAGTTGCTAAGGATGACCCATCTCTTCCAGCTCTAATTACCAGAGGCATTAAGTCTGTTGCATTAGCTGAAGCATGTACTTGGGTCAAGACAGACTACTAAAGCAAATGATCCCAACAGATTTAATAATCTCTAACAGTTCTCTTGCCTTCTTAAACTGTTGTCCCATTTCTCCCCATTAGTGGATTAAGTGACTGTACAAAATGAGTAATTGTAGCTCAAATTCCCTTGCAACATTTATGCTGTGACAGTTGTTAGTACTATTCAGCCTCCATTCAGAGGATAGCAGCATAACATAATCAGGCATTTTGGGGGCAAAAGATCTGGGAATTTATTTAGGTTTTTTTTCCACTTTGTCTTTTAACAAGTTGATATGAGCAAAGGGGTACTTCAATGACAAAAGCCTGGGATTAACTACAGGGAAAAGAAAGTCCTGCTAATTCACTGTGACAGCACCAGAATCACATATGGATACCAAACGGAAATGGTTCTCCACTCATTCCCTTCCGTTACCAATCAATACTTGGCAGGCTCAAAATGCTCTGAATGCGTATGCTACATGTTCTCACTGCCACACAATCTTGCATTAGCCTTGGGCTTGCACTTTATATCGTGCAACTTAAAGGTTTATATGCTTTCTAAACTACGCATAGCATTGGATCAGGTCTGGTGGTTTTTTCATTTGTGGTCATACCAGACACATCAGAAAAAGGCTAGTAAAAGGACAACTTTTGCTAGAAAATAGTTCTCTTAACCTGGGAAGGATTTGAAACCCAAAATTGTTCACACCCTGAATCATTTCAGGTTGCAGTGTATTTCTGAAGAAAGTGGTAACTCCAGGATCACTGGCTGAGGATGTGGGAAATTCTGAAAAATTATTATAATGCTGCTACCCACCACTGACCAGCCTCAACCAGGGAATTAATCAGAATCCAGTCCATTTTGCAGCTGCTGTTAAGCATCAAGCCACTGGGCAGCAAACACAGGTCATAGAGCAGTGCTTCTAGTATTGCCAACATCACTGGCAGCCAGTGTGGTGATGTGTTCAGGGTCTGGAAATTTCCAAGTTTAAAATAGTCAGCTCAGAAGATAGCAGGAGAGGCAGTGTTGGGAAGGATAAGGATTTGACAGCAGATACATATGTATAACAGAAAGACCTTTAAATGGAGAATCTGAAGAAGGAATAGAAATGATAGCAAGTTTTGAGATAGAAGAAAAGAATTGCTGAGCCAGTCTTGCTGGGTAACTAAAAGGCAAAAAGCAAGTGAGTTGGAAGGGGCTTTTATGACTCTGAGCTAAGGATAAATCCACTTCAAACAAAAAAATGTTTTTACCAAGCAAAAAGATTTTCACAGACAAACAAAAAACCCAATGTTTCAAGTAAAGGAAAGATCTCAGATCTTCCACTGCAAGAAAACTGAAAAACAACTTCTAGCTTAAACTGTAACATACTAACTTTTTGTGATTGGAAAACAATAGCATAAATATGGTAACCTTAGCAGTTATGATAGGCTGTAAGTAATAGTAAAGGTGTTGATTGGTTGTTAGGTAATAAAATGCACAGCAGAGAAGGAAATATAATGCTTTGTAACATGAATAGAACAAAGCTTCAGAACACTCAGCTTGCCAATACAGTCAGCAGCTATAGGCTCACCCACAACCCACAACTACTGTAACCTCGTCTATGCAGTAAACAGCATCTTAAGAGCCATCTGAAGTCTCCATCTCTCTGTCCGGTTCTTACAAGGCAGAAAGCTGGGGAGCCCTGGCAGCATCAGCTCTGAGGCTTCCAGAAAAGTTTACTAAGATACTAGGCAGGAAAACTGGCATTTTGAGTTTGGAATCCATGTACTGAAAGTTCACTGAAATAGTGTAAGTTCTGTACATGATAATCTAAACATAAAATATTCCATTAGACCATTTCCAAACATTTGTAAGGATATTTTTCCTCTATGTTTTATTCATCACTAAACTACACCTACTGTTCTACTGTCCCACCATCTTGAAAATCTACCGGCAACCAATATCCTGCAGTACTTTTATCTACATGCCTAGGTTAAAAGCTGGCATGCCATAAATGAAATACTTGATACCACTGATTTAAACACATGGTTAGAAAAACAGCATCTGGAAAAAACGTGTTTGGCAAAGCACAGTGCAACTGGGAAAACTTTTAGCACTGAAAGTCTTTCCAGGTGAAAAAAAGCTACCTCACTTTTGGTCTCAGCATAGGTTTGCTGATTATTTTCAGGTATCAAGAAAAGGACTTTATATCTTTTGAATCTAACTTGGGACAGACCGACCAAGTGCAAGATTTAAAAGAGCCAAACCAAGAAGCATGCTTGCAATGATGCTCTGTCAACAAGAGGGGCTGAACGAGATCTCATTTCCAGGAGCTGGTATTTTTTTCATGACTGCTCTCAGAGCACAATGTTAGCTTCTATTATTTTTACACTTTGCTGTTGTGTCCAAATTGACCCAATTCAGAACTTATTGCTTGAGCCCACGACAGTTTGAAGCAAATTGAGTAAATGACCAGTGCTAGGTGAGAACAGTCACTCCAAACTCATTAGAGAGAGAGAATACTCAGACTGGCATCCCTGTTTATGTGCTTCATCCAGTCACTGGCTAATAAAAAATGTACAAGAGTTCACTGGAGTCAGAGCTAGAAACTAGGTCTCATATATCACAGACCAATAACAGTTATATACCCATAAGATCTATTGCCTTCTCTTGATCAAAACACAATTACTGCAGAACAAACAGGTCAGCCTGAGCAAGGAAACTGAGAAGGGTCCCCAGGTCCAAAAAAGCCTCATCCCTGGGAGCTATTTTAGAGTGCTGGATGTAATAGTTGTGTGGCAGGAGAATGAGGTTAAAAAAAAAAAAAAAGCTGAACCAAAAAAGAAAACAACAAAAATGCCCACAACAATAACAAAAAAGGAAGCAAGCCCCCCCCCCATCCTGTCCCACTCAAAACAAACAAAAACACACAAAAATCTTCCAACAGAGTGAAGACAGCTGACAATCACATTCTGTCTGAACTGCAAGAAAAGCAGATGTGTTTTTGTATGATCTTGGTTAGCCAATCTGCTATAAAAGCTGTCTGATCAAACTCCTAAGATTGCCACCTTATACACAAAGGTACCAAACTTCCCAGGTGCTCCTTGGGATATTTCAACTTGGACACTGTGTTGTGTTGCAGGGCTAACATGGCACTGTGGAGAGGATGGAAAGGAGAAGCTGAAGAGGCAACCAGGATTAAAAAAAGCACAGGGAAAGGCACTGACAACTACAGTAATTTCACGATTATAAGCCGCACCTGATTATAAGCCACATTTCCAGGTGTTGGCAACTTTTCGTTCTTTGTCCACATATAAGCCACACCTGATTATAAGCCGCACGTTACAATACAGAGTTTGATAAAAGGTATCTATTCTATCACCATCTGTTGAGGTTGGGGGCAGTGATCCTTATCTCCGTGGGAGATATTCTGCTAATGGGCCATCCATTGAAACCAGCAGGGCATTGTT
>PYHW01009617.1:165309-192985 GCA_013186435.1 Turdus rufiventris
TCCTGCCTTTCTCAGCAGACACCTGCCCTCCAAACTAAAACAGCAACTTTTTGTTCTTTGTCCATATATAAGCCGCACCCGATTATAAGCCGCACGTCGGGTTCAGACCAAAATTTTAGCCAAAATTAAGCGGTTTATAATCGTGAAATTACGGTACATGTTTTGTGTGGGAAGAAAGGGGAGGAGAGTCACTAGGACTCTGCAATGCATAGGCCCAGAGGGAAGCAACTGCCATGAGGCTACAATTACTGTACAATGGGAGCACCAGAAGAGGTAAGAAATAATTTGCTTTTTATTAGAAGTATGATGCACGTACCACAATACAGACCAAGATAACTGGCAAACTAGCGAGAATCTCTACAGAGACTTCAGTCAAGTCTTTCAGAGAATTTCTGGACAGATTAGATAATGACCTCCATAGCTACACACTCCAGCTTCCGTCACTGGAAGATGAACTAACAGCCTCCAGTCCAACCTATGTCTGGCTAATACATATGACAATCTTGAGCAGGCAGCAGGAAAAAGCAAGCAAGCAATTTTACTCTTAAGCAAACACTTCCTCCTTCATCTCAGACCCATAAAACTATCCAGCGTCAAGCTAATTCCCATAATCAGCTGCCCAGCCCTTTCCACTTTATTGGTTGTTTGTTGCAGTCAAAGTTAAACTGCCAGAGGGAGAGGGTCAATCGTTTATGCTGCATCTACTCCAGGCAGTGACAGGCCACAGGATATTCAGGGTTAGAACTAGCTAAATGCAGATTAAGGACACTGAAAACAGGAGTGGGGGAGGAGAAACAGCAGTGGAATAAAACCACAGAGAATATGCAGAGCAAGTTGCTTGGCTAGACTAGTGCATGAAGGAGCAAGCCATCCCTCTGTTCCTTGGGTTTTCATGGAAGAAGAGAAAAGGGTAGATGTGCTTCAAAGGGAAAATGAGGTGAAATAATGCTACCAGTAGTCTAGTGGGAGAGGGAAAGTTTGGGTCAAGAGGGAAGAACAACGTTCACGAGAGCACATGTTACTCAGCTTATGCTACCAGGGACTCCATGAACTGCCCTCTAACAAAGCAAAGGCTGGTAGAGAAAACAATCAGATGGCAGTTTAGAAGGGAGCACTGATCCCTATTCCCCACAGTCACTTTTCCCAGATTCTGACAGTATTTTCTTTGCCACTGGACAGGGGACAGAAAATGCAGTCAAGCTGCTTATCACCTCATTGCCAGGTAATGAAGACAAATGTTCAAATTCTGCCATTCCCTGACAAGATGTTTTGGCAGGAGCATTGAGAACAGGGATTATGGTCTTGTGCATTTATACTCCCTTTTTTAAAGTTGGATACAAGAGACAACTACAGCTCATGGGAACTGCCCCAGTACACTTTAGTAACATCACCACAGACATTTCACTATGCTAAAACCCCCAAAGTGTTTCCAGTCTTTCAATATCAATTCAGCACAACTGAATCCAGTACTAAATTGATTCTCACATTCCACTGGTGCCATGTTTTGTTAGAAATGATTTGTGATAGATATGGTGGAATATATTGATTAGTACTGACAGTCCCAGTTTCCCAGGCACTTCATAGCACTGCCTTTCCAAAATGACCTGCTTTCTACCTTGTCAATTTTCTTCTGCAGTGTCCATTAGAAATATCTATTCTATTCTGAGAGCTTCATGTCCCTCCACAAAACAAAAGGGTCAGGCAAGTAATAAAAAAATCAGTACAATAAAATAGGTTTGTGGTGTCGCAAAAGAACTTGTTTTTATTGAGACATTTTGTGTCAGGGGAAGTAAAGGCACAAAATAAGTTACAAAGACATTGGATGAACTGTACGAGTGAGAGGCAGTATCAGAGCTGTTACAAATCACCTAAAAGTTGGCTTACTAACATAGGTTAGCCTCTACAAAATTCTTAAAAGATGTATTTAAAATTATTGAAATAATTCTGAAATTAAAAGAGAAAGTAAAAATCACCAATATTAACTTTTGACTAAATTCGCCTGGGCTTACCCATTATCACCCTCTCTTAGTAGACAGAGAATAGTATTTAGTATTACTGAATATGAAAAATATTTAGTATTACAGAATTATTTTAAAAGCTCATTAACATATTGCAAATTAAGAACCTGACATTTACTTTTCATACCTCCAGTGCAGTACAATACATACAGGTAAGGCAGTATGCATAGAAAATACATTAAGAAAACAGAATAGATAAGTGTAATTATTCTGAATATTCCATCATTTGTTATGGCCCCTCACCTATGGTAAAGAGTATCTTAAAAAGATGGATGCAACAGATGCACAGAACATATGAAAAGATCACTGTAAAAGATCTACTGTGGAAAAGTTTATGCTGTCTCAGTTGTGACTTCTCAGACATAGTATTCTACAAACAGACTTTCCAACAGTACAGCTCTAAGTTAATAACAGCACGCTAATACAGTCAAAGAGAAAGTACTTCTGAAATATATCAGTCCTCATTTTAACATAGGAAGAATAACAAGACTCAGTATTCCTTTAATCCAAACTAGATATTTAACAGTACACACATCAACTCTATATAACTTCATTTTTGAACTGAATCTGCTCTCCCTGCCCCCATTACCAATTCCCTGTTAATCATCTCTCAAAGGACTTTTGATTGTTAGTTCAAATTAAACAGGAATGAGAAAACAATGCAAAAGTCTACAGGATACAGAGACGAGACAAAGATTTGTTTTCATGATGATGAAATGTGGAGCAGCAAAAAAAGTAGTTTACCCCTTCGGCTGGTCCTCTGGTCAAGAGGAGGTCTAACTTCTGTCTTCTGAAATCAGCAAGGATGTAAATGCACACAGACACAGAGCTTGGCTAGAAATGTCCATTTATGTCCTTAGGAGTTGCAGTTACTTGACCTAAAGACAACAGCAACACAGAAAGGCAACACAGTACCAACCACCTGTCAGCCCAAGCCCAGGACTTGATTTGCAAGAAAACCTTGTAGAGTGGTGTACGAGCATGGCTGTCAGGGCTTCGGCAGTGAGGGAGCTGCAGGGTGTCTTGTGAGGGGAGATGCCAGGGACTGCCAGTGCTGGTTGCAGACAGCTCAGCAGCAGCCAGTACAGGAATCACAGAATGGCTGAGGATGGAAGGCACCTCTGGAGCTCACCTGGCCCAGCCTCCCTGCTCAACCAGAGCCAACTACTAAAGCAGACTGCAGAGCACCATGTCACCATGACTCCTGACTATCTGCATACATGGAGACTCCACAACCTCTCCAGGCAACCCTTGCCAGTGCTCCATCTCCCTGACATTAAAAAGGTGCTTCCTTATGTTCAGATGTTTCAGGTAGAGCCCATTGCCTCTTGGGCCCAATGAGCACTGACCCACTGCACTCCAACACTGCCAGAGGAGCTGCTGGCACGTGGACAAAAGCATGTTTAAGACAGGGCTCTAAATGCCAAGAAAAAGAGATTACAGTGCTACAATAGGATGAGGAAAAAGGGTAAGTTTATGCCAGCACAGCTGAGCAGGAGAAACACCAAAGAAAAATCAGCCCAAGCAGAGGCCAAGGGTAGACTCAAAAGGAGCTACAACTCTAAAGGGACTGAGACTGGTGATGAAACCCAGGAGAGAGCAGTGGAACAAGAAACAAAGAGCAGTGAATAAACAGAAGCAGAACAGCCTGATCTTAGTCTCCTGCACTGCCTGTTGCCTTGCTGAAGAGACTGAGCATAACAAGCAGCCAAGGAGGATGGTGTGGGGAAAGAGAAGGAAGACCGGTGTCTGGAGAAAAGCAGCAATATTTTCCCTAATCGTTTTCATTATTTTTAAAAAAGCAGTAACAAAAAACTCTAACTGGCAATAAATTAAATTGATGAAAGCCTCACAACTCAAAACTAACCACCCCTGAAAAATCATGTCTTCAGCTGACATTATTATAAAATTAAGGGCTTTCTGTCCCTTTCAAAGGCAAACAATATATACAGAAAAACCATGTTCTAAGTGTGCAATTATGATGCTCCTTGGAAGTCTCCAGTCTTTTAACTAAATTTAAGAGGCCTTTGACAAAACCTTTGAAAGAAAAGGATTACTTCAGTACTTTAAGTCATGTATTCCCACACAAATAAAAAAAGGAATTATTTTGTAGTTTTCCCAAAATCAATTAAATACAAAAGTAACAAAAAAAAGCTCAACACAAAGAGGTAGCTTACAAAATCAGTATTTGATTCAGGAAGCAAAGAGAGTGCAATAAAACTATCCATATGAAAAATACACTTCCCATTTCCACATTACTCAAATTTTAACAAGAACAAAATAAAATTTGGGTTAGATTTTGAGGAGTGAAAGGGATCAAATACTAGAAACCAGTATTTTAGAGGCATACTTGAAATCAAAGCATACACAACTCTCATCACAAATCACCTAGCAGTTGTTTGCTCTGTAACTATTTTCATCCACATCTGCAAAACTGATTATTCCTACAGACTAACATCAGAAATTCATGTCTCGCAATCAGGCTTCCATAATTTAAAAACATTTTGCTTGAAAACAGATGTACCAGATAGCTCTCTCAGGATATTTTCAAGTACAGTAATTTCACGATTATAAGCCGCATCATTTTGACTAAAATTTTGATTCCACCTGGAAATGCGGCTTACACTCAGGAGCAGCTAATATATGAAAAAATTTCTGAAATTTCCAAACCCAGAAGTAGAAGTCGAGGTGCCGAGCTGAGCACCAGCCAGTAAAAACCGGGATTGCGTGATTGTTACAAATTGGTTACACTGTTGCACAGCAGGTGGAGGCAGGCTCCGTGCTGGCAGCACAGGGTGGGGAGGCGGCGGCTCCATCCTGCTGGCCCTGCAGCCCAAGGGAGCCGGGGGCGGGGGGGAAGGGGGCTCTGTGCCCGCCTCCCACCAGCGCCGCAGGAACGGGCAGGGGGCGCCGTCCCGGCCTGCCACCACAGGGCAGTGCCAAGCCAGGGTGAGTGAACTGGGCAGCAGCGGCCAGCCCCAAGCAGCCCTGCCAAGCGGCAGCATCAAGCTGGTTCACTCGGCCCCGTCAGCAGCCCCAAGCGGGCTGAGCCCACACGGCCCCAAGCCGAGCCAGTAAACCCCACAATCCCATGATTCTGGTACTAATTGGCAACTTTTTTTGTATGCGGGTCCTCGCTGCAAACGACAGAGCAGCTTATAATCAGGTGCGGCTTATGTATGGACAAAGAGCTAAAGGTTGCCGACACCTGGAAATGTGGCTTATAATCAGGTGTGGCTTGTAATTGTGAAATTACTGTAAATACAACTTCCGATACTGGCAAAAGTTTTCTTACCACCGTACTTTTTGCCTGGCTCCTGACAGAGTAGGTATAATATGAGCACTTCAGGTGTATTGGTAAGAAGCAGTAACATGCATGATAAAGACAGATTTTCTCTGGAAACCTTTAGTGAAAGAGAGCAGGCAAGTATTTAAATATATCCTACAGTCTTGCTGTATACACCCTGTGCTTCCCCTTTATTCTGTATGCATAGTGGAGAATGGCTTGAAAGAAATAATCTTTCTTCTGGGCCTAATCAGTCCTTGCTGCACAAAGTTTTAACCACCCACGTTTTTGCTGACAAACATGCAGCCATGACAAGGTTGACTTGCAGTGAATATTAGTTGTAATAGGGATTTAAAATCCAAAAATTATTATTTAGCAATGCTTTAAACAGAGTGTGCATTTTATAAAAATCTGCTAGATCCCATGAAGCTCTAGGCAAACTGTTTACAAGCAATGCTAATTTGCAATACTGATGGATGAATTAATAAATTACAGTGTGCAGTTTTTAACCAGGTTTTATCAGTCTTAGAGTAAACTTTGACATTTGCGACTCAGAATCAAACAGGTCCTGCAGATTTCTCTGTAATGGCTACAAGGCATAAATTCTGAATGTTCTACAAAACAAACACTTTAATCCTTCATTTAATTTCTTTGGTTACTCAGAAACAAAAGCTACTTAAGTGAACTGAGCAATGAAAGACAAGCAAACAAAGGTAACACTCTGTCCCTATAGTCTCAGGGATGCTTGTAAATACCAGTTCTGGCAGGCTACATGGATAAATTCTAAATGTAGGCAGCTAGAACTAGTTTTGGAGTATTGCTTTCCAGAAAAACTGTCTTTGGCACTTACATAATCCAATTCTATGATGCTACTTTACACATAGTCCCATATAAAACTGACTGAGGAAATGAAAGGCTACTTTTATATAACAGGCACTTCAAATTAGAACAAGAAAATCTGTTCCCTATTAGGCAATACAGAAGCGTTTTTCAGAAACAGAGAATAGTACCAAAATTAAGATGAGAAGGTTCAGTAAATTCAGACTATCTGGGTAAAAGTTTCACCCAGCTCTACTAGCCATAAATAACAGTAGCTGCTGGAAAATCTGAAGGCTATAACAAACTAGACAAAATTAAAATACACACATGGAAAAATAATGTATAAATTTATTCATCTTCCAATTCTACATTTAGATCTGCCAGAGAGGTTTTCTTAGGTAGGTGTCTTTCTACCACACATCTTGCAGTAAGATACAATGAATGAGACTCAAAATATAGCTATACTCTAAGTCTCCTGTTTGGTAAACAGCTGAATACAGATATTCCTGATACAAGCATTGTGTCAGGCCAGACTAACTTTCACCATCAAATGACAGCACCGCTCTTAGGCTTTTCTGGTATATTTACTGCAAAGCTCACAGTTTGCAGTCACAGATTCAGCTGTGTCAAAGAGCATGACCAGAGAGGCTCTCATAGGGTGGGAAAAATGATAAACAGCACACCAACCTTCAGCTAAAACAAAATACTACTAACCCAATCTGTATTCAGTGATTATTATCTGCATTCAGAAGACTCAGGAACAAGAGTTTTAGCTCAAATGCTCCCTTTAACACACTCTACGAAAAAATTCCTCACTTTTCCCTTTTCCTCAGTGCAAGAAAAACATTCTCTTGCAAACTGCTTTTATATGCTTAGCTGAAATACAGTGTAAAATGTATGGCTCAACTGCATTCCCCATGGTTTTGTAAATGATATCCTACTTACCCACAGAGTTTGGAAACACTGGCATGGATTGCACACTTTGAGCTGATGAGCATGTGGCTCCTATCTTTAAAGCCTTGACTATAACTCTGCCGGAAACAAGCTACAAACTGCTCCATGTTAGTTAGGTGTCTCTGGAGAGGTTCTTCACTCAGTATCCTGACCTGAATACAGAGTCATCTCTGGCTTTCCTTTAACACATAGCTTCTAAATTTCTGGCATGTCAGGGGTCTCTGAACAACACTTTCCCAATTCCTAAACAGAGAGCACTAGCTTTGTTTTCAGGAGAAATTTTAAAAAATGAACTTGTCTAATCACTTTTGTATTGTATTCTCTTCAGCCTACCAAAAGAAGCCAGATAGTAAAATCCTTTTAGAAGGCTGAAGCGTAATTTCACAAGAGTTTGTATGACAAACACAACAAATAATTCTAACCTTCCTATCCTAAAGGAAAGCTGGCAAATTAAGCCATAATGACCAGTTATACAACAATCTCCAAAACAGGGCTTTACAATTTTAATTATTTTGGTGCGATGCCGTTTCATAAAGAAGCTGAGACCAAATGAAAAGAGGCGGGCCACATTTTATTTTGATCCAAATAAATGTTTCATCACTGAAGAGGCAGTGCTAGACACAGCAGACATTAAAAAGGAAATTATGAAACTGATATCCCCAATATGTCATCCTAGAGCCAATACTAGCTCTGAAAGCAAAAGCTTCAAGTGAAGACAAGGAGCAAGAAGGGTACTTCTACCCAAGAGCTGCTATTTTGTGCTTTATTTACCCTAGCCCTAAAGTGTTTCAGTTGAATCTTTTTTTTTTTTATAACTTCTTCCAGCTCATTCTCCTCCATGCTGCCTCACATGACCTGTCACTCTTAGCTGTATTCACTTATCACTCGTGAGCTCCCCAGGTAGGTGAGGTATGTTTGGGATTCTGCTGAGACCTGACTAATCAGCACCATGGGAAAGGCTCTCTTCTCTCTGGCATAATCCCACTAAGCTAGCTACCTGAAAAAAAACCAAACCGAATCAAAACCAAAAAACCACAGCCAAAGGAATTCAGAGAAGAAATTCTGTCTTGGGAAAAGTGGTATCTTAGTGCCTGCACAACACGAAAATAGCTAACAGTACTGGCTACTCTAACAAAAACATGGCAGAAGTTTATTATACTGCACTAAACTATAACAAGAACCTTGGTCTCAAACTCCTAGCACTACAACATGCACTAAACTGACTATCCAGTGCTACATCATCCTCTGCTTTCCAATAGCTCCTCATGGCAAACTTACTACCCAGACACTGACAAACAACTACAGTAATTTCACGACCATAAGGTGCACCTGACTATAAGGCGCACCCCCCGGGAGTCAGCAAAATTTGCAACATTGCAGATCAGATAAGGCGCACCCGTCTATAGGGCGCACATTTTTTTTGCAGTGAGGCTCCGCCCCCAGCTTCTCCTGCGAGGTTGCTAGCTGAGGCCCCGCCCCCAGCCGGCAGCCATTGGCCCCCGGGCCCGCCAGGACCCGACAGGGGTGGCGCCACGAGTCCCCGAGCCTGCTTCCACCTGGCGGCCATGGGCCCCCGAACCCACATGGCCTGGGAGTGGCGGCTGCTGCGGGCCCCCGGGCCTCCCTCCACCCAGCGGCCACGGGCCCCCGAGCCCGCATGGACCCGGGAGAGTGGGGTGCCACGGGCCCCCGAGCCCGCATGGACCCGGAAGAGGGGGGTGCCGCGGGCCCCCGAGCCCGCATGGACCCGGGAGAGGGGGGGTGCCGCGGGCCCCCGAGCCCGCATGGACCCGGGAGAGGGGGGGTGCCGCGGGCCCCCGAGCCCGCATGGACCCGGGAAGGGGGGCTGCTGCGGGCCCCCGGGCCTGCCTCCACCCAGCAGCCATGGGCTCCCGGGCCCGCCCAGACCCGAAGGGGGTGTGCCACGGGCACCCGGCCCCGCCTYCACTCGGCARCCATTGSCCCTCCCGGACCTGACAGGGGCRGTGMCKCGGCCCCCCRGGCCYGCCTCCACCCGGCTGCCACGGCACTKCYRGCYCCCCCCACTGCTCACGGCTCACACTTCCGGGGTGGCAAATGTTGCAACTTTGTACTTCATATAAGGCGCACCGGACTATAAGGCGCACTTCTGGGTTTGGGGAAAAACTTTAGTCAAAAGGGTGTGCCTTATAGTCGTGAAATTACTGTAATCTCAATATTGTAAAGCATTATGTATCACGGGTAAGGAGAAAATTGATCCTACAGGTTTCGGTACCAGAAGGCCAGCTTATACTATAAATGAACAAAAAAGAAACTTTATGCATCTAATTGAACTTCAGAACACAAAGCTGGAGAGCAAAGTCTTATGCTTACATTGCTGAGCTCCTCCTGCAGGGATTCTCTGCTCTAAACTAAATTAACTGATATGGGAAGGTAACAATGGAAGATTTAAAATTATTTTTAAAATATTCCCTTCAAAATACCAAAGGTGAAAACACTGGACAGATTTAAGGTTAAAAGAAGAGCAGCAATTCCTATGCCAAAAATTCACTAATTATGTCTTCACTCTTGTTTTTGCAATTTTACCTATGTATACCAATGATATAAAAGTGCATGAGTGAAGAGATAAATTTGAGTTGAAGACCAACAAAATCTAGCTCAGATCCTGTAAAGAGTAATCTTCTCCACTTGAACCACTGCAGCATTCTACTGTTAATGAAAATTCTATTGAGGGTCTTGTGGTATTACACAGGGCTGCCAGGAGAAGATAATGACAGTTTCTGACATATTCCACCCAACACTCAAAGAAGGACACAGGCAACAAACACCTAAAACAACTGTTGGCTCTTGGCAACATGTTAATACTGTCAGGCTTACTGTTGTTTGCCATCAGCAATAAAAAGTCATTTTACCAGCTGTCTATAAATTAAAGTGCAAGTAAAAAATTTAAAAATATTTTAATAGATTCAACTTTTCCAACTATTTCTGAATAAGCTATTTGGTGAAATTTTCTTATACACAAA
This sequence comes from Turdus rufiventris, assembly GCA_013186435.1. Lineage (NCBI taxonomy): Eukaryota > Metazoa > Chordata > Aves > Passeriformes > Turdidae > Turdus > Turdus rufiventris. Next base: position 175,389 of record PYHW01009617.1, read on the forward strand.
AGGGCCAAATAAGGCAGAAAGACTACCCACCTGTGTTAAAAAGTGCCACATCTACAACAACTACTCATCAGTTGGGGGTGGGGGGAGGGAACAAAGACCATGAGTGAGAATTCTTCCAGTAACACTCATAATGCAGGCAAAAAACATAACAATATTACAGACTGTCCATAGGGACTGAAGTTCCCAACTTTGCTCACAGTCAACACCTGGATCAAGTTCAGATCCAACCGGATTGTTGCACGTGTGAAACTGCAGACTCTGGGTTGCCCTCTGCACCAACCAGGGCCGCTGCACCTTGCTCAGCATTACACCTCCCAGTGAACGAAGTTCAAGCAACTAGATGCAAACTCCAGATGCTGTTTACTTTCACTTCCTTGCAGAGTAAAAGAACTCAGTTTAACCATGAAATATCCAGAAGACAGCTTTTTAATATTTTTAGATGGCTCATCAGCCTGAAAATATATTTGCTGCCACTGTATGGCACTTTGCTAGGAACTCAAAGTAGGAAAGACTAACATTTCATGGAAACCAATCTTAACAAAGAGAAAGCCACAGGTTAGAGGATGAAGATGACAATGCAAAAGAAAAGTGAATCTTCGTAAGGCCTCTTTTTTGTAGTTTGAACATTTCACATGTTCATTTTTCATATTTCAGGATTGCATATCCCTCTAATGCAGCACTTAGAGAAAGTTCAGTGAAAACAGGAAAGTGAAGTTGTTTTCCTTAACAAGATAAGTAACCAAGTGCTTGAGAAAGCACTGGTTAAAAATATCAAGTAACCAAAAAGATTCAAAGAGATCTGCACTCTTTTTAAAGGAAAACATAGCTACATACATGATTTTAAAATAAACACTAGCAGCTTCCTGACAACACCCAAAATATAACAGCACCCCACAGTTCCTCTTACCACTCAGAGTTAAGTCTTTCCAGAAATAAAGACCCAGATAGGTCCAGAAAAGTGAGCTATACATTCTAATACACCACACACACAGTATGTGATAAATACCTTACCTTTGTCACACCCAGGAAATTATATCCATCACAGATTTATTTCACTCCACAGAGAAGTTGCTAAGCTTCAATACTTATGGCAAAGTGAGGACAAGGCAAAAGTACGCAAAGCTATGAACAGCCATGCTGAGATGTGGGGAAAATGTAGCAAACATATGCACAAGACAGACCAAGAAAAAGCTTTGTGTATGAAAAGAAGGAAAAAAGCCAGTAATGTTCCTTATGTTCACAGGCTTTGTGGCTGCTCTTTTGTGTACACCGTCCTCCCAGCCTTCCATTATCACTAAGTTAAAGCCCAGCTCATGACTAACCAGCTGCACCTGTAACTCTGCACAGGTGTCCACACAGAAAAACCTTTTGTTCACAGCTGCCTCTCCTCTACCAAATATGCAAAAGCCATTTTAACATACAATTTCAGCAATTTGTTCCCATTGAAGTAACACACAACACAGTCTCTGAGCACTTTTTCCCTTACGGAAAAATACAGTGGTTGTTTCCAGGTTTATCAATCTGTACTGAAACAAAATCCACCACCTTGAAAAGAAATACTAACACATGTGCACTGATGATCTGTCCAAATTTGTCTAAGCCTAGGTTATTTCCTGGGCTTCTGAAATACATCATCCCGCTCTCGCTGTCTCACCTGGCTTCAAATACAGTCCATGCACTGTCATTCTGAACCGCAAGAATTGAAGTGGCTGCCTCATATGGAGAACATCAGTGATGTCATTAGTCTGAACAGTACTCAAATCCCTCTCCTAGTAAGAAAAAACACAAGCACTTGCCCAATTACACTGCCTGGAAAGCAAGGTCCCCAGTACTTGTCATACTGCTGGACTGACTGGGCAAGAAGAGGCATAAAATAGGTCAGTGTTTCTTCTCTTCATTACTCGATCATATGAGTCTCTTCATCAGCATCACAGAACTCATCTTCACTTCCACTCCCTGTAGAGCTGTCTTTGTCTCCAGACTGGAAGCAAAAAGGAAGTCATTAGTTAGACTGAAGCCACTAAATCAAGCTCAACGTACGTGAGCATGAACACTTCTATAGAATGCTGGTATAGAAAAGGTAAGAAAACACAGGTGAAACCACTGCATTAAAACTTTGTAAAAGACATTATGTGAATTCAGATTTAAATCTTTGCTTCTTCAAATTATCCTTAAGAGACATGGAATTGTAGTGAGTGGACTTTTTCTGCTCCACCAGTACACTAGAGAATATATGCAGGAGAGACTGGCTAGAGTGGTTCTGAAGTGGTAATATACTAAACTTTCTTAAATTTAATCGAAGGTGCCTACTCCGTGGAGAATTACTGGAAAGGTAGCTCACCACAGCTCAGAACACACACTACTTGTTTAGGTAAGTTTCTCCATCCAGAAATAATACTTTCCCTTGGGTAGCACAGACATTTTACTGTGCAAATTGAATTAAATTATATCCCTGCAATACCAAATCAAAGTGTTACAGAAAAGGGAAAAAACATTACCACACTGTATGTTCAGAAGGCAAAATCCCTATTATAGCACACCTACTCCAATCAGAGTCCTTTTCACAACATAATTTATACCATATATCCAAAATAAAGTCAGCTGTTACAGCTAACTGATTTTTATTTGGCCAATGTAGCATTTTTCCATGGAACTGACACAAATTATTCCAATTAAAAAGGGTCACCTGCTAGTATAAGCTCCATCTACTTTGATTATTGAGGATTTTTCCCCAGTATCCTAAGACCTCTGCCTGCCTAGTCATATGTTAAGAAGACAGAGACAGAGGGTGAAAAATAGAGAAATGGAAATAGTGCTCCTGACTGACAGTACCATGCAAGCAAAATCTGTAGCTTCAGATCTCTCTGCAGAGGAGCTTTGCTACAGCAATGTGTGTTAACTGCAAAGGAATTTCAAGCAGTTTGAGCACTATGACCTGTCAGAAGATGTAAAGGAATCATGTTAGGCATTTTTTTCCCTAGAATTCTAAAACTATTTGAGGAAAGTCAGGCTGTCATTGGATGCTGTCCAACTTGAATATCACATTCATGTACGTTAACAGGAACAAAACCTCTGTTCTGGGCAATCGGAACATGTTATCTTGAAAACAGTACAAAAGGACAATGGATTCCACAGGGGGAATTCCGGGTATGCCAAATAAATTCTAAATCTTTTTTACAACAGCTTCATAAGACTTCTCATGGCCTTGTTAAGGCCTGAACCAATGACTTTTTCATTTGGATTCAGTAATTTTAATCCATCTGGGCAAAACATTCCTGAAGAACATTTGGAACAGTATTCACTTTCGTGGGTCCTGTTCAGGTTGGGATTTTTAAGAAGCCTACAAAAGCACAAACAAAGAAGATTTAAACCTGAGAGTACTGACTGACATAAGCGAACCAATTTGTGGGAACATTAACAGACAATACTTTTCACTTCAAAGGGTAATACCGACTGTAGTTGGTTAAAGAAGAAAATTAAAATGTGACTTCCCACCTCTAATCTGTAACACCTGCACTGCTTGCAAAAATCGCTTTTGTTGGTAAACCATCTGAACAATTAAGACGTAACAATCACGTAATTACCAAAATAACAGCTGATGTAAACATATATGATGGATTTGTGTAGTCAGCAAGAATGTGGTGCTGTAACACATTATCCAGTATGCTTGAAAATGTTTATAAAATAAGCACGTAAACTAAATAAAGTATAAAATTAACAGTTACAGGACTGCCTTTTTCAGCCTTTCTTCAAGGGTGCTTTTGTCACTAAACAGTGCTATCCTATCAAGAACTATTACAGCTAAACTTGATAAACAAGGCAACATATTGAAGCTTCTGATAGAAAGCAAATGTCCCTATTCTAGAAGTACATGATTTCTGTGAAAATATGTATGACTACCTGCGATTCTCAGAGTGCTAAACCAACTACTATTCAAATGAAAGTAAAGGTGTTAAAAGGATCCTGTCTCATCTCTCAGCCTAATGGGACAACTAATATTTTTCGTTATGAGTTTCCCTTCAAGTCTTCTGACTACTTACTCTATTTCTGTAAGTCCCTCGATACTTAAAATTTTGGGACCAGGATTTAAACTTTAAAATTTATCCAAATTCAAACACCCACTTCCAGCTCTCTACCTTCTTCTATCTAATCCCACTTCATTCACAGAGAAGTACAGTAATTTCACGACTATAAGTCGCACCCTTTTGACTAAAATTTTCCCCCAAACCCGGAAGTGCGCCTTATAGTCCGGTGCGCCTTACATGATCTACAAAGTTCGGAGAATTGCGAACCCGGAAGTGCGAGCTGCAAACTGAGCCAGGACCCGCGGGAGCTGCGGCCATGCGGGGGGAGTCGGGAACCGCGGGAGCCGTGGCTGCTGGGCAGGGGAAACCGGGAACCAGCGTGACTGCCGGCCAGGGAGAAGCAGGGGGAAGCGGCTTGGCCGCGGGGAAGTGCCAAGAAGCACCGCGGGAAAGCGCCGAGAAGCAGCAAAAAAGCGGCAAAAAATCATCGAGAAAAGCGACGAAAAAGCGTTGAAAAAGCGTCGAGAAAAGCGGCCGAAAAAGCAGCGAAAAATCGCCATGAAAAGCGGCCAAAAAGCGTTGAAAAATAGCTGCGAAAAAGCGGTGAAAAATTGCGGCAAAAAATCGCCGCGAAAAAGTGCCAAAAAAGTGCCGAAAAATCACGGCGAAAAGCGGCAAAAAATTGCCGCAAAAAAGCGGCAAAAAAGCGTCAAAAAATCGCGGCGAAAAGCAGCCAAAAAGTGGCGGACAATTGCCATGAAAAGTACCCAAAAATCGCCGCAAAAAGTGCCCAAAAATCACCATGAAAAATCGTGGCAAAAAGCGTCAAAAAATCGCGGCAAAAAGCAGCAAAAAATCGCCGTGAAAAAGCGCCGAAAATAGCGGCGAAAAGCATCCAAAAAGCGGCAAAAAATGGCCACGAAAAGAGGCCAAAAAGCGGTGAAAAATCGCCGCGAAAAAGCACCGAAAAAGCAGCAAAAAATCGCGGCAAAAAGCAGTGGAAAATGGCCGCGAAAAAGCATCGAAAAATCACTGCGAAAAGCAGCCAAAAAGCGGCAAAAATTGAGCTGAAAAAGCGGCGAAAAATCGCCGCAAAAAGCAGCTGAAAAGTGGCGAAAAATGGCCGCGAAAAGTGGCTGAAAAGTGGAAAAAAATGGCCGTGAAAAAGCGGCGAAAAAGCGCGGCGAAATGGTTGCAAATTGAGAACCTGCCAGTAATTCGCTACTTTGTTGCACGCCGCACGGCTCCTCACTGCAAAAAAATAGTGCGCCTTATAGTCCGGTGTGCCTTATCTGAGCTACAAAGTTGCCCACTCTCGGGGGGTGCGCCTTATAGTCCAGTGCACATTATGGTCGTGAAATTACTGTAACCATGTCAAAAAAATGTCCACATGACTGGAAGATACAGACACCTAGAGAGGTGTCCAGGAGTTTAACAAAATGAAGCGATCTGAAAAACACAATTCAAGGAAACCTCAGTGAGAAACATCCTGCTGCCACATTTTTTATGCTTATACCTGGCAGTTTTGTAGTTCCAACGTTTTCAATGAATTTCATTTCCCAGGGTCAATAGTGGGAGAGATCTCAGAGTTTAGTCTGGTGTTAACCCATTCAGAGCCTGTCTAGGACAGACCTGGTAACTGGCACTGCAGAACAGCTGGGGCAGGTCAGAAGTAGTGTGCCGCCTTTGAGAGCATCCCTTCACAAACAGGCTTCTGGTTTTGTTAAGATCTAAGGCTTCTCAAGCTTCAATGTCCAATTTTGGCTGAAGCACACTGCAGTCAGTCTTAGAGATTAGAGACACACAGATACCACTACATCCCAAAGGGAAATGTAAGCTTGTGGCCTTGAAGGGATGAATTAATCCACCTATATTTCAGTCTGCATTTCCAGAAAACATTTCAGACATGATGGCAGAGTGTCTACATTATCTTCTCCTTGGGGCCTATCCTCCACAGCCCAAGAATCACTATCCTAATCTATTTAGAGTGACAGATTCAAGCTGAGATCTGAAATAAATACAGAAGAGTACTAGGAAAAAAAATTAGTATACCTGTGAACCATCTAGGGCTTGCAGTGACATAGCTTCATCACCCAGCCTCCAGTAGGAGCACACCTGCAGGTCTGAAATAGTTTCTAGCAAAGGGCTGTTTAAAGTCTCTGGTAACAACAAGCTTAAGAGTCCAGACAACAGACCAGTTGTTCCAAACACAATGTAAGGCAGAGACCACTGTACAGATTTCTGGAAAAAATAACAGAGTTAGGTTGAGATTGGTTCTTTGTAGTTCATGTTGCATATTATAGGACCTAGCCTTTATAACCATTCCCTCTCTGAGTGTTTGTGCTCCTATTTAGCACAAAAGTCACCAACACTTCTGCTGTGGGCTTTTTTGTTTGATTAGCTGGGTTTTCCACCAGTGTTGCCAATTGTATCCTGTCAATACTATTAGAACCCCCCATATTTTGTCACGAACATTAAAAGAAACACTTGCTGAATTTGAGTTCTTGCCTCTAACATACATACTTTTTAACAAATGCAATGTCCCGTTGTAATAGGGAAAAGATAACTCAGAAACACAGACATACTGCTTGGAGATCTCTTTAGATCATCTAGGCCAACCACCTACTCTAAGCACAATTACAGCCTCAATTAGATCAGATCGATCACTGCTTCACATAATCAAATAGCAAAGAAACTCCAAGGATGGTGATATCCCCTCCAAGTAAACTGTTACAAGCTGCATTATGCCTCTCAAAACCATTATTTTCTAAATTTTCTATCTAACCCCCAAGCCAAAACTTGTGATAAAAACATGCTAACAATGCAGGATAGTGTCAAAAACCCTACAAAAGCCTTCCCAGCTCTCCGCCCTTTCCTCATCCATATTGCCTTCCACGATCAATGGCTGACTATCAAATCAAGTTGGCTGAGAAGGAGTCGTCCTTAATAAATCCATGTTCACTGATCCCAATTACCTTTTGCCTTCACATGCTTACAAACAGACTCTGGGAAGTCATGTCTCAATCCTTCCACAGACTTAGAGGTGCTCAGTCTGTAAAACCCAGGTTCTACTTTCTTATACTGAAAGCACACACAGGATTAGCCTTTTTCCTCTCCCAGCTACCAATAGTGGTTCATCACAGATGATGAATACTCACTTCGCTATCACAACCATTCTTATATAATCTTACCCAACGGAATGGAAAGCTTTCAGCTCTAAGTGTTCTTGAACCCATTGCTCCTCCTGCTGTTTGCTGGCCTTCTGCTTCCTCAGCTGTGCAGACAGGCAGAGTATTGGAGCCAAGCTTTGTCTCTCAAGACTGAGTCATCTCCATCACCAATGGGATGCCCATCCCATTCATCAGGTGTTTTCACTGAATTTCCTCTAGCTGACAGAATCCCTATTTATGCTCCTTGCTAGCTTTAACTTCAACTGAGCTTTGACATTCCTGGCATCACCTGTGACAGCAATGTTTATACTCCTCTGATGCCTGTCCCTGTTTTCACAGTAAAGAAGGCTTATTTTAAAAATGGGGAAGTGTTTAGCTGTTTGTTTCAAAAACTCACATTGTAGAGAGCAATTCTAAATTGAGGAAAATAACAGGCTGTGATCAAATACAAGACCAATATTTCATCTCTTATCTCAGCAGTTAACTTCTATTTTTACTATTATGAAATCTCCAGACAAAAGACACTGAAAATGTGTTAAAATACTGGCAGAAATTATGAAATACAAAAATAATTTCTTGTTTTCTCAAATCAGGGTTCATTTGTTACTTAACTAGAACTACTTTCATTTTCATGGAACTCCTTCATTATTCAATATTCATATATTCATTATCATCTAAGATTTGTGTCTTATACAGTATCAAATGTCTGGCAGACAAAATATAATGGATGCCCCAACTGCTACATAAAAGCTGCCTATTAAATCCACCTAGCACACTGGCAGCAGTTTTGGCTTTGCCTGTTTTTCCCAGAGGTGCTCACACTCTCACCTGTCCAGCACTTCGTTCTGCAGATTAAAAGGCCCCCTGTGCTCACCTGCACTTTTGCTTATCTTCTGCCTCACATGTAAATGGCAGAGAGGAAAATCACCTGAGATTAAATCTGTCACATTAAATGAGTTATCAATAGGCCTCAGCAAATAGCTGGGAAAAAACTGGCACACTTTTTACCTGCATACATGCAACACTTTAAGCACAGGCAAGTAACAGTATCATCCCCATGTTTTGTTCTTCAGAATGTTTCCTTGCCTTGCCAGTGTATCAGATCTCCACAACACCTTTATTTACTGAAAGACAAACTGCTTTGCTGATATTTATAACTCATGGATATTTAATGAAGTGCACTGACAGCAAAATGAACTTTTTCTCAAAAATATGAGTTATTGAGCCCATGTGCTTAATTTTAATGCAGTAGTTCTTTTAAACACATGGATCTTTTGCTATTGCTTGCGCACGGTTTAAAATTTGGTATCACCATCTTGGTGATTTGAAATTTTTATATTTTAAGATCCACTAGCTAGGTCCCAAAATTCCTACAGAACTAAAATACCTTCTAAATTAAATCACGTTGAGGTTCTGTCTAATCATACAGATGATAATGCAATACTTTTGGCCTACCATGATACTGTGAAGATAGGCAATTTATGTATCTTAATTTACATATGGAATTTATACCAAACATTCCCATCTCTGTAAGTCTCTGATACTCCAGAGCCACAAAACAAAAATATACATAACAGAAGTTCAGACAAACCAATGAAGGGACAAAAGGCGCAATGATTCCACCAACACGAGAAAACATGGAGCAGGCACCCATTCCAACATTCCTATGAAGAAAACCAAAAATCATTAATTCTTTTGAAAAGTGTTATTGAGCAAGGAAAAAGACTCATCAGTCATGACCCTGAGTACATTAACTGGCAAAGAAAAGTCAAATGTAACTGAAAGCATCCCAAGACAGGAATGAAACATGTTTTTGTGATTAAAATGAAGCAAAAATTCCCTTTACATTCCAAATTTTTCCATACACACATAGGCAAAACAAGTGTGTTTCCAGTTCATGCATCTTGCCTCTGTCCAAAACTCTGGCCGATTTATTCAAATCCTACTTATCATCAGATTTACCTACTCATGAAAAAAAAAAACCACAGTATGGTTTCACTGGTGGCTGACCATCATATGCACCCACATGGCAGAAGCTTCCTTTTCCTCTGTCAGCACAAGCAGGGGGTATTTTTGCCCCTAGTGAGTGAAACCTTACTGTTGCTGACACACAGCCTGTGAAGCATAAAGTTACTTTTATAAAACTTATTGATCAGCCATCTTCAATGTTCCTGGTTAAGCATGTATGATGATAGAGTTGTCTGGTTTTATAAAGCGCTCGTTAAAATAAATATCAGCAGTGCTATAGTTACCCTTATTAGTAGAAAGGGAGTGGTAAGCAGGCCAAGCAGTTAAAGGTCTATTTTACTGTTACATAAAAATATGGTTAATCTGAAGAGAACACGGCAAATTTGATGGAAGAAGGAGTGAGAAGACGATAAAGGAAGAAATTTCAGATGTAAAACTACATCTAATCATTATATGTAACTGAAAAATTAAAATTAAAAACTATAGTGAATAGAAAAAAAATAAGAGAAATAAAAGATTATCATGTAAGAGAAACAGAAAAAAGAAGACTAAAATTGATTTGTGTTACCTTATGACCGTGGGATAAAGTTCTGATGTGTAGATGTAGACAATGTTAAAAGCAGCACTGATTGCCAGTTTTCCCAGCAAAGACAGAGAGCGACTATTCACCACTGCAAACACTCCAGTATCTGGGAGAGAAAATGTGACCCTTGTAAGGTTTTCGAGCACTCCAATACACCTCTGATCATTTTAATCACACAATAGTATAGTGTGAGAAGGAATCTAGTAAAGGATCTAAAAGCTCAGTATTTTCTATCTACCACTAATTAAATACTAAATTAGTTCTACCAGAAAGTTGAAGAAGAGTATAACAGATACATTTTCCAAAACTGAGCACATTTTTTTAAAACAAGAGTCCTATTCATTGTCATTTCTGTAGTATGATAGTATTTTTCTAACATTATTACTTTGAAAGGAAGATGCTGTAAAGAATGATACCACATTTCCCATCCAGCTTAGTTTGTCAGAATAGCCAGTGCTTATTTGCTTGTAACAGGCAAATCAGAGCTCATGCCCAGTGAAGACAAGTGCTTCCTTCTAACCAATGAGCTCTTTCACTTCACGAGGCATTTCACCCTTGCCTGACTCGAGCAGCTCAGTACACAGCTGATTTCCTGGGGTCTCATAGTTCTGTCCTCTCTTTTCACATTTTATGTTTGGAATGACATGCAAAAAATACTTGACGACTGGTACCAGGCAAACCAGAGTACTTCCAAGTGTCCATGCTCTAGCATCCAGAATAATTCTGAAAACTTGAGTAGTACCCCTTTAAAAAAGCTTTATCTATCAGACCACTGCCATCTAGAGCAAATTCTGTACTGTGTCATAGATGTTTAACTTCTTGAATCACTCTTCAAGCATTTGAAACATTCTCTCACTTTATGAAAGGTAATATGCATCCATAGATCTTACTAGCAACATGAATTTATCTGATTTTAAAAAGAAAAATTGCCATATGATCTGAAAATTAACATTAGCGCATCTTTACACAAAAGAAGTTTAATTTCACATTTCTTAAAGACCCCCCAGTCCAGAAGTTAATAAGAATGATGTCTCAGCTGTAAGTTATGTGGCCACATTACTATTACCACAACCACACTACTCTTGAACATTACAAAGTAGTATGGGAAAGATGGAAACTTGCTCCATCACTCAGTTCTTCAGATCTTGTGACACTGATCTTCTACTTGGAGAGATACATCCAAATTGCATGGGTACTACTTACACTAACCTATGATCTAGCTATTGGAGATATCACAAGAAATATCATTCATTGGGATTATGTCAAAAACACTGAAAAGGAGTAACTGATGTGAACAGAAGTAAAGGGCAGAACCCAAAGGCAAAAATTCATATCCAGACCTTACTAACAAGTTTTCTCAAAGGTCTTAGAGAGGTTACCGCTTGTTCTTTTATTGAATTGGCTTCTCCAGCTTCAAAAATTGAGACTCTCACGTGGTATTAGCCTAATCTTCCAGCAGCCAATCAAATTGTTATGTTGTAGGATGCTGCTTTTACCAATTGTTACCACATACTCCAAAACCAAAAAAATACCTACCTCTCTTCTTAGGCAGAAACATGACAATAAGACAAGCCAATCCTCCCAGGAACAGAAAGGCACTCAAAGTTCGCTTCCGACCAAACCTGATAAGCAAAGATAACAAAGGTTTATATTCTGCATTAGGTTGGTGGGTTGCAAAGCAGTGAATCCTCTGAATTCACACTGACTCTTTATTTGCAGTTGGGAATTCTGAATACCATCTTCCACCAATGCTTCCTCTCACACTGTTTTTAAACAAGCTTCTGCTGCACAACTAACAAAACAAGCACCGACTTTATACAGTAGCTGACAATTTCCAGGATTTGGGGCTGCTTCCTGTTGTGCGTAACATTTGTAAACCTCCTCAGGAGATACAGAGAAGAGACTGAGAAGAAATTCTACAAGAACTGAGAGACTCTGTCCAGAGTACTGTGGTTCAGGCAAAGGCTGAATGTCTGCTCTGCCCACACAGGTACTGCTATTCCAGGAGACCACACGATAGCCCCAGCAGAGTGGAACCGGGATACCTCTGTCCCAGCAGCAAGGACGGGATCACGGGGCAGCGGTGGGAAGGACGCTATGTAGTGTTAGCCTGGAGGCAACGCAGGTTCCTGCGAGCAACATCCACCCCACCTAAGCCAGAAAGATGGCTTCACCACTAGGTGAGTGACTAAAAACAAGCTAAACTGCTATTTGAAATAGAGATAAATCAATGACACTTTCACATTCAAGTAGGAAGCCCCACACTACAGATACAAGCTAGGAGATGTGATAGACAGAAAACATATCTTTGAGAAAAGTTGTAAAGAAATCCTGAATGGATTAATGAATTCCATACTTACCATTTTTGGTTCATCAAGTAAATACAGATTGGGTACGCTGGGATTTCTATCAAGCCTGACAGAGCTAAATTGGCATAAATACTTCCGCCTAAATCACCCACATTAAGAGTAAGACCGTAGTAAACTAAACTGCACACAAACCTGCAAAAGACAGGAGGGGAAAAAAAAGTGAAATCAGAGCTGACACTTCGCCTGCCAAATTGAAGCACTGGTCTGGCACAATATACTATAAACTATATTTAGTATTTCAGCAGATAGGTCTAAAATGTTTCTATGTAAGCATATGATGCCTCCAAGGCAAATAAACAATTTTGTCTCAGCAAAGAGCCAATTCCTGACTTACTACGGAGTAAAACTTAAGACTACACTTACAAACAGTGTGTATAAAGTTAAGTATGAAATTAAAATACCATCATGGCTATATTTCTTAACTTCAGGAATGTCTTAGTCCCTTTTGTTTTTATCAGGTTACACTTTCATCCACAGTTTTTCCAATTGTGTATAAACCAAGTTTCTCAAACAGTTGAAACAACACTTCAACCTTCTTTTAATTTCTATACCCTGGTCCAGATTTATTCATTCATTCTCCAACTCTCTTCAACTTTTCTTTTGTAACCTTATGTTAACCCCCGTAAAGAGAATTGTCTTTACAGAGAGGAAAGAAACTGGTCACTAATTCATTCTGCAGCAAATCAACAATTGTCATTTAAGGAACAGAACAAACAACTATTTACTCTGCAGTAAGCACTTGGAAAAGCAACACAAAAACAGCTCAGTGCTGTATGCTGACAAAAACATTTATTTTATTCTTAACTAACACATCTTTCCCAAATAAACACATTATAAAAGCAACTACATGAGCAGTAATGCCCACCTGCATACCATGCCACACGTTTTTTAAGTAGCGGCAAAAGACCTCAGGTCTAGTGAGATATCTGAAAAAAACCACGCACTTTTGGAGTTAAATTTCTGGTAGTGACTAGAGGGAGCATCACAGGCTCCTGTTCCTCACTATAGCCAGAACTTCCTCTTAAGAACTTTTGCTTTATGATGCCTATTCATTAGACAAGGTAGGCCACCCACCTGGTAATGGGCTCCTTACACACAAAACAAGGAATAATCCATGTGAATAGATACTGACCGCTCTGGATCTAAGAGGAGGACACTGTGACTAATCTCAGCAGCCTTGTGGGTCAGAACTGAAGGGGTAGTTCTCAACTGTTTTGAGACTCAAAACACGAGACAGAAATTCAGAGATAAAACACTTCAGAACTGGACTGCAAAAATGGCTTTGTGCTGGATATGCACTAAGGAATTACTGTAATAGATACTTAAATACCATAAAGAATAATTTTTAGGTACAGTGTCCCTAATAATCTGTAGGACAAGGCAATTCTCAGCACCATATTCTCTGAAAGACTTAAAGAGGTCACAGTAGCACAGCTGGGCCTACAAAGTATTTCCAGTACCAGGTGAACATCATGATCAAGGTGCGTCCCAGGAGAATCCTGTATCTGAAGAGGTCCAGAAAGCTGCCAGCCTCTCTGGAGCAACTTCCTGCTGGGAGTTTTAATGAAAAAGTGCATTTCTGCTTGCAGTTCCTCTTTGCAATGAGGTGGAGGGCATCTTCTGCCTCATTCAGATGGCCCTGGGAATAGAGCCAGCGGGGGGACTCAGGAATGAATCTGAAACACACACACACACACACGCACCTTTAGGGATTTTCTTCTCTGTGAGGCTGGACTCTTCTACAGGAATAAGGCTGAAATGTACTTCAGTATAATAAAGAGTTTTCAAACAACCCTTCAGGTATAAAATTCACTTACTGAGACACAAACAGAGCAAGTTAAAAGGAAATGTAAGCCATACATAATTTAGATACCAAGAAATTACACTGAGTGTATACATATATATATATCCACATAGAAAGAATAACATTACAAGCTAGAGTATGATTAGGATCCCATCTTTGGAGAATTCAGAATTAAGGAGGCACATAAGTAACACAGGATGCTTTTGTATGGCCCACTAATTCAATTTCTCATTTTCCACAAGACCAACTTCCACTTCCCATTTTTCAGCTTTTTGCCAAATTCTTTCCTGTAGACAAGAAGGCAGAAACTGTGCAAAGGTCATGCTCCTCATGTGTACTGTTCACTTGACAGATCTGTAACTCCAACATTGTCTACTACACAAATTTTCTATTATTTTCAGGCTTCCAGAACTAATTTAAAATTAAGTCTTTTGCCAGAAGTTTTATAAGATTTTTGCCTCAGATAAAAAATTATATCTTCCCTCTAAATTCAAAATACTGTGATTCTGTTTTCACCAAAAAAAGAGCTTAGAAAGGAACATATTTTCTTCCCCAGGATAAAAAAATCTGATAGTATATTCTCCATTGAGTAATTTTTAAGCAATGTGGCAGGCAGGCAGTGTTAAATTTGGAATTAAAAAAGCTCCTTTTCTTACAAGAAAGATAGGCTTCTGAGCATAGCTCTGAAGTCACAAGCATAACTCACTTTAAAAAGTTGTACCTATAAATCTGAAAGTTAATTTTCTTTTCCAAAGGTCCCTATCACCACAAGGTTTTGAAATACCCAAAGAGTCATCTCTGCCTTTCACCTCATGCACAGCCTCAAAGACTCTTCCCTGAGTTCTGATGCTTCCTTTGAAAGAGTGTGTGGATTTTTTGAGGAGCAAAGACTTCCTTCAAAGAGTTACTGAAGTGAAATAGAGGTTGGAAAGGAAAAGACCTCTAATTTAAACAGCAGCTAAAGTAATTTCACTTTTTAGTTATTGAAATTTAGATATCAGAAAACATGTAAGAAAAGAAGACCACACTGCATCACAGAGCTTTCAGTGCTGAAATTCACAAAGATCCTATTGTCTCCAAAAAGAGCACATTTGAAAAATTCAAGGGAGCTGCCCATTTTTTCTTTTGCATGTCACTTTTAAGACTGGACAGGCAAGCAATTTTGATGCTGTTCTTTCTGCATAAACATAAGAGAAGCATCATGATATCACATAAATATGAAATCATTCCTATATCTTTTAACATGTATTTATAGTGCCTCGTAGCACACCAGTTTAGGTCATCTACATACACCTAAAGAATGGGATATGCTTCTCTACCACCCTAGAGACTGTTCCCATCTACAGTAATACTGCACACACAGTACAGTGAAGATTTACAGGCTCAAATATTGCAGCACTTTTATTTGAAGAAACCACAGATCATGTGGGGAGGGAGGGCATGCACAAGTTGAGAGAAATACCCTATTTACATAATTTCATGCCATCCTAAAAAGGCAACTTGACTTAGTAGTTTGGGTACTTGGTTTGTTTGATTTTTTTTTTTTTTTATATCTTTCTTTATGGAACTTGGTTTGAAAAACAACTTACAGAGAGAGAAGAAAGATGACAGCTCCTTCCAGATTAACCACAACAGCCAGAGTCCTCCAGGAACGAATGAAATGCCCTAATAAAGCGAACTGGGCAATTCCCACAGCAAAGAACAAGCCACCAATAGAACCTAATATACAATTAAAAACATAACAAAACATTATCTCTTCTGTAAGAAACACTAGTAAATCTTGACAAATGGGATCAGACAAGAACTAACTTTTCATAAGCAAAAGTTCATTCAGCAATTCAGGCAAAACCACAGCTCTTTGACCAAAGAACACCCTGTCCTTCATTCATGCGGAGCAGAAACATTACACCTAATTGCAAAGATCAAATAAAAGCCCCAAAAGCCGTCTACTACATCCTCCACACCCAACAAAGCCCTGTGAACAATGAAGTCTTCTAATTCCAAGTGCAAGTATGTGTATGTATGCAGCATAAGTATGCACCTTTCTGTGTGTAAAAATAAATACTACAAAACATTGAAAAACTACTAGTTTCAGGAATATGTAGTATTCATTTGTAACTCCCATGATTTATGAGACACCCTATTTTAAAACAGTCTCAGTATAGCCACCATTTCTTGGGCTTTGTAAATCAGGCCCTGGAGCTGTAGCAGTACAATTTACAAACATTTCTCAAGCACAGGTCCAACACTAGCAATCAGGATAGTTAAGGGGGTTTGTATTGTCTAAATTCTAAGGGTAATTACGACATAGGACAACTTTTTAAATAACATATAAGCAACAGTTTTCTCATCCTCCTATGATATAAAAACACTTTTGATTTCTTTTCAAGAACTGCCAGGAAGTTTCCTTCTTTCCAGGAAGGAAATAGTTTATATTTAGCACATGAACACTTGTCTCTGTTTAGCAGAGTCCAACATTCTGATTAGTAAAGCTCAGTTATGACAAACCCTGGATGAGTATTTAGCGGGTATCATTCATGGGAGATGTCTCAGCTGGATCTTTGTCAACTTGAGTGATGCAGAGATCTGAATGACCCCCAAATAATCTATCTTGCTTTTCTAAGGTCCATATGAAACAAGCAGAGTTCAAAGATTGTGATCACAGATATGCTCAACTGCAGCTAAATTTGCAACTGCTTTGTGTGCCTCAAGTGGTGTGTGAGATTGAAATCTGTGAATTCTAATAAAGGCAGTTTACCTGCTAATGCCCAGTAGGCTGTACCCACACACTCATTCAGTAGAACAAAGGCTACCAATGACATCCCGCCATTCATCATCCCTACCAAGAATCGGCAAATGGCGAAGAATTCATACGAGGGTGAGAATCCGTTTGCAACGGCAAACAAGATGTCAAGTGCAAAACCTGGAAAACAAGGCAAAAAGTTTCATTTTAGAAGGGCACCTAAAGAAACAGAAGCATTTAACTGGTATCTTTACTTGATGCCCACTGGCATCTGTCCTAAGCCATCATCAACACAACTTCTTTGAAAAGAAATTTAAATACCTAGAGCCAGTATTAAAAAGAAGGGGACACAGAAGGAGTGGGTTTTTTGATACATAATTTGCAGTTTGAACCTTTAAATTCAGTTCATAGCAGACAATTTTTTTAATACACTCAGAACCATTGTCTGACTCCTGTCAAAGATGGCTTTATATTTATCTCTGATACAAAAGCCACAGGTTAAATTTATCACCAAATATCTCTCCTCATTTTTAGAGAGCAGTGTATAGAAACCAGAGAAGAGAAACAATGCTGGGGACAATACATGGTAGGTCTGGATGCAGACCACCTTTATGCACTTTCAAAAAGTGCTGTTCCTTAAAAGAAAAACGAAAAGAATAAAACATTTCTTTAAACTTGATACACAACTTGATACACAACTTTATACATACACAAAACATGCAGTTTCAAATTTTTTTTTTATCTAGGGATAGTTAGAAAGCTTATGAGCTTCAAAACAGTATGAGGATCACAAATACATAAAAATTAAATCATGCAGACAGGGGATAAAAGGTGCCTCAAATTCCTTACAGGTTAGACAGGTAAGAATGCTATTACAAAACTACTAAAAGTACTAAATATTAAAAATACTAAAAATTGCAATTTGCAGAGATCCC
>PYHW01009617.1:224540-236231 GCA_013186435.1 Turdus rufiventris
ACAAATATCTGGTCCACACCTGAGTCCTGGGACAAGGATCCCAAATTTCTTGTTTCTGTACCATCCAAGTTCACACCTGTACCCGTAAGGTCCCAGACCCGAAGTAACCAAGTTGTCAAAGCCTGCCGGCCCTATCGTGCAGTATCTTTCCACAGATTGCGGAGATTTTCATAAGACAGGGACTCAGTGATGATTTCAACCTCTGGCTCCCCTGCTGGTTGTGAGGGCCCTCCTCTCTGGTCATTTTTGTCTAGGTGCCTTGTTTTCATTTTAGACTTTCTAGTTTCCACAGGGGCAACTGCTGCTGGCTGTGTGTGTTCTTGCAATTCAACTGGAACCTGGGCAGATGTAACACCTATGGGTTCCACTACAGCATCACTGGATTCTCCCCCTTTAAGGCAGAGCTTCTCACCAGCTGGGGAGAGGTACTCCTCCATCATCTGGCTCATCTTATTCATCTGCTTCACTAGAACCCCCACCCACTCCGGGTGGTTCCTCTCTGAGGTGGGCTGTGGGGCAGGGTCAATGTCTGCAGCACCATCCCTATTCCCTAGAGTAGGTATCAGGGTTGTTGCTCAGCTCAGGTCCCCCTTATCTCTAAATGTTAAATAGGACAAGCCTATCAGTAACACCAGCTACTGTATGATATCATTAGCATTCAGAGGAGATTTGAATGCTTCAAAAACTGGTGGGGTAGACCCAAAAATCTGGGTAAAGTGTTGGGAGAAAATTTCCCCTGGTGTTATTCCCTCACGGTAGGTGCCATTATTAAAGTAATCCCAAAAATATGCAATTAGCGTGCGGTATCCCTGAATCCATGTACCCGCCTTCCAAAGGAAGTTAAAAATCCATGAATTCCTCACCTTATCAAGCCATAAAGCCAGTTGGATAACAGTCACAGTAGCATTAATTATAGGGCCCATGTTTATGTAAGGATTTGCAAATGGGAGAGATACATGTATGAACACATGCAGCTCAAGCCAGATTAAACTGGACCACATATTGCTAGCACACAAAAAGACAAATTTAGGCAACTGAAGAACTGTTATTCCTTAACCTCTGCCCCATGTTCAGGCGCCAAGATCTGTCCTGGTTTAGGGGACAGTATTGCAAGAAAAGAAAAAGGTGAGAGATTTTTCCCAAAATGGATAGTGAAAAATTTCCTGCCTCTCAGTTTACCATAATTTGGAAATTAAGGAACTCTCAGGCAAAAGGTATGGGGTTTTTGGAATAACAGTTCTTTACTGATATATCTACAAGACAAACAAGAACAACATCAGCTATGAACAGATCAGTGACAAAACAGAACAAAACTCAGTCTCAGTCCTTTTGTCCAGTCAGGCCACACGGTGCCGGTGGAGCAGGGGCGGAGTGGATTTTTTTTTTTTCAGTTGCGGGAACTGCAGGAGCAGGCAGGTGGCCGTGGCAGGGCCATCCCAGGTGAGAGACGGGTGAAGGAAAAGAAACCTCCGCTCACCATTTGCGTCTCGGTTCTCAGCGCTGTTCTCAGAAGCAGGGAGCTGTAGCAGTGTCGGAGTGCAGGGCCTGGTCGCACCATGGAGCAAGAAAAGTTCTCTGCGTTCGGGGTTGCGATCACGAGCGGTTCCTCACAAGGACAAAGCAACTTACAGCTGTTCATCCCCACTCCCTTTTTTTCTTGAGCGATTAGAAACCAGGGAGTTGCCCAGCTAGGTTACTTTGACATGCTAATGGGAACAATTCTCTCCACTGAGGGAAAGAGTAAAAAAACTCCTCCAACCTCCAACAATCACAAACACTTTGAGGGGTTTCTGGTTCAGCAAAGGAGTTTATGAAGTACACCTCTCTGCTTAAACATACTAAAATCTTAGACATTAATGAAAAACTAAAAAAGAGGGTAGTCTTAAGTAGCAGGATTGGCCTCTGTGGCCTCCCAGAAGTGACTGGGACAGAGATACCAATGTTGAACATAGAGGTGAGTGCTTCTGCTTCCAAGTGGATCTTTTGAATAGTTGAGTCACACTGCCTTTGAGAGAATCCATGTGTTCTCTGTAGGCTCTTTTCTTTCCAAGCAGTCATCATTTGGCTGTAGTACTGCTCATAATCTTGACATTTACATTATCTGCCATATCACCAGCATGCAAAAGACTTGTTTGGACCATGTCTCTTTCTCTGGAGACTGATGAAGATCCTACAGAAGTAAGCAGAAACACTTAAAGGTGGTTTGTCTGGCAAAGGCAACAGCACTCTGGATTTAGAGGTAGAGTGGGCATTCGGTAAGTGATAACTTTTTCACAATTCCCTCAAAATGCAAAAAGTAAGGATAACATCATGGATTTCAGTAGCTATTTCTATCCCGGGTGTGCCATGTAGTGCAGTACTGCTGTTCTGCTCAGTATGTTTGACCCTCCATTAAATTTCTTAATCACCACTGCTGCAGGTTATCACAGGAGTAACTTACCTTTCAACAGCAACTCCAAACTGAAAAATAAGGCTTTTGTTCCTGTCCTGCTCTTGCAAAAGAAGTGTGATCATTTAGGAGCACCCTTCATAAAGGAAGGTGTAAAGACAGCGAGACACCTGGCAAGTGCTGCTGAGTATAAGATAGAAACTCATAGTCAAAATTATCACGTTTGGAGACCTAGGAGCACTGGTGGCAGCACCATGGAAAGTCTTATGAGGCCCTGCTTGTTGGACCAGATGAGCAGGCACAGACTGTGCTATATGGGCTGCCAGGCTCTGGCTGGCACCAGCTCAGGGCTATCTAAAGTATGATCTAAGGAACCATGTAGATGTAGCTTAGGCTTTTGCACAAAACAGAGGAAGCATCCATGGATGATGGGATTCTGTTTATTCAGCTCTAGACATGGGAGGTGGGGGATACTCATTATGTGAATAACCAGAATTCCACAAAGAGGATTTTTATATGTGGTAGTAGGGCATTTCTTCAGCAAACAGATTTGAACTTTGCAAGAATTCCAAAGACACAAAGGTCTTGTGGACTTTGTTTCTCCAAAGAACTGTAGTTCTCAAAGTTATCTTGTAGAGCATCTACAAAAGATGTCTCCAAGGGAAGATCCTCACTCAGTAATACCAGGAAGGGACAGTGACATAATCTGGGTTTTGCAGTGAAGAACATATTTGAAACTTATGCAGGTAGGCAGTGGAAAAAGAGAATATTAGGTGCTTCTCATTACCCAAGGAAAAAGGAGGTTTCAAATCATCCTTGTGTTCTGACATCACAATTCATTTGTAGGTTAAAAAAAGACATATAGGGCACAGTTTCATAGCATCATAGAATTGTTAGGGTTGGAAAAGACCTCTAAGATCATTGAGTCCAACCATTAGCCCAGCACTGCCATCTTCACCACAAGGCCAAGTACCACTTCTAGATGGTTTTGAACACTTCCAGGTCTCTGGGCAGCCTGTTCCAATACCTGACCACCCTTTCAGTGAAGAAATTTCTCCTAATATCCAATCTACCCTGGTGCCACGTTTCTCATGTTTCTGCTCGGTACCCTCAGCAATTGGCACTTGGGGCAAAAAACAGGGTGGCAAGAAGGCAAAACCAAGTCCCTCTGCGGTCAGAGGCTCCCTCCCGGCCCCCAACTCTGGCCCGGCACTGGTGAAACAAACGTGAGGGCGGAACCCTTCCACCCAACAGAAGGCAGGAGCCGAGGAAGATGCCTAAATCTCTTTTCAGGACGGGTCAAAACCCATAAATAGATGAACAGTTGGCGGAGGTTCCCTGCACGCCGGGAACAAAGAGCGGCCGCGGCGCCGGCGGGGTCCCGCAGGGGGCGACCGAGCGCTGCCGCGCCGTGCGAGCCAGCGGAGGGGCGCGGAGCGGCCGCGGTGCGCCGCGTCGGGCTTTGGATCGCTGCTAATTAGTTCTGTGCAAGCCGCTTATTCAGGGCAGCACCGGGCCATCAGCCCTCTTGGCGTGTCTCCTGAAGCATAGGGCATGACAGCAACTTGCACATCTTCTGCTTAAATGTGCTATTTAAATAAGGCACGGCTGAAATCTGGGGTTGGATGCTGTAACCTGGATTAATCTTTATCAGAATATGAAAGCAGTCTCATCGGATGTTTCTGGCAAAAGATTTGCAGTTTTGCCATTCAGACTTGTAAAGATCTAGTTCTTAATTGCTATGACTATTAGTCACTGTGCCCATCACTACATCACACTTTAACAGCATGGAGCTGTAATATACAACAAAAGCCAAAGAATATTTTTTCTACCAGAGGTGAGACCAGCAGCTGCTCTACAAAGGGTTGACTTCCTCAACATGGCAATGGCAAGTACCAGTCTTGCCAATATAATGTTTCTTGGCCATGATGGTCACATTTTCCAGAATGCTGGGGTGTTTTAAATTGCCATAACAGATACAGAGTAGCTGCAAATTTTATGTTGGCAAAACCTAGGACAAGGGCAGAATGAGACCCTTCCCAAGTCTAAGTCATGACACAATGGCCAGAGCTGCACTCAGTTTGCCGCTACAGCTACCCTGCATAGAGTGAGTTCCACCCTGTGAACACGAGGCCTTAGATGTGGCTAGAGCTATGGCTCTGTGGCCCTTTTGGCTGTCAGATTGCATTTGAAGGAGGCAAGGAGGAGGGGGAGGTCTTTTGCATAGGATAAAAAGGATTTATTATTCTGGGGAATCTGGGG
The DNA here is from genome assembly GCA_013186435.1 of Turdus rufiventris. Taxonomy (NCBI): domain Eukaryota; kingdom Metazoa; phylum Chordata; class Aves; order Passeriformes; family Turdidae; genus Turdus; species Turdus rufiventris. The sequence goes on from PYHW01009617.1 coordinate 229,192, forward strand.
GGCAAAAGACAAAAATGGCAAAGGTGCAACAACTTAAATATGGGGGAGGTTTAAGGGGAAGGTACAACTTATTAGCAAATTGGAGAAATTCTGAGGAGTAAAGGGTAGGCTTCACAAAAGCATTGTCCAGTGAGGGAGGTGGGGGGGGAAACTGGGTCACATGGACTAATGAGAGGTTGAGTTTTAGGGAATTTCCAAAGGAGAATTCCAAGCAGGGGGTTGGCACAAAGCAGGATTGACAGGTAATTCAGGATAGATTGACAAGGTGGATGAGAAGGTACCATTTTGGACTAAACCGTTAACTTGGCTAGTAACAGAACATAACATTGACAAGAAACACACTGCAACAAAGTCACATAGCTGAATTCCTGGAGGTAAATGCATGTGTCAGTTTTATACATTTTTAAGTCTCTGGGCTACTGCACAGAAGCAAATTTGTCTTGAATTTGTGTAGGCTGAATGGGAGAAATCTTTTTCAAAAACTGAAATGCTAGAATCCATGTGTTATGCAGCAAACTCAAAGGTTTTTTAGAAAATCTGGATGATGCTAAAATCTTAGAGTCATTCTTGTCCTCTAAATAGAGAAGGATTTATCCACATTAAAAATACATGGTCTTCTGAATCAACATGTTCTAGAGGAATTAAAAATGCATTCAACAACAGATAACCACATTTCCGGTCTTTCTGGATTTGTATGATAAAGGAAAAGAAGATCTTATTTCCACTAGTATTTCTGTTCTGGAAAATTGTGGGTGATTCCCTGAACAAACTTGGTGACTCTGCTGCATTCTTTCCAGGACAGTTTTTGTACTCTGTAGGTCTGTTGGAAATGTGGATGCCTTTCCAAAATGTCATGTTGCTGTCCTGGGTGGACTTCAGTAAAAGTTGTTACGCAGCTCTGTGAGGGTGGGTTTGGATGTCTTCCTCAATCCAAAGTCATAGGCCATGAATGTCTGCATTTGAATTCCTTTAAGTGTCTTATGGTCACGGGGGAAGCCCACTCTATGCTGGCTGGGGTGGGCTGTCTGACTTTGAAATGAGTTCATTCTATGACCTGACTAAGTCCCATTGACCCTTGCCAGTATCATTAGTGTGCACTTCATATAGAAGTAGCTGTAGTGTGTCTCAACAAGATCAGTCCTGTCTCTACCACTGATGAGTTGCAGATATCAAGGGAAGACTATAGGGAAGGTGGAAAGTATACCCGAAGATTTCCCAGGCCCCTTGCCCAGTCTTCTTGCAATATGTGGCTAGTTCAGCCACAGCTGATGCCTTCATGTCTAGTAGGTCTGGATAGCTTCTCTTCCATTGTCTGGTCCTATTTGGAAGTCCTGCCCACCCTTTTGTTCACTGTATCTTGTAGCAAAGATTTCCACCATGTAACTGCATGTTGTTTGAAAGAGGACATCCTGTTGTTATCCTGACACCTGCCAATATCTTGTTCTCATTTGGTGAAATTGAAGGAGACTTTGCATCTTCCATGCCACTTGTAGTTCTGTAAACTTTCACAGAATCACAGAGTGGTTTGAGTTGGAAAGGACCTTAGAGATCACTTAGTTCCAAACTCCCCATCATGGTCTTCCACTAGACCAGGGTGCTCAGAGCTTCTACCAACCTGACCTTGAAAAGTTCCAGGGATGGGGCATCCACAACTTCTCTGGACAAACTATTCCTGTGCCTCACCACCCTGAGAGTAAAGAAATTCTTACTAATATTCAATCTAAATCTCTCTTCTTTCTGTCTTAAACCATTGTCCCTTGGCTTCTCACTACACACCCTTGTGAAAAGTTCTCCAGCTCTCTTTTAGACTCCCTCCGTCCAATGTTCTAAGGTATTCTAAGGTCTCCCCAAAGCATTTTCCTCTCCAGTCTAAACAGCCCCAGCTCTCTGAGACTGTCTACTTTTTTACATCTGGTATTCTTTTAGGACAGTGCACAGAGGAAGAACTAGCTGGGAAAGCTCCTCAGCTGGAAATGCAGGGACAAAGGGCATAAAAGGTCCTCAGATGTGTGATTTTCTGTAACCAGATCCCAAAGCATTTCTTTCAGTCCAGAGCTGGCCGTTTAGAGCAATCTGATTTAGGATTGCTAATATAAATGAAGTAAAAGCTGGATAGCACTTTTGCTGCCAAAGGTAGCGGTGGTGCTGAATCCAAGCTATGCAGAGCCTTCGTATCTAAAGACTTCCCAGAAAAGGTTGCAGGCAATGTTCCTGCTTGATTTCCTCCTTCTATGGGAGCTCTGGTCTGTGAGAACCATCCATCCAGCTGAGTTTAGTCTCCCAGTCTACAGTAATTTCANTTTTTTTTTTTTTTTAGCCAAGATCCGTGCCGTGCACAACAAAGTAACGAATTAGTAATGGAATCCTGCGATCGTGGAGTTTACTGGCAGGTGCTCAATTTGCAAACATTTTCCACAGATTGGTGTGGCCTTTAAATGCAGCCCCAAGTGTCCTCCCCATGCGCCGGCCCCGGCACTCCCACCCACCCCCGGCTGGCAAGGCGGGGTGCGGGGGCGGCCACCGCTCGCAGCCACCATGGTTCGGGGCAGCTTGGGGCTGCCGTGGCTCGGGGTGGCCCCAGCTCACACCTCGGGGTTGCTGCGGTTCAGGGTGGCTCAGGGCTGCAACAGCTTGTGCCAGTTTGGGGTGGCTTGGGGCTGCCCACGGCTTGGGGCAGCGCGGGGCTGCCCGCTCTCTCCCTCCCCGCGCAGCTCCGGCTGGCCAGGGGCTGCCCGGTCCCGCCCCACCTCGCGGCTCAGCACTCAGGTGGCACCGTCCCCCCTCCTGGCTCAGCTCATGGCTTGCACTTCCAGGTTGGCAAATTTTGCAACTTTGTACATTATATAAGGCCCACCGGACTATAAGGCACACTTCGCGTTTGGACTTAAATTTTAGTCAAAAGGGTGCACCTTATAGTCGTGAAATTACTGCAATTATTTCTGGTAGTAACAAGTAGGCTGAGAAGGTAGGATACACATTTCTTTTCCCCAAAATCTGGTTATCCACAAGCAGTGCTTGTCAGTTGGCATCAGACTCTGCAATTCATGATAGGGTTGCTCTACAGATCCATCCCTAGACTGATCTCCAGGAGACCTGTGTGGAGCCAAGGAAAGAAGTTTCCTGAGCAGGGAACAGTTCACACAAGCGACTATATTAGATTCTGGTGACAAACAACATCAGTAGGGACTGACATCAACTCCAAGCCTCAATAGGGAGCAGCAATAGAGAACTTCCCTTCTTCAGTTTCCATGATTGGCATTCAGGGCCTGAGGCGTCCTCATGGATACTGGGTTCATTCTCCATCACTTAGCTCCTCATTGACTCAAATTGCCAAGGAGGACATCTGGTAGCAAAGGGAGCTGGTGCTTTTTCTGAGGTGGAAATACAGTGTGTTTATTAGCAGCTGCATTTAGACTTCTAACTAATTTCATCTAGGCCACTGAACAGTTGGAGAATGACAGCAACTCCACTGAGTTTTGAGGGTACAAGTGTACCTAAGGGCTTCAGCTGTATTAACATGTCTGGCTACTGTGTGACAAATCTGCCATGGGGTATGAATTCAGGGATGACATTCTAAGAGGAGCTGGCATTTTTGATCGGTTCATTGGTTATGACACCTGAGGCAGGAGTTTGCATAAGTCTCAGACCCTATTTCCAACGCCTTTAATGATTGCAGTCACTGAAGTGCGTTGTGTCGAGGGGGCAAAAGCTCCGTTTGGAGGGATAAAGGAAGCACAAGTGTGAACAGCTGCATTACTCTTACTGGGGCTGGGTTATCCATCCTAACCCCAGGGTGGGCAAGAGAAAGGACTCTAAGCTTCTCAGCAGAGATTAATTTCCTCACTGCCTCCCAGTTTATATTTTAAATCCTCACACAGGAGTATGGGGAACTGAATCCCACCCTAAATTACCAGATGTCCTAGGGGCTAGAGTGGAGCAAGAATTCAAGTCAGTTTTAGGAATCTTAGGGAAATAGAGGCCATGGGCAAAGCTGATTTTTGTAAGCTCTGTAAGATGCATGGGGAGTCAGCAGCAGTTCTAGAAGATGTTACGTGATCTTTTTCTAGGTACAGCTGTGAAGTGGACTGCCACTATCTCAGGTCTTTTTGCAAAGACTGGGTTGGAAACCTTCCTGCAAGGAGGTGACCAAAGGTAGAAAATTCTCAGTAAGGATAGACACATTAGGACAACAGAGATCTAGGAAAATAAAATAAATTCCCTACAGGGATTTGGATTTTAAATAATTTGTGAAATGCACAGGGACCCAGATAGGTTTTAAAGAAAGATTGTAGGCAAAAGCTCATTTCTTAATCAAAGAGTATCGTGATCCTGTTGATGCTTCAGAAGTGTGCCATGTTCTTTATACCAAGTGGAAAAAGAAACCTGACTTTTTGGACTTGTTTTGCTTTGCTTCCTGTGAAATGTGTTTCTAAGTGTTTGTGGAGCTGAAAGAGATGCATGGGACATGAATGGAACATGGTGCAGTGAAGCTAACACACCATAACATTTCCAGTAGTCTGAATCGAGTATCTCTGCATGGCACAGTGTGGATCTGGCAGTTCATTCAAAGCCAGCTCTTAGACTTGATATGTATTTGCATAACAGACTCAGCCATTCTGACCTTGCTAAGCAGGACTTTGATTTTGTTTCTTTACTAAACATTTTTTTTTCTCAGTCAAAAACTTCATGTCAGTTCAGCCCTGTTCCATTCAAGTTACAATGCTGGGAGAGGGAAACTACCAATGTTTGCTTTCTGTATCAAGAACAATAATGTTGGAAGCACTAATGAAGAGAAGGAAGGGTGTTTTCATAGAAAACATGTTGCCTACGTTCCATCTGAGAATGCGAAAAAACTGTGGTTGCCAGCTCTAAACTTGACAGGTTGCTGCCAAAACAGAAGCATTGCCAATAAAAGCAAGGAAAGATTTGCTAAGAATACAGGCAAAGCAGCTTTTGCTCTTTGTGAGTGGAGAACAGTTGGGAAATGATTAGTCCACAGCGCCACTTGAAACAACTTTATCATATGTGCCATATGGATTTACTACAAACTTCTCTATAGTTTAATATTTGCTAATAAAGAAACAACAGAAAGAAGTTAAGTGACAAAAGTTACATCTATGTCTATGTAGACTGAAAGGGAAAAAATGAAAATGGAAATAGTGAGGGGTTTTTTTGACAGTAATGCACTGCTATACCTACAAGCAAATAGTCAAGAGATGAGAACCACAGATTTGCCCATGGGGAGGACAGAAAAACTAATGATCAGCTAGCGTGAATGACACACCTCCCAGGAAAGGGGATGCAATGCTTGAGGTAAATTGCAACACCCCCATTTTCAAAACTTGCTGTAACTTTAGTTATCTGACCAGAGTCCTGTATTTTCCTCTGTCATATTCTGGCCCATCATGACCACTTAAATTATATTACCAGTTACAGTATATATGATTGGTTAAGTTATATTCCTAATACCAATAGAAGAAACCACACTCCATAATTCAGACAAGGATCTATATTTTCAGCTAATTGAAAGTCAATAAAGACTTGTCAATTGAGAGCTGTGATCAGAGGCAGGTCAATCTTATACAGAAACCAAAACACTTGAGGAAGTCAGTTCCTAGATTTTAGGTCTGGGGATTTAGTTTTTCTCTAAACCAGGAAAATCTGGGGACAGATGTGGATAATCTAAGATATTTTCACCCCATGTGTCAGAACATATCTTTTGCCACTCCATCCATCCATCCATCCATCCATCCATCCATCCGCTGATCTGTCCATCCACTCACACATCATAAATGCCTCTAAGCAAGACTATGTTAAATACACTCATAAATTGCTGATTTCTTTGGATTTCCAGTTGGGATCATTTATATTCCATTTCCAGTTATCTGTAAATAAAACATAACAGCTACAAAGACACCAAAGGAGGAGAAAGGCAGAAATGGAAGAGAGAATAGTCAAGAGAACTTTTCAGATTAAATTAGAAGTTTTTCCTTAATTCATGTTACACCAAATCCATGTGAGAGTTTGGGATTTTATTAGATTTAAAAGTTTCTTGAAGCAATTTGAATTTGCATTTTGAGTTTATCCTGTTTCATATCAATTGAATATCCTTATACCATGCTCAGTACTTCTATGATCTATGCATTTACCTAGCGCCAGTCTCAGATTAGCCAAGCAGCATCAGACAAGCCATTTCACCTCTGTGCCTCCATTCCTCCCCATACCCACCTAGAGGAGCCAGAGTATTCTTCTTGTCTATATGCCAGGATTTTCCAGAACCCACATATTTCTTATTTTGTCACTAATTCAAAAACTACAGTAATTTCACGACTATAAGGCGCACCCTTTTGACTAAAATTTTCCGTCGAACCCCGAAATGCACCTTATAGTCCAGTGCACCTTATCTGAGGGACAAAGCGGCGAAAGTTGACAACCCAGAAGTGCGAACCACGAGGGGGAGTGGCCCCGCATCAGGGTCGCGCTGTGAGGGGGAGTGGCCCCTCGGGGCTGTGCCGGGCTGGGAGGGGGAGTGGCCCTGCAGCAACGTCGGGATGCGAGGGGAGAGGGGCTCCGCGGGGTGGCGAAAGCCAGCATCGGGGCAGCCCCGGCGCGGGGTGGGGTAGAAAGCCACCGAAATCGGGGCGGCCCAGGGGCGAGGGGAGTAAAAAGCCGCCAAAATCAGGGCGGCCCTGGCGCGGGGAAGGGGAGAGCCGCCGAAATCGGGGCAGCCCCATGCGGGGGGGTAGAAAGCCGCTGAGATTGGGGCGGCCCCGGTGCGGGGAAGGGGAGAGCTACCGAAATCGGGGCGGTCCTGGCGCTGGGAAGGGGAAAGCCGCTGAAATCAGGGCGGTCCCGGCGCGGGGAAGGGGAGAGCCGCTGAAATCGGGGCGGGTGCCGCGTGGGGAGGGGGGGAGCCGCTGAAATCGGGGCAGCGGCAGCATGGGGCCTGCCAGCATCGGGTCACCCGGAGCGCCAGGGGACTCCTGGAGAAGCAGGGCCCCGGGGACGCTCCACGGAGTGGCGGCGGCCATGCCCCATCC
>PYHW01009617.1:245672-258156 GCA_013186435.1 Turdus rufiventris
GAGACTGAGTTTCGTTCTGTTTTGTCACTGATCTGTTCATAGCTGATGTTGTTCTTGTTTGTCTTGTAGATATATCAGTAAAGAACTGCTATTCCAAAAACCCCATACCTTTTGCCTGAGAGTTCCTTAATTTCCAAATTACAGTAAACTGGGAAAGAAGGAATTTTTCACTATCCATTTTGGGAAAAATCTCTCACCTTTTTCTTTTCTTGCAATACTGTCCCCTAAACCAGGACAAGTAATATAGAAACGTACTGAGAAAAAGCAGAAAGCATGACCTTTTTTTCTCTTTTCCATGGAAAGGTAAGCAGAACTGAATGAGATTAAAAACCCAGGCAGGATGTTTCAGACCATTTTATACAAGAAACTTGCATTGTGCCATTGGTCAAACTTCTGAGGTCACTTTGTTTTGAGGAGTTTTTAGGAAAATTTACAGTTTTTAATATGATATTATTGTTACAGCGTATTAAAAGTTTCAGGGCAAAATAAGCAGTCTTCCTGTTCTCTGTAGAGAGCATAAGGACAAAAGAAAAGACAGAAACATAATAACAAATTTGCATAAATGGAAGCAGTGGAGTGTCTCATCTCTGATACAGAATCCCATAAAAAAGACCACTGAAGTGGTCTTTCCAAGCCCTGATGCCCTATCTCTGTATAATCCCTTCGAAGCAGTGTAAACCTCAGTGATTATTAATATATTTTGGTTCTTTATATGAACTTTGAGGGGAAAAGGAAGCTTCTGCCATTTTAATTCCTTTGTCAATGTCTTTGTGAATGCAATTAGCACTTCACTCACGCTTCTTTGTTTCTGGATCCCATTACAATATGGCTTATGCCAACTTCTCTCTCTCAGGAGAGGTGAGGCATCACACAGCACTCCACTCAGCTGTGTGGCTGAGTGCTGTAAAACTCAATTTGCTGGAGGAGTGCAGGAGATGACATAGTGCAGTCACTGCTGCTGTGATGTGGACAAATGGCCTCTTTTGTTCCAAGCAAGACATCACCTGTCCTGAGGAAGTGCATCTGTGCATAGGTAAGTAATAGAAAAACAAGGTTGATTTGCCTGATCAGAAATTAACCTACTGCAGCTGGTTGTAAAATGGAAGTGTCTAATTATTTAGTCCCTTTTTCACAATTGCACCATGACCAATCAAGTACCCATTCAGTTGTTTTTAATTTCTAAACATGGTGCTAAAGTCATCCCTTTTGTAACACCATCAGTCTCTACACTCCTAAACCAGGGATGGATTTGACCCCTCAGTTTTTTTCCTAACTGCTCCAAATGACTTTGATGTGAGCTCAATGCCCCAAGCTGCAGGGCAGCTGAGGTTGCACAGCTGGACTCACAGAAACATGGAATCATATGAAGCAATAGTGAGTTGGAAGAATCCCACAAGGATCACTGAGTCTGACTTTGGTAAGCTGGACCTTTACATTACCAGAAGCTTGAGTTCATTTCGGGCTGATCTTGTCCTCAGTGTTCGTCAGGGGAGGTTAAGAGGAAGCCCGATGAGATGAGTGGGCTTGTAGTGGTGTGAAGTTGAAGCCAGAAGGAGTTGAAGCCTGTCATTCTGTGAGGGCAGCTCTCCAGTGCTACATGGGAATTTACAGATGCAGGGACAGTGAGCATCAGGGGCTAGGGCTGCATCTCTGGGCATGAGGATCCTCTGTGTTTCTAAACATCCCACCAGGTACCAGTTCATACCTAAATATTCTTGGAAATGCTGTTCAGGACTTCTCTGAGGCGAGGAGCCAGCCCTGATTCAGAAGTGTGTTAACTGAGCACAGCCAAGGAAATCCAGAGACATTTGAGCCTGTGGGAGCCCAGCAATGCTCCCAAGCTGTAGGCTGATGAAATTTTTGCCACCTCCATCAGGGAGAGGATTGAGCTAGGTGCAGTTTACCCATGTGATTGATTCTTTAAAAGGACTACAATATTCCATGAAGGCTGAAGAGTGTCTCTACTCAGACAGGGATGAAGGCAGTGAAGACATAAGCTGTTCCTCGTACCAAAAATTTCTGGCAAGGAAATGCTGGTTTAGAGTGTTACAGGCTTTTTGTCCCTCTTTTTTATATTGATCCCATGCACTTTTTGCCTTACCCAGTGCAAGAAGGTACACAAAGCACATCAGCAGACACTGAAGTCCAGACATTCCCTGTGGACTCCAGGTCCACTTTTACACTGCCTCCACATCCCCAAGCAACCTACTGCCAGGTAAAGGGGATTGTTGTTTCCATCACAAGATGGAAGGGAGGAAAAAACTGGGCTGAAAGCCCAAGGAAAAGAGACAGGAATTCTTTATCGCTTGTTAAATGTGCAATTCAAAACCTGGTGAATAGGGAGATGAAAAGCTCCTGCTGAGAAATGGGGACAGAAATTGCATTTTGGCCTTGGGGAAACCTGTGCCTATAATATTAAAGATGTGGAAATAAATAAATAAATAAAGGCAATAGCTTGATTTACGTGTCTAATATCCTTGCATGCTGTGATCAGTGTCGATATTTTACCTTTTTATGAGGTTCTCCAAAAATCTACAGCGCTTTCCTTTATTAATTGTTATCCTCATTGCAAAGGTCTTTCACATGTCTCCAGCAACTAGGTCTTAGCTGTCAACTCCATTAAATTCTATTATAATGTGGCATGATTGAATGCTCCAGTGGGATTGGCCAGCCAGTGTGTATTAATATGTTATGGAGCATGCAGAGGCAGGCACCAGAACCTAGCTGCATTTGTAAAGATGTTGTTGTGTTTACCTTTTTTCCCCCTCTCTGTACATGTCTGCTGTTTCAGTGGAAACTGGCTTTATCATAAATGATACCTTGCAAAAAGAACAATGTAAACTGTGAGGGAGCTTTCCCTGGGACACAGAAGCCAGCGGTCTCCCCTCAAGTGAGCAGATTCTCATTCTCTGTCTGGGATGCATTTGTACAACTTTAATTAGTTTGTGTTAGTACAGTATGAAAATCTAGGAGGCCCATGTTATTTAATATTAGAGAATATTGAAGAGCAAAGGATTTCCCACCCTGCTGGTTATAAGCACTGCTGGGAGGGAATAGAATAAGAATTCAGATAGGCGTGATCGTGGATTTTTTTTTTAAACAAAGGAGTTTGGCAGATCACACATAAGCACAGTTTAAGATACGTGCCTTTTGGGTGTGGTGCATGCACACTGGATAGGATATCACCTGCAATAACACCCCTTAGACAACTTAATAACACCCTCTGCAGATAGTGCCTATCTGTATCCTGAACTGAGCAACCCAACTTGGGCATCTTGTACTTCTACCAGGAAGGCAAAAAAGCAAAGCAAGATCAGGGGCTCCAAATAAAAGTCAGTTTAATTCAGAACGGGGGAACAGAAAAGTAAAGGAACATCCAGCTCTCAAACTTTTGCTTGTCCAGGGTGCTCTGGTCTGATGCATTTCATAGTTAGCAGCATTTAGTCAGCACTTTTGGATCTCTGGAGAACTCTGATGAGTCATCAGCCTCTCAGCCCATCACAGCCATTCTCACTGCTGCTATTATCTCCCTTTGCCTGTGTTTACATTTGCCATTTCCAAAGCTCTGTGTGCTACCATGAGCAGGAACATGGCCAGGTAGCAGCTGCCATGGCACTGTAATAGGTGAGCTTTGATGAGTACTAACGCCTTGGCTGCAGCCAGGCAACAGAAGATGTAACCTGATTGCCTTTTGGGGGCTGTGCTGAGGTCAAATCAAACACAAATTTGTGTTGGACCAGGCAGAATATGGCTATCAGGGAAACAGACAGGGTGTACCTGGCTGGTGCACTGTATGCAAACTTTGTGAAATTCTTGGATTATTGTAGGGTGTACAATGACATTGTTTGAAATGCAGCAGTATCCTTCTCCCTGATTCATGCAGGTTCATATTCTGCACTGTGTGGTTTTAGTTCCTGTGCTCCTGACACACTAATTACCATGGTCAGAGATGTTGCCATGCCAAACTCAATCTGCTTTTAAAGACAAGAAACTCACCTAATTCCATAACTCATCCTTAGGATCACACTCCACTTGCTTCAAACATAGCATCATATACAGATTGATTGATTTCTTACAACAAGAGCTGAAGAAGGTCTAGTGTTAGGGGCTGAGGCCGGGGAGAAAAAGATACTTCTCATGCTGTAGTTCTTCAATTAATCAATTGTAATTCTTCAGAACTGTAATTATTTTCCTAGATAATACCTGGGAAACTGCCTTTAGTAAAATCAAGAGACTAACCACTTTAGAAGAATAAAAATAATCATTATGGTTACAAGAGTGACCGGTGGGGGGGGAGGGGGGGCAGTGCGGGGTGGAGGGGTCATTAAAAAAAGTAAAAAATCAAACCTTTCAGAGAATCAGATCAGAAGGGGAAAGGGAAGCTTCTTCCAAAGATGTGGTTCACTTTTGTGCCTGTGCCATGCAGAAAGAAAAACAAGTCTGCTTTGTTCCTCCTCGAGCCAAGTCAAAGGGTGGCAATGCAAAAGAGAAGCACAGCCTACGTTTTCCCGGATCTGAGGAAGATGTAAATATATAAAATGTAGTGGAAAACCTTTGATTTCCACCCCCCCACACTTTCTTTCTTTTAATTTTTTTTTTAAATATTTCTCTCAGGAATGGTCTGACAGCCCCAGGCTGGAGTATGTGTCTCTCCCAACTACTCTGTCACCCAGGTAACCATGGAGACCATGACGATCGATTAGATGCCATCTGATCTCAACCTCATAAAAAATGCCCCACGTGCACCCGTGCGCGCGCATAAGCGCATGCACTCACACAGAAAACAGCCCAGGCAGCAGATGGCAACCAGGCCACTAGACTTGTCTCCAGAGAGAGCGAGCCGGGGAGAGGGACTGAGAGACACAGGCGGAGTGAATCATGAGAGAGTAGGGTAAAAAAAAAAACAAAGACAGTAAAAGTGGGGAGGAGGGAGACAAAGAAGTGATTAGGAGAAAGAAGAGAAAGAGGGAGAGGTGAGAAGAGGGTCCGCAGCTGCTCTGATTTCTGGGGAACTGCCTGGGGTGGAGCAGCCATCATTTACACTGCCTGCAAGTCTGCCTTGTTCTGAGGGTGGAGATTGAGGCTGAGAGAGATCGGGGAGATAAGTATAAAAATACCAGGTCAAATCCAAGGGAAAGCCCATGGAAGTGCAGTAAAGGCACCTTTGCGCACTTTTGCCCCCGCAATAGTTGACTCCTCCTCACAATCGGTCAGGCCAAACAAGATGTCTCTGTAAGTACATGAGAAGAGCTCTAAACAGAAATCAGAGTTTCACCCCGCCCCAGACCAGAGTGGGTACAATCCGAGAACTCCAGCACCAGCTCCATGCCACCAGGAGCATTGCAGCTACCCTCTGGACATCCTAAAGGGATGTGAGAGATGGAGCCAGAGGAGCTGCCTCACATACAGCTTACCTCTGAGGACCTGTGCATTGTCTGGACATTCTCACTAGCCTGAAGGGGACTAGAAGAAGCAAAACTACTGAAATCCTTCACAGCAGGAGCTCCTATGTCTGTACAACACGTAAAAAACCCTGCATCTCTCCATCTTCTGAAGGCCCTTGTGGAAATGCCAAATAATCAAAGAAATCACAAGGGGGTCTTGGAATTATAGGACAAATGATTGGATTAAGATCCCAACAGCATATCAGAAAAAGAAAAAAAAAGGCGTTTGGACCACCACCTTGATAGGAAGATGCCAAAATGAGATGGGTTAGAGCTTCTCGGAAATCTTACAGCAAGGGTGTCCATTTTTTCTGCTGCTATCACTTGTAGAAGAAAGGAAAATTCCTTTTCAATATGAACTGATTTGAAAATGAATAGGCCCAGCATGGAGAAGCAAGGTGCAAGGTACAGAATCTCAGCTCAGGAGAAGGCCTATGTATGTGACTTGCATGGGCCTCTTCTGGAAGCTGGGGGTGGGATTTATGTGATCAGTGCTGAGCATCTCCATCTCAAATCATCAGTTTGAACTGCTCTTACTGGGGAGAAACAGGTCCTTCTCATGAGTATTTCACCTCTCTCTACCACAAAGTCTAAAATAGGCAAGATGTATCGCATCATCATGATATCTTCTTTTCTCCATTGAATGTAAAGGGAGCCAGGAGGAACTATCTCAGATGAAGTGGGGACATTAGAAGTTAACAGAGATAAATCCCACTCCAGGCGTGTCAATGGCACCAAGACTCCTGCTAAATGGCTCATCTTTATCCTTTCCATCATTCTTTTACAGACATGAAATCACATATCAGCAAATGGGAGTTGGTCCCTAGAAATCCCTTCCCAGGATGCTTGTCAAGAATTAGTGAGGTTGATACCTTCATTGTGAGGACATTGTCAGGTGAGGAAAATGGGCTCATGTTCAAAACATGGGGACTCAGGTGACCTTGCAAATTGCTCTCAGGAACAGTGGACAACTTGAAAATTTGATAACTGCCAGCACCTGAACTTAACAATATAGCAAATATAAATAGCAAAATGGCAATCATCCTTTCCTAAATATGGTACCTGTTTGATGTTGGGGGAGGCAGTAGGGGGCAGGGGACTGATGGTTGTCTGAAGTGGGGCTTCTTTGAGACCAGCTCTCAAGAAGGTGTTAATCTGCCTCTACTTTAAAGAGTGAGTAGAGGGGACCAAATCTGTATTCATGCTCCATAAAGATTAGTCATATGCATGATCTTTCTTTCCTGGAGTTTTGTGAAACTTTTGAAACAGGATATTGACCCCACTGATATCTAACATTGCTTCATAGATTGACCCTAAATCTAGTTGACACAGCAATCCAAACTTCAACAATGAAGAATAACCATGAGCATTATCAAATTCGGAGAATAGTTATGCAAATCCTGAAGATGGCCAACAGCCCAAATCCTTATTTTCAGGAATGTCAGATTTCCTGATTTCTTCTCTGAAGAAATAAGTCCTTTTAAAATACAGTAATTTCATGACTACAAGGTGCAACAGATTATAAGGCACACCTCTAGGAGTCGGCAAATTTCCCAACTTTGTACATTATATAAGGTGCACCGGACTATAAGGCATACTTTTTCTTTTTTGCAGCAAGGAGCTGCACTGCGCGCAACAAAGTAACAAATTACTGGCAGGTGCTCAATTTGCAAACATTTTTCACAGATTGGTGTAGCCTTTAAACGCAGCCTCAGGCGCCCTCCCCGTGTGCTGGCCCTGGCACTCCCGCCCGCCCCCGGCGCCAGCTGGCATGGCTTGCGGCTCCCAGCTCCCACCACGCGGCCGCAGCACATCCTGGCATCCCCCTGCCCGGAGGCTGCAGTGGGTCCCGGCGTCCCCCCGGCCACTGGCTATGCTGCGTCGCAGCTTCACCCTGGCTGGAGGCTGCACCGCATCCCACTGGCCAGTGGCCGCATGGCTTCACCCCAGCCGGTGGCCACGGGGCTTCGCCCTGGCTGGTGGCCGCGCTGCTTCTCCCTGCTTCTCCCCACTTCTCCCTGGATGGTAGTCGCGCTGCTTCCCCCTGGCCAGCAGTCACGCGGCTTCCCCCTGGCCGGCAGCTGTGCCGCTTTCCCCTGGCCAGCGGCCATGCCGCTTTCCACCGGCCGGCCACCGTGCTGCATCCCCCCAGCCGGCGGTCGAGCCATGTCCCGGCATCCCCCCGCCTGGCAGCCACGCTGGGTCCCCGCGTCCGCCCGCCGGGTCCCAGCTCAGCTCGCAGCTCGCACTTCCCGGTTCACAAATTTCCGAACTTTGTCAAAATATAAGGTACATCCAGATTACAAGGCGCGCTTCCGGGTTTGGACCAAAATTTTAGTCAAAAGGGTGCGCCTTATATTCATGAAATTACTGTAAATATCTATTTACCTGTCCTCAAGGAAGCACAGAAAGAAAGCAAATCAGAAAGCCAAGAAGATGCTGGAGATGGTGAACTACAGTTCTGAAAGTATTTTTTTCTAGATGCCTTCAAGGAGGATGAAGACACAAAGTCATCTTCTATTCTCAGCCACCCCTGTAAAAAGTCACACAGAATATTTCTGCAAGTATAAAGTTGCTCTGATTTGCAATGAAGAAACTGAAAATTCATCTCATGGCAGTCTGATCAGGTCTAATGTAATGCCCCTGACCACACTGTCTATTCTTTAGAACCTTAGTCATTCACCAGGAGTGTCCTGCATCTCTTCTGAGTGTAAGGTAGTGACACTGGGTACAAAATTGTCCTAAGAAGGCTAAGAGTCCAGCTATCATGTGTGGGATTGTTGAAATACATGGGAAATGGATCACATATGCAGAAAGAGCTGAGTTCCAGGACTGTTAGAGCAGTGTCACGTCTAAAGGCAAGTATTGGTTCAGATAAAATTTGTTCTACTTACTCGATTAAGAGAAGAATGTTTTATGACCTTATATGACCAGAATGACAACTCCCTTAAACATCAGTGTCTCTGTGTACTTTTCAGTCTTTCTGTTCTTCTTCAAGAGTTTGAATAATGTTTGTTTAAACAAGTTTGGTACTCATGACCAGTTCTCATCACATTTTTTTCTGGGATAAGAAGTCCAAAACCTATGACAGAATTGATGGTTCTGGTTCTGTTAAGAGTCCACCAGGAGCTCATATCAAACTTCCTAGTTCTCCACTACCTTTTCCATATTGTGTCAACTTAATGTAGCTTAAGAGAAGTACTACAGCTTTACTGACATTGATCATACAATAAGACATGCTTAAGGGCTCCTCAACAGCACCAAGGATAGATGTAAAACGTAAATGGGAAACGTAGCATCAGGTTGGGTATAAGTTGTCAGAGTGCAACATATTCAAACATTTGCTAAGTACCAATGCATCTAACTGCCAGCAGAACTGGGTATTTGTTATCCCTAGGGCTGGAGGGCAACATTATTACTGCAGTATTCTCTCACTGGGCTATCACACTAAGTGGCAACATGTGATACTGGCATTTTAAAGCAAATTATCCTGACCCTCATTCGATTCATGAATGTGTATGAAATTCAACTCAATTCTACCTCAGAGATACTGCAAGAGGAACAGTAACTGGGCGGTGGGCTGAATATGGTCAGTTGGGTTAACAGGGTTTTCTTGACAGTTTCTCTTGCCTGCCAAAAGATTACTGAGGTGCCCTGTTTGGAGCAAATCACCAGAGCATTACCCAGGGAATTTTCTGAAATACACAGTAATGGAAATCAATATCCCATCATGAGGTGACACAGGAGTACAAGAAAACTGGCATGTTTGGTGTCTGAGAGAAATTCTGAGCGGTTGATTTTTCTGTTTTGGCTAAATTGCTGTGGATTATATGTCCATATCCATAGGAACAGAGTACAGAATATCTTGGTTTGGGTGACCATAGTTAAGTTCCCAAAAATGAAGACACACTGAAACAAATAGGGCCTTGTCTTCAGAGCTCCTGTACCTCCATAAATTCTCTAGCTTTAGCTGCTGAGAGAGATAAATGACACTTTTATTTAGATGTTAAGATCTGAGATTAATTTTATTCACTCAGGTATAAAAATATGAGCCACTGTACTTGGGTAGGTAGTTAATAGTGCTTGTGAAGATTTTTTTTGAAATAACACCCATGATGGCCCTCATCAAACAGAGCTCACTGTTCCTGCTCTTTAGATAAAATTTTCCTATTGGTTAAACTGGGAAAGGTAGTAGATTTCTCTCACAAGAAAGTACAGTAATTTCACAATTATAATCCACATCTAATTATAAGCTGCACCTCTGGGTGTTAGCAACATTTCATTCATGGTCCATATATAAACCGCACCGGATTATAAGCCGTAATTTCGATGCTCACACAACTTTCACAAAGTTGCCAACTAGTAACAGAATTGCAGGATCGCAGGGTTTACTGGCTTGGCTTGGGGCCATGCAGGCTCAGATTGGCGGTGCTGCCCCCCTCCAGGGCCAGGAGGGCTTGGATCAGTGGTGCTGCCCCCCCTGCCGGGGCCAGGAGGGCTCCAGCTCGGCTCGGGGCTGCTGCGGGTTCGCACTTCTGGGTTGGTAAATTTCTGAACATCATCATTGGCCGCTGCTGAGTGTAAGCTGCATTTTCGGTTGGGACCAAAATTTTAGTCAAAATGGTGCGGCATATAATTGCGAAATTACTGTACTTCCCTACAGCCTTTATCACCTGCCCTCATTTCCAAGAGTTCTATCAGCTAGCCTGTAAGCTGTAAGGCTTCTTCTTCCTTCAGTGGAGTTAATATACCTTCCACTTTTATTTCTTTTGGTTTTTTTTCTTTTTTCTTTCTTTTTTTTTAATTTCAGCTGAACTCAATGTTTTTCCATAAATTTGCATCCTGATCTTGTAGCTCATTTTCTGTCTGCACACTTAGCCCACCTACCTCAAGAGACTGTGGCCCACTCCAGCCTCTCCTATGCCAAGAACCACTGGCATATCCAAATTTCTCAGAGCTTTTCTAAGTCTTATTTAACCAACAAGGCAAGAAAAGTTTTATTACTTCATCATCTGGCTCTCATACTTAGAAGAATTAGCTCACTAAGGAGTAAAGCACAGACAGAATTTAAATATCTCCAAGATGGCCTTTTTGCTTAGTGAACTGTTTGTAAACACCTGATTTCCACAGACACGAGAGCAAACTACAATGAGAAACTGAAGAACAATAGAAATAACCCCAAGTTTGGGCAGAACAGTTTTATTTTGAGGAAAAAGCATGGGAAGAGCAGTTCTTGGCAGCAGCCCAGTGGAGAGCAGAGGTGGCAATTATTCATGAGAGCAAGGAAAGTAGGATTGCATTAAGGAACAAAACAAGAAGGCATACAGAACATAGCAGAAGGAAAATGTGGTTTGGACCTGTAAATACAGAGATTGCCAGTGAGCCTGTGCCCACTCCCACAGGCCTCTTATTACAATGTGTGAAAGAGTGGTGAGCACAGTCCTGTATTTCTGAAGGACTCTACTGGCCCATACAGCTTGGTGGTACAGTGTCACTCATGAGAAGTGTAAGGATCCCTTAGCTTCCTGGGAAAACCACTCCTGCTAGAGCTTCCCGAAAGAAAATGATCACATGGAATGGAATGGTACTAAAATGCTTCTTAGTGTCTAGGGAATGCCACAGCTCAAATAGTGGCAGACCAGACAAGCTGTAGAACATGCATATCCTCTGTGGGTCTGACACAGGGTGAGGTACTCAAGAAGGCCTCCTGAAGCACCTTTTGAGCATATGAGAGCTGCTGGTAGATGGAAAAGCCTTTCATGTGATACAGAAATCCTGTGTCTAGAGTATTTAAAACCAGGCAAAACAATAATAGAGGTAAGTTCCTTTATCAGCATATGATGGGAGAAAAAGAGAGCAGATGACCCCTCATAAATCTTTTCTATCTCCAGTTTCATAAACACATTTCTTATTTTGTATTACCCTATGCCTGCAAGTCATATACATAAGGAACTTGTCAGAAGGGTGACCCTACCAATATTTAAGATACATATAAGATGTCACACCTATGTCTGGTGTAAAAAATAGTGACACCAGTGCTTGTAAGAGTGTATACTGGGGACTCTGGGGACACCCAAGCTCTGGGCCAGAAGTGGGACTTGGTAAAATAATTATGAGTGAGAATCTTCAGCCCATACTGTCCTTCTGAAAGGGGAAGGACAACAAATGCTGGAGCCAGAGTTTTGCTTCTGGACCTGGGTGGTTTTGTTCCTTTGCTAATGAAGCTATTTAGACTTCTTTAGGACTCTACTTGCTCAGCTACCCTGTTTTTACTACAGAAGGTCTTAGGCTAAAGAGCAAGAGAGCCACTCACTCTCAGCTTCACAGGATGAGGTAAATTCACCCATTTCAAGTCCTCCTAGGTTTGTTTGCCTATTGACTGGCCACAACTGTTGAGATCAACCATGAAACCTGTCTTTAGAACCTAACTTTTAATGCCACAAGTTTTGTTTCCATCTCAAGTCAAAAATCATGAAGAATTTCTAAGGGTGAATAATTTACATTAGGGGATGGTGTGGCAGCCACTTAGATTAATGCACCCAAATAATACAGTAAATTCACGACCATAAGGCGCACCTGACTATAAGGCGCACCCGCCAGGAGTCAGCAAAACTCGCAACATTGTAGATCAGATAAGGCGCACCCGTCTATAGGGCGCACTTTTTTTTTTTGCAGTGAGGCTCCGCCCCCAGCTCGTCCTGCGAGGTTGCTGGCCAAGGCCCCGCCCCCAGCCGGCAGCCATTGGCCCCCGGGCCTGCCAGGACCTGACAGGGGTGGCGCCGCAGGCCCCCGGGCCTGCCTCCATCCGGCAGCCATGGGTCCCCGGGCCCGCATGGACCCGGGGGGGGGGTGCCGCGGGCCCCTGGGTCTGCCTCCATCCGGCAGCCATGGGCCCCCAAGCCTGCATGGCCTGGGAGCGGGGGCTGCTGCGGGCCCCCGGGCCTCCCTCCACCCGGCAGCCACGGGCCCCTGAGCCCGCATGGACCCGGGAGAGGGGGGTGCCGCGGGTGCCCAGGCCCGCCCAGACCCGGGAGGAGCGG
>PYHW01009617.1:258677-291780 GCA_013186435.1 Turdus rufiventris
TGGGCACCTGGCCCCACCTCCACTCGGCAGCCATTGGCCCTCCCGGACCTGACAGGGGTGGCACCGCGGGCCTCCGGGCCTGCCTCCACTCGGCAGCCATGGGCCCCCGAGCCCGCATGGACCCAGGAGGGGGGGTGCCGCGGGCCCCCCAGCCCGCCCGGACCCACATGGACCCAGGAGGGGGGTGGCACAGGCCCCCGTGCCCACTTCCATCCGGCAGCCATGGGCCCCTGGGCCTCCCCAGACCCGACAGGGACGATGCCGTGGGCACCCGGCCCCGCCTCCACTCGGCAGCCATTGGCTCTCCCGGAACCGACAGGGGCGGTGCCGCAGCCTCCCGGGGCCCACCTCCACCCGGCTGCCACGGCACTGCTGGCCCCCCACCACGGCTCACGGCTCGCACTTCCGGGGTGGCAAATGTTGCAACTTTGTACTTCATATAAGGCGCACCAGACTATAAGGCGCACTTCTGGGTTTGGGGGAAAATTTTAGTCAAATGGGTGCGCCTTATAGTCGTGAAATTACTGTAAGTTCGCCACCCTCAAGGATGCTCAAAGCTCAACATCACCTGATCTTACTGCTAGAAGCCTTTTTTCTTTTTTCATTTTTTCCTTTTTTTAAAAAAAGTAATTTCTCCTTCCTCTTTTTCTACTTCTTTCTTCTTTCCTTCCTTTTGGTACCTTTTCTTTCCATTTACCTCCTTGAAGTACAGTCTCCTCTCCTTAGTACAAAGCCCTGCTCACAGCAAGATTCAGACAAAATGACCTGGAGTGGGCAGTCATGGCTACCAAGTCTATTTCAGACAGTGCTTAGCCAAAACAGCTCTCTTCCTCATGAAGCTTTTTGTCAAGGCTTGCTCTGGATTTGATTCGCCCCCAGTCTTCAGGACTGCATCCTGCCAGTTTGATAAAGTACAATGCCAATTATTTCAGCTGTGACATGTGAGGATAAAGTTGTGGGGGAGGAGGCTGAATAAGTTCCTGAGAAATCACAGTGGCCAGACCTTCAGGAGCTCTGAAGAAACTAATTCCTTTCAAAATCAATACTGCAATGCCATTGAGAAATCAAAGCAATGTACTTGACTGAGAGCAGAGCTGAATATACCCATGAACAAGTGTTCTGATCACACACACCATAGTGCCTGATCCCCTCTCCCTTGCAATATGCCAAGTCACAAAGAAATTAATTGCAGTCCACAGGGCGGTGCAATCATAAAGCATGAGTGAATGGGTGGAGAATCTGGGCCGATATAAAATACACTCCCAGTGATGGAAACATTCTTTGCTAGCCCATTTTTTCCTCATCCATTTTTGTCCTCCTCTTCATGCTTAACTTCACTTCTCAGGCTTCCTAGCACCATGATTATTATTATCATTATTATTATTATCATTGTTGCTTTGTGGGCTGAGAGTTGCAGATCTCAAAAATAAAGCAGGTGTCAGGAGCTCTGAAGGATCCTATTCTATTACACAGCTGAACAAATGAGTATGTCAAGGAAGGGCTTTCCAATCTAACAAGAAAACAGCACAAACAGACATTAAATAAATAAATAAACAAACCCTGCGGGGAGAGGCAGACTAGTTCTGATTAGATATTATGCTAACGTGATGCCTACTTTCTACACTAACAGTGTTTTAATACATTTAAATGATACTGGGGAAATCAGTCATGAAATAGGAGAAGTCTTCATGTCAGAAATGATTAAAATTATCCAAGGGGGCCAGACTGCCTCTCTCATGGAAACGTGGCTCATGGTGTGGGATTATGAATGTAGTCCAAACAGTATTTACATAGTGTGCTTGACTCCATCTCATTACCTTTGCCAATGATTGCTTTTCCTGACTGCTGGAAGAGCAGTCCAGCTGGTGAGGGGAAGCCTAGCACTAATGTCTGCATCATGGCAAGGTCTCAGCCTCTGCTGAGGCTCTGGGATGCCTCTAGTTTTCACAGGGATATGCCACAGGGAAATGCCCTAGCAGCCATAAGAGGGACCGGAGCCAGCTGCCACATTGATGCCCCTTCTTGATGCTTGCAGTGGGTGCAGGCCCATGTCCTGCTTTCCTGCAGATGGACCATGAGCCAGGCTGAGCTTTTTGGGAAGGCACATTTCCAGAGCCAGGCTACACTCCTTAAAATAGTCTCTCTCCAAACTTTCTGAGCAGAGACAAAACCAAGCCTTGCCTGATTCAACCTGTAGCCTTTAATCTTTCTCTCCTCCCCAGCTACCTGCCCATGCTCCCTCATTTTACAAAAAGGGAGATCTCTTTTCTCTTGAGTAATTTGCATAAAGACCCTGAATATACTTGTCAAGCTCCATGCAGCAATGTTAATTCTCCTTGTGAAACTGCAGCCTTGGAAGACCCTCCATCTCCTGAGTCTTTGCAGCCCTAGTAAATGGCCATTTATTAGCTGCAGTCCATAATTTGCTTCCTTCTGTGACCCACCCTGTAATTATCCTAGAGATTACAAGCTTTGAACAAAAAGTGCACTCATTTTCCAACTGTAGTATATAAAATATGGATATGGTCATGAAATCTTGAATCCATCAAAAAAGCAGAGATGTTTCCTTTTAGGACCTAAGGCTCTAAGGACCAAGGGCTGGGCTGGAGCCTCCATACCCGGCAAGCTGCAGTCTGTTCAGGCACAGAGCAGTGATATTGATCTCAATTACCAGTAACTTGATTCACTCTAGTGCTCTGACAGATGAGCTTTGATGAGCCCCACACTAGCAGTTTAAGAACTTCCTGGTGACCCTCCTCCCAGTACTGCCTTTGCAGAATTGGGAGATGGGAATGTGCATCCTCCTGTGGCTCTGCCATGACGAAGTTTGGTGCATTAGCCTAAAAGCACTGAGACACCACATGATGAACTGCTGAGGCTTTCTGTCACAGGGACAATAACTTGTGCCTGGTGGAGGAGGCAGACAGCTGGATATGCAAGTAGCCTAAACTGCCACAAAAAGACTAGCCAGTTCATCTGTCAACCCTAAGTGAGTGGTGAATCAAACTATATTAGCTTCTTGTCCTGGTTTTGGAGGACAGGTGTCTGCTAAAGAAAGGCAGGAGCCTCTCTTTGAAATGGAGAATGTAAACCCCCTCATTCCAAATTATTATAATTTTGAAATTAAGGGGCTTTCAGACAAAGACATGGGAATAGGAATAACAGTTTTTTACTGGCAGAATTAAAATAGAAATACAATGCTACAAAGAACAAACCCAAAACAGTGACAGAGTCAAAATACAACCTGACATCCCGTCAGTCAGGGTGTTGGTAGCAGTCTGATTCAGTGGTGGCTGCAGTCCTCTTGTAGTGACAGATGTGGTTCAGTTGAAGCAGTGGTCCTGTAGAAAGGGTGCAGTTTTCCTCCGAAGGTCCAGTGATGATGTGGGAAGTTCCAGTTTTCCACTGGGATCCAGTGGAAAAAAGGCTGCTTTGGTGTTCCAAATATCAGTTTTTATCTTGGTAGGAAAGGCTTGGCTCCTCCCCCTGGCTGGAGCATCTCCCAATGGGATGATGTAATTTTATCAGTTATACAGTGGGACTCAATTGGCCATTAGCAGAAGATAACTCTCTGGAGGAAGGATGGGTTATGAAAAAAAATAAAGATGACTGCCCTACCTGGTTTTAACTGAAGGCCCATTAGCAGAATATCTCCCATGGAGATAAGGATCATTGCCCCACCTGATTTCAACAGATGGTGATAGAATAAATACTTTTGGTCACATCCTGTATTGCAACCCATGACACTTCTGCTCAATACTGCACAGCAGCAGTTGTCAGGAAATTCAAACCCACTACACAGAGGGGAACAACTCACAACTAAGCCCTCGTTCTGAGACTCTGGAGAAAGTGAGAAGTGGAGAGACCTTATATAAGAAAACCAGAAAAGGACTTCAAGACAACCTAACGTTTGACTTTATTTCTTTAAAACTGGGCCCTGAATACAAGCAAACTATGGTCAATACCAAGTAAGAGTATTTACAGTATAAAAACAGCTCAGAGGTTTCATTTTTTCTGGAACTGAGGAGTCAGAGATGCCATGCTTTGTAAATGACCCTATGGAGACTATAGCTACCACCGGGCTATGGAATAATTCCCTTGGGAATGCTCTCCAAATACTAGGATCAGAGAATGACAGCATCAGCAGACCTGAGAGTGTGAGCTTACTGCTCTATCCTAAGCCACTTCATGGAGATAGGCAGGGGACTGTTCTTCTGCATAAAAACTTCTGACATCTGAGTCTTGGTAAAGAAAGATTTGAGTTGGTTCATAGAATCAAAGAACAGTTTGGGTTCAAATGGACCTTAAAGACCTCCTAGTTCCATTGCCCCCACTAAGGACAGGAACACTAGACCAGGTTGCTCAAAACCCCATCTGACCTGATCCTGAACATTTCCAGGGATGTGGTATCCACAACTTCTCTGGGCAAACTGTGCCAGAGACTCACCACCTTCCGAGTAAAGAATCACTTCCTAATATCTAATCTAAACTTACCCTCTTCCATTTTGAAGCTATTCTCCCTTGTCCTGTCTTTACACACCTTTGTAAAAAGCCCCTTTTCAGTAATTCAGTGAGAGTTTCTTGGGGCAATGGGCACAGCCCTGACAGGGATAAGAAAGACTGCTGAAGTGGAGCTACACAGAGATGAACACTGAACTACAATATGCAGAAATGGAAATATCTAACATCCCACAGCCTTCAACATCAGGCACTCTTCACCTCCTAGAAATGCATACACTTGCTAAGCCATATGGGATTTCAAGTGCTTTACAGTGTCCTACTACAACTCTAGTATTATTAAAAATCTTGTAACTGTGAACAATGAAATTGTGCCCCATCAAAATGATACAAGATAGTTCATATCTCATAGAATTTTGACGTCAGTACTCTTCATACGCATTCATACTTCTCTGCATCTAACACTCTTCAGGCATTGTCTCAAATTCACCTCAACACTATAAGGGCTAGAAGCACTCTAAGGGGATGCTGTATTTTACATAATCATGACTTCAGAAAAAAATCTAGGCTCCCCAGCCAGATATGTCTCATATTAACCCTGCAGATATGAACACAGAGGCCACAGAAGAAGGAGCAATTTAGAATGTGAATTATAACATGATATTTCCTACACATGCAATTGCTTCAATTTTTTATTTCATCTTTTATTGAAGCCCTAAAGTGGACTTTTCTTGAGAAGACAAGCAGAAAATCTGAAACTTGAGAAGAATCTAAAGAAGTTGTCTTACAAATGTGCCTATCTGAATTTGTATGTATACATATATATATAAGGAGTTACTGCCCTAGGATGTTTCAGTAGAGCTCCTATAAACATCAAGTATTGTCATAGATACAAACAGAAATGGTCTGAGTTCATTAGGAAATCCTGAACAGATAGCAGAGGTTATTTTATCCTTCAGGGAGACTGTGTTCTTTGTTTGGACTGAGTCCTGACAAGCCAGTCTTCTTATTAAGACTTCTCCCCTTCAAACAAGGGACCACACAACTAAGTAGTTTGAGAACAGTTTATGACAAACAATAACAAATAACAGCATGGGGAAACAAAAGGGAAAATAGGTGTCTAGGCAGGATGGATAACAGTGTCTAATGGACAAATTTCATATTGAGAAAGATAGGAAGAAACATGCCCAAGGAGAGGAAGCAAAACCAACCCTAGAGCCCACACCACAAGACAGAGTTCAAAATTATGGGAATAGAAGGAGAGGAGCATCCAGCAGTTACTGACTTAGCTGGTTTAAGTTCAGAGAGAATCTCAAAAATCAGGGTATCAGTGTTACATAGCCTCAGTGAAATGGAGAAGGTGGTCAGTGGAAATGACTGAAGACACATCTGGAAGATGAGGGAGAAGCAGCTATTGGAGGACTTTAAGCCTGCTCAGGAATGGAGCCTAGGATATGGTGTATACCTCTCTGGGAAAGGAATGACTTTTCAGATACCTGACTGTATTCTCTGGAAACATTTTGATAGGAAAAACAATTTGTTAGGCCTGAATGGCTTCTTGGAATAAATCAATTTGCCTCCTTTAGCAGGAATGACCATACAACTCACAGAAGACAGCATAAAGCCAGTTACAGCTGGCCTAAGCTATACAAGTAGAAATAAAATGGTCTTGAACACTCCACATGCTGGTGAAAACCTTCCTACTCATTTCAGGAGATGCTGATACTGACCATGGCTGCGGGAAAGACACTGAACCGGGCAGAGTACCTCCTATGAGGCCATTCTTACCCAGCATATAAGGAAAGTAAAGCATGGCAGATTTTCTTCCCTGGTCAACTGGCCTAAGCAGTCTGGTAATGATCACTGGGTTTTGTTTTACAAGTTCTACTTTCAAGTGAAGAAAGAAAGCCTGTGGGCTGGAGTGCTTGGCATCAATAGAGGGAGAAACATCTGCTTATGGAATGCAGGTGCCTGCAAAATCTTAATTTTTTTTCTTTTTCTATTTTTTTTTCTTTTCCTGTCTTGGGTTACAATACAGGGTGTGATGAAAGGTATCTATTCTATCACCATGTTGCGGGTGGGGGCAGTGATCCTTATCTACATGGCAGATATTCTGCTAATGGGCCTTCAGTTAAAACCAGGAGGGGCATTGTTGTCTACCTTTTCACAACCCATCCTTCCTCCAGGGAGTCATTTTCTGCTAATGGCCCATTGAGTCCCACTGTGGGACTGATGAAATTACTTCATCCCATTGGAAGTTGCTCCAGCCAGGGAGAAGAGCCCAACATTTCTTACCAAGATAAAAACAGAGGTTTTGTGACACTAAGACAGCCCCTTTTTCCACTGGACTCCAGAGGGAAAAGGGACTTCTCCACATCACCGCTGCGCCTCCAGAGGGAAACTGCACCCTTCTAAGGGGACCACTGCTTCAACTGAACCACATCTGTCACTACAAGAGGACTGCAGTCATCATTTAATCGGACTGCTACCAACACCCTGCCTGTCAGGGTGTCAGGTTGTACTCTGACTTTGTCAGGGTTTGTGGTTTGTTCCTTTGTAGTACTGTATTTCTATTTTAATTTCTCTAGTAAAGAACTGTTATTCCTAATTCCCATATCTTTGCCTGAGAGCAGCTTGATTTCAAAATTATGATAATTTGGAAGGAGGGGGTTTACATTCTCCATTTCAAAGAGAAGCTCCTGCCTTTCTCAGCAGACACCTGTCCTCCAAACTAAGACATTCCATAGGAAAGAGCATTCCCCATGGCTATACACAGATTGAAAAACAGACATCAGATTTAAAAATAGCCAAGTTCCACCTCAACTGTGGGTGAGTGAAAGACAGAAGACAGATGCATTGGCTGCATCTACAGCCAATCTACTTGACATCTACTTTTGACATCTACTTTTTTTTCCCTCACCATGGGATCTAGAAGTTGCACGTAAGTGCACAAGTAAGGTCCTCAGTGGCAAAGCGCATGGTGTCTGCCTTGCCCTCAATTCACTGAATGCTGCCTCCCAGCTGCATGTGTCCAGGAGCCACACAAACCCACAGTCCTCATTTAGTGCATCAGGCTTATATAAAAATCCTCAAGTTCCTCCTATTTGTCCTGCTTAATTCGCAAATTCCTCACTAGTCATTTATGTGTGGGGATTGCTATTGAATTCACTGCAAAGGTTAACACATCTCTGTTTCTTCCTTGTTTTGTTGACTCCTTTAGTGCCTAATCCACATGGACACTTTCCACGGCTCCAACCTCTATAATGATTGTGTGTGCTTGTCCATGACTGGTCTCACTTTCACACTCTGGTAATTAAAGGTGATCAATTTCAAGAAACAGGTCTTGGTCTTACTTCCTTCCTCTTACCCAGACTGCAGGAAATTCCTCCTCTTTTTCTTAACCGGCTTTAATCCACCCACTGTTTATGCTTCCAATCTAATGCATTCATTGAAAACATAAGGCACTACTGCCCACATACTCAGTGCTACTATTCATGTGCTCATCAGCAGTAGAAGCCACAGTAATTCAGCAAACTTTTCCAGCTATTTTATTTGCAAAGATGTTTATAAGCATCTATTTATGCATTTACCGAAATCACATGGCTCACAGAACAGTCCTTTCCATGGGAAGTTTTGGATGCTGAAAAGTCACACGTATTCAAACCACAGATTCAGAAAAGGAAAATTTGCCCAGTGCATTAAACTTCAATTAACTGGATGTCGGGGGAATATTGGAGGGTAGTATCACTGTAGATTTATGTTATTCTTACAGATTTCCCTCTTTTGGCAATGCTGAAAACAATATATCTTTGGTCTAACCCACTGTGGACATTCTTAGGTTTTTCATGTGTTTTCCATAATTTTAGTGTGATATGCTTTTCTAATAAGCCTGTTCCAGGAGCATCCAAGCTGCATTAGGGTCTTATAGAGACATTGTAGAGCACAGTAAGCATTTCTTGTTCTACATTTAGAACTTGGCATGCTAAGCATCACATTTCTGGTCTAGGAAGATGGACAGGAAGAATGGAAAATATCCCCTGATCAGAACAACCATAGAAGTAAAACAGATTTGGTATCTTCTGCATCATGACAAGGCATTGAATCCTGTTCAGTTTAACAAAAAGAAGGCTGCAGAATTGATATGGCCACTACTAATGCATACTGACCTAGGAAGGACCAAACTAGGAAGGGTTTACTCAGCTGTGTCTTCTCTTTCTGATTGAAATGTTTGCCCAGGTGAAATTTTCCCATTTGTCCAAAATTTCCAGACATTTGACCTGAGCAGCAGCAACAGCTGCAGCTATGCTCTGCATGACCACAAAATCCAAGCTAATCCAAGCTAATAACTGGTGCATGCAGGCATATCAGCAGTACAGTATATATGCATATACCTGTTTAGAAAATCCCATGTAAACTTGGTAACATAATAAAGGAGAACTCTTAATCCAGGGGCCAAGATAAAAGAAAATCCCACGGTTGTATGCTGAATGTGTGCATACTCATTTTTCACATCAGTGTTTTCAATAGTGGGGAGAAACAGCTGGTGGAGTAACTTCCCAGGCATCATTGAGGATCCTCCACCACTATCAGTGTTTAAAACATGGATGGGTATTTTTTCTGAAAAATGCTCATACAGGAGTGAAGAGGGAAGTCCTTTGGCCTTCAACCTGCAGGGACATGCTCACAGTGGTCCCTTCTGCCTTTAAAAACTCCTCATTATCCTCCATTTCTCAAAATGCCCTTCTCTCAGGAGAGCTGTGAATACTCACATCAGAAGGACCATCTTTGGAGTGGTCAAGACTGTGCAGTGAAGGGGCATGACCACCCTCATGAACACACCTGGCTCTTTACAGTGGCAGCTGGATCTTAATGCCATGTCTCCTGTAGTCCAACAAGCAAAGGAAAAGACTAGAAGTGGAGACCAAGGGACATAAGCCAAAGGCTGCAGTCAGACAAAAAAGAATCAGGATTTTGTCCAAAAGCCATATATTTCAACTGGAGACTACTGGTTTATCAGCCACTCCCAGGGAAGTCACACTTATGTTTGCAATGGAGCAGCTGAGGATCCTGCCTGTCCTACAAACGGTGGCAGACCTCAGCCAGGGTGAACTCACATCCAGACCTGATGGCCCTAGTACCTCTGTTCATGGGACATTATTTTTTTCCCCTTACCCAGTTTCAAGTTGTTCCTGCCAGCAGCCTCAAAGCTCCTGACCTGTTACTAAAACAGCCTTGGAGAATGTAAACATGACCAGTGGAAAACCAAAAAATGTCACCCAAATGTCTAAGGAAACCATGAGCTAGATCCAGCACAGATTTTTCAAAAAGGACAAGGATTTTCATGGCTCAATGTTCTAATTTGTTTGACTGTTTGTTTCCAAGGAACACATCCAAGAGTGACAAGCTCCATTTATTTCTATGGAGAGCATATGCCAGCCACATGAATGGCACATGCTATAAAAGAGAATGGATGTTCTCAAGCATCCTAGAAAGCTGTCCTTTCGGTAGACAGAGGACATGTAGGTAATGGAAGTGCAGCTCTGCTCTGACAAGTAACACCATAAAAGAAGCATCGTGGGTTCTCATGTTTGATGTCTCCTCATGGCAGGTCTGAGAGATTTTCTCAACCTGAAAGTAAAATATTATTACCTAATACCTGGCCCAGAGCTTGACAGAGCAGATGGATTTTTTCATTATTCTACTTTTCCAGGCCAGAAGGACATTTCCTTAGGACATATGGCCACTTCAGTGTGTTAGTGCTTCACCCTTTTAGACTTCTAGGGACTAGACTATTCCCTCAAATGACATCACTTTCAAATCATTGTGATGTGAATATGAGATGTTCACACAAGAAAGTGCCCTCTTTCCATAAAATACCATCACATGGCAGCACTGTTTTCAGTCTTGTCTCTTCGTACTACATCCTGAAGACAATCCTCTTCTGAATCTTGCCTTTCCAAAGTCTGATCCCACTGAAGCCTGAAAAACTCTGAGTTGTGAGTCTGTCACAAATTCAGTACCACCTCTGACTTGATAATGTTTAGTGGCCTGTGACACTTTACTGTAAGTCTCACAGGAGTGGGCAACTTTTATTGGCTGTCACTAATGAATTAACTAATACTAGTTCTGTGTTAGGACTTACCTGGGGAATCTGGTTTATAAGGTTTTATTGGCTTGTCAGCAAGCCCTGGATGTCAAAATAGAATTATTTTCATCTTGCTTTTTGCTGAGATGGCCCTAACAAAGGTGGGGTGTGGCTTTGTTCATACTGAGTCTTTCTCTGGACACCTTTCATTCTCATTAAACTTAAGAGGTTGCTGGGAACGAGCAGTGTGCGGCTGCAATGCTGCCCACAGGAAACCACCTCCCTTTCTCCTGTACCTCCAGCCAGGCAACATCTCAAGCCAGGTAAAGAAGAAGAGATGTTCATGAGTCCCTTACAGCCCTTTATCATGGCAAAATCAAATCCCAAATTCTCCTTCAGGAGATTCACGTCCACCTGTGCTGCAAGGCTCACTATCCTAGATTTAGTCTACAGTAAGGCTATAGCCACACAATACCCCTGGATGTCCATTGTACAGACTGGAATTGTGCCACTGTTTTTCCTATTCGCTTTCCCTTCAGCAGGTGCAGCTTGTAGGTTGCAATTTCATCTTTTATGGAGAAGCCAAATCAATGCTGTTCATGCCATTGAGGGCATCTTTGAAACCATGTGGGAATCTTAGCTTGCTTTGATGCCAGTGAGGTGCTTCTTAGTGAAGAAGCCAACCATAGACTTCTGGCTGGCTCTGTGTATATTTGGGGATATAAATCATAAGGTGGCTTTCCATCTATGCAGCTTCCTTTGAGACCGTACTGATTGCCAACAGGCAGGTCTCCACTTGCTGCGAGCTATTTCCTAAGGAAAAGACAAAAAGAGATTGAAGGAGAGCTATAGTTATCCTTCCTTTGTCAAAGTGGAATTTTTAGTTTCCGTCAAATGCACTTTTGTCCCTCAATTTCTGATTGTTTCTGGTGACTTCCACACCTGGGCCAGTTGACCCCATGTATGCTGAGCTCTCAAAACCAGCTGCTTGCTCCAGGTGTGAGTGGTGAGAGACAGGAGAACTCTCGGCTGGGAGAATTTGGCCTTGCTTCTGGGCTTTGGGGCATTATTTGGTCAGAGAAGGGCCAGGCTGTCAGCTCCAGCATTTCTGACTAGCTTTTTAAGGCTAAAGATACATATACTACACCTGTGTCTTGCAGTTGATGTGAGAAGATTTGCAGTATCCCAGCAGAGAGGTTTGGGTAGATGCCCCAGGCCTGGCATTCCCAGGGCAAACTGGGATCCTCTAGATTTAACATATCTGGTAGTGGAGCAGTGGGGTAATTGAATCCCAAGGGCAGTAACCAATGCTTTATGAGGTGTCAAAAATTTCCATCATAACTGAACAGCATTGTGAAGCAACTGTTTGATCTTTTCCTGAAAATTAAAACTCAAAAGCAAGCCATATGATGACAGCATCTGTAGCAGAGAGCAGGGTGGCTTGCATGAATTAGCGGTTTCCTGGCTGTTATCTGTGGCAGCCTTAGCCAGCTACTTATTCCATCACCTGCAGCTTCTGTGGGCTGAGGCTTCAGACTTACACCTTGGGGAGCATTGCAAGCCAAAGTCCCCAGCACTGAGCCACAGTCAAAAAAGAGCTGGAGAAGGTCTCTTCCACAGTTTTCTCATTGAAGTCTGGGATGGTGGTCATTTGATGGAATGGATCTTGAGTCTTGGAATGTGGAGCACAGTGACCTTGAACTGCTCAGATCCTGATCTCCAAAGAGCACCTGTGAAGGTTACCAGTAAGGTGAGCTAAATGGGAATGTGTCACAGCCTCAGTGACTTGCATCTGGATCTTCCTGGCATGTCCCACTGCAGACAAGGATAGCTTAGCCAAGCATCTCCAGAAGCCGTCGTGGGATCATGTTGGATATCCATGGAACCAGTGCTAGTATGTGGGGTCACAGCAAGTGATAGTCTTCTGCTGCTTGGGAGACTTGTTATGAGTAGGAGAAGAGAGATAAATCCCCATCTTTCCCTGGGAGAAGTGCTCATTAGGATCCACTTTCAGGCATTTCTTTCTCTAGTGTGGCAGGTGTCATGCAGTATCCACCATTAAAAAAAAAATTAACAAAACCCAAAATTACTCAGGTGTGCTACTCATTCTTATTAAGGTCCTGTAAGTCATATCAAGTGCAGAATCTTTCACCTTTCAGAGATCTTCCAGCCTGTTGCATATGGATGACTCCCAGGGATCCCTGCAAGTGTCTTCCTGCCACTCTCTCCCACACTTCCTGCTGATGGGACCCAGAACCACCAACTGAGCTGCTGGTGAGCAGCAGAATCAGTTCTGTTCTGTCTTACCCACCCCTTCCACTGTCCTTTTTTGGGGGCTCCAAAGGAAGCCTACCAGTACAGGCTCCTGGCACAGAAAAGTCCCCATGGAAGAAGACAATTACACCCAGAAAAGTGGCTATGGCACCCATTTGAAGGGATCTGCAGGGAGGGTAATGAGGCTCTGAGCAGAGAACGCACTGACCAGGGGCTGAAGCAGGGTGACAGCAATAGGAGTCACTTTGGTCACAGGCATCCCCTGACTCAAGCACGAAGGGGCCTGACTCCATCCAGTCTCTTGAGAGCAGAAAAGGCACAGACTCATGGCTGACTCCCTTGCTTCATTTTCTGTGCACTGGAGCAGGGAGGGCAGGAGGCAGAGGGAGTGGGGAAGCCTTTCTGTCCCCCTGGCTCTGACAGGTCCATACCTGCCATGCACTGGGATTGGGGGTGGGTGGGAGACAGGGCAGGGGGACAACC
Source organism: Turdus rufiventris (assembly GCA_013186435.1). Classification (NCBI taxonomy): domain Eukaryota; kingdom Metazoa; phylum Chordata; class Aves; order Passeriformes; family Turdidae; genus Turdus; species Turdus rufiventris. The sequence goes on from PYHW01009617.1 coordinate 271,978, forward strand.
AAAATAAATGAACTAAGAAACCAGTCTGATGATTTTCCACAAGCTTGGTATACACGATGCAAATTGATGTTTAAAGCTTATTTATCAGCTTACACGCAAAATGCCAGCGGTGGTTTTCTAAATCAGTGGGTATCCAATATTTGGGCGGGGGGAGATGACAGCAGTGGGAGCAAGCATGGCTAGAAACTGTATATCCAGAGGCTAGGGTTTAAACCATGGGCTGCTCTCGACTGTTATAATTTGTGGCACAGATTCAGTGAGAATCTGATCTGCTGAAAATATTTGGGCTGTGAAAACTCCCACACTGTGACAGATGTCAAGTCCAATTAAGTGATTCGTCCAGGTTTCTGTCCAATAGGCTTTCCCATTAAATATCAATTTAAGAGGGAAAAAATGCCGCCCCCTTTTCTCTGAGCCTTTATCTCGTCTGACCATCTCTAGGCAAAACCCTTTGGTACCAGAAGTGGATCCACAAGCATCTCCACTCCGTCTATCTTGTCTCGCCCCTACCACCTTCTGCACCCCTCCTTGGCTTCTTTGCCACTCCAGGAGGGGTGGGAGGAGAAACTGCACTTTCTTTTTGTGCATGTGAGCGTACCTTGTCCTGCACCGCCGTTATCTCTCGCAGCCGCTCCGAACCCGCGCCGAGATTTTCGTTTATTTCGTTTTGTTTTTCTTTTTCAGCGTTCGCATATTTTCCTTTATTTTTCACTCGAAAGATGCAGGAGGAGTTAGGCAGCTCAGGGACGGATGGGGGTTTCGTTTATCCTTATTTTTCTCACCTCGCCAGTTCTTGAAAGACCAGAAGAAGAACTAAATCAGACATTCATTTTCCGACGGCGTCTCTCTCGCTCCTGCCCCTCTCCGCCGGACCGGTGATTTAACAAAACCTCAAGTTATAACCCCTCACCCTCCCCAGAAAATAAGGAAAAAAAAAAAAAAAAAGAGAAGAAAGGAGGGAGGGACGCATTGTTACCCCGACCCACGGCGTGCCTGTGCGCCGGGCCGCGGCGGAACAAAGCCGGCAGCGCCGCGGCGGGCTCCGCGCCCCGGGCTCCGGGCTCCGCGCCCCGGGCCGGGAGCAGCGGGGCTGCCACAGGGAAGGAGAGGCTGTGGGGGCGGGAGAGAGGGAATAATCCCAGACGGTGCCTGTGCTGTCGCCGCACCCCTTTTGTCATTTTTCGCGGTCGGGGAAGAGGAGGAAGAAAAGCAAGGAAAGGGGCACTTTCCTCCTCTAAAACCGACCGGCCGAAGCCGCCGGGGCGCTGCAGCCGCTGCCCCGGACAAACGGGAGAAGGAGGACTTTGATGGGGAAACGCTTTTTCTCCCCGATGCATCGTAAGTAACTTAAGTTGTTATTTATACTCCGCAAACAAACACGACAAACATCTCTGGAGCGCTGGAGGCCGCGGCGAGGGATGAGATCTGCCTTTCCCCATTCGAGCAGGACACTTTCTTGCTCGTAATTAATTCTATTTGATTTTGATTTTTTAATTTTTCCATGCTCCACTCCCGGAGGGTCATTTGAACTGTAAAGGAATCGCCGAGGGGGTGAGGGGACCTGGAAAGAGAGACCATCCAAACGACTCCACCGAGGTAAGCAGCCTTAACAATATTTTTCCCTTTTGCACGTAGCACGGGTCATGGGTTTACTGTAATAATAATAATAATAATAATAATAATAATAATAATAGAGCGGATCAGCTCGTCAAACCCCACCATACAGATAAATCCAAATCAAAGCAAAAAATTCAACACACACCGTAGAGAAACATTTAAGCAACTTTCTTCAAGAACCACCACTTTAATTGCCCTTTTTCATACAACTGCCCTGCAAATCCTGCCTCTTCTAGCGTGCTTTTTGCATAAGCCCCTTCACTTGGATGTCAGTTGAAAGGTGACTTTAAACCTTTCCTCTTTACCTTTTTGCCCCACGAGATCACTGATACCTGACTTGCGCGCTAATGGGTTTTTTTCTCTACCCCTGCCTTGTGGGCCTGATTAACACTCCCTTATTAAAAATCGAAGAGGAAGTGTGTTTCCAAAAGCCCTGGCAAGAGACGGCTCTTTCCCAAGGAGGGAAGAGATCTCTCCCACTCCCCAATCCTCGCTTCCTGCACACCCTGGAGAGCACTAAGCCTCAGACCCTGGCGGAGCCCCTTCTGCCCCGCCACACATGCCCCACGTCTCACCCTGTTGGGAGAGGCTTGGCTCTAGCCCTGCCTGGGAAGAATTCCTCCTGCCCGTGTGATGGTTGTTATTATTATTGTTAATAACAACAATAATAATAGTTTGGGTTTTTTTCCCCAACCGGGTCTGAGGCCTGACTGGGACTTCCCCTGGAAACTTGATGTGGAAATACTTTGGAATCTTAATTCTGGGGAAGGAGGATGTGATGTTCCCTCCTCCATTGGGCTCCTTCCCCACCTTGCTTGACACCCCAGCTGTACACACACACACACACACACACACATTTGTGTCCAAGGTTATTCACTAGTTGCCTGATGTATTGTTTTATTACATGCCGGCATGTCCACGGACGCGGTCGGATTTGTATTGCTGTCTACATGACAGATGGTGCTCTGTGAGGCCGCAAGAAGATACGATTCAATTTTCTTTTGAAAGGCACATCCACATTTATTTATTTATTTAGCCTCCCTCTCTTTTTGCGCAGAGAGGGGAGAGGAGGGAAAATTTAAAGGGATGGAAAAGTTCGGCATCGCTTTCGGGGTTTTGTTTCTTTTTGAATTTTACGCTTAGGAAAAGGAAACTCTCCAAACATTCCCATTTGATCGCTAGCAAATTGCTATCTGCATGATTAGCAGCAGGAAAGGAAAGAAAGAAAAAGAAAAACAAAAAGGAGCACAGAGAAATGAGAGGGGAGAGCCTAGCAGATACATCAGATCCCATAGGGACTGGGGAAATAAATCTCCCCACTGGCCTTGTTATATTTGTGGAGCCTTGAGCTGTGTATTTAAAAGTATCACGTCTGTAGCCTGGATCCCACAGACCATTGCAGAAAGAGAAACGGTTAAGCAGAAACTGGCTGGCAAGAAAGGACAATATTAAAATTGGGGGCCTGGGGAGGGGGGAGGAGCAATCACCATAATATTGAAACACTGGGTATTAGCTTGCTTAAAAAAAAATTAATCTTCTATTGCTCTCTGGGCTTGTTTCAACACCCAAGGAAGCGCAGGGAATAACGGCAGGAAGTATATTCCACTGAAGCTGCCGTCAAATGCTATAGAAGGGATGGTTAAATGACGGGGTATCGTTTATCCCCGATATTGCTCTCATTATTACTCTCTGAAGGAGCCGCGACTTATCCACCCGGCTCTCCTCCCGCTTCGGTCGGGCGGTACCGGCGCCGAGGGAAGGGCCCGGGGACCGGACTGTCCCTCGTTTCCCTGCCCATGTCCGTGCTCCCCGCCTTGTCCCTGCATTCCGGGCCCGTGGCCCTGACGAGCTCTCTCTGCTTCTCTGTTTCGGGAAGGCTCCTCCGCCCTCTCCAAGATGATGCTTAGCCCGGACCAAGCTGCCGACTCCGACCACCCCTCCTCGGCGCCCTCCGACCCGGAGTCCCTGAGCGGCGCGGACGCCCAGGCGCTCAGCTGCTGCGTTTCCGACCCGGAGCCCGCCGAGGGCGGCGGCGGCGAGGGCCGGGGAGGCGGCGGCGGGGAGGGCCGCGGCGGGGGCCGGCCTGGGCTGCACCCGCCGCCGCTGAGCCGGGAGGAGAAGCGCCGGCGGCGCCGCGCTACTGCCAAGTACCGCTCGGCCCACGCCACGCGTGAGCGGATCCGCGTGGAGGCCTTCAACCTGGCCTTCGCCGAGCTGCGCAAGCTGCTGCCTACCCTGCCCCCCGACAAGAAACTCTCCAAGATCGAGATCCTGCGCCTCGCCATCTGCTACATCTCCTATCTCAACCACGTGCTGGACGTGTAGCGCCCGATGGACGCCCAGAGCCCCAGGATCCCCAGTCCCGCCGCTCCGGGTTTGGCCGCGGCGGGCAGCGCCTTCGCCAGGGCGGGCGGCGGGGCGGGGGTCCATGCTGCTTGTAGTGCCCCCCCGGAGGGCTCCCGCACGGTCGAGAGCCCGCTTTTCGAAGAGAAGTGTAAAACCAGATTGTCTCTTCAGGTTGTCAAGTGCCCCTTTATATATATCCAAAAACATCTACTTGTGACCTTAAACGTGTGACCCATGGGTGCAGTTAAAAATAACTATTTTTTATTTATGGTAGAAGGAGTTGACAATTTATTTTTTTCAAGATTTATTTATTTTTCAGAGTGGTGGCAATTTTACTTTGGATACTTTGTGCCAATTGGTTTCTATAGTCGGGTGTTTACACTTTCTCCTGTGGAATATTTATGTTTGACTTTATGAGTGTTTGTTGGGATCAACACAGTGTTCATTTTCTTTTCTTTTTAATTTATTTTTTCCCTCCAATTATATTGCACTTGTGTACCACAACCTCCCATCCCTCTTTGTTTATAATATATTTTATATATATCAATGCATTTGACCTTTTTTCTTTCTTTCCTTGTATGGGATCAACAACCACTAGCACTTAACTAGGAGAGTTTTTTTAAAAAAAACTTGTTGTTATTCTGATCTATAGTTGCGTCTGAAAAGTACTTTGCAAATCGTTTATAAGGGAAGTAGTTTCTTTGTGAGTGTATATGTGAGTGTGCTATATATGCATGTGTGTGGGAGTGCGCGTGGGTGTGTATGTGTGTGGTATATTTTTAGGAAAGGACTTTTTTTCCTAAAAAAAAAAAAGGAAAAAAAAAAAAGAAAGAAAAGTAAATCCAGGACTGCTTTCCTTTGTGACAACCAAAAAAATTCTATAACCTTTCATGTTCTTTGCTGTGAATCTCTTAAAACAAGAAGCGCATTTTAGGGACAAAAGAGAAAAAAACCCCACATCTGCTATCCAAAGATTTTAGTCTTTTTCAGGGTTTTTTTGTGTGTCTATGTTGCTTTATATAATGCAATATTTTGTAGTGAAAATAGATAAATCTGGTTTCTATCTGATGCGTTTTTCATATCTCTCATGAATGGTGAGCGTTTTGCATATAAATAAAAGTATCAAATAAAAGCTGGTTTTTCCTAATTATTTTTCCCTGTTGGTCCTTCTGTCAGACAGACAAGAGATGACCTTATGGATATGGATTGCAAAGGCTTCTCAAGTCATATGTGGGAAGCTTCAACAGGTTACCTGCCTCTTCCTAGGGAGACTCAGACTGCAGCTCCCTCCACCAAAGCTCCCCTACTCCAGCTGTTCTCAGATGGCTGCCCTGCCCAAATGCAGACACAGGACCCTTGCTGTCATTTTCTCCCAGTCTCATCATGACAGGTGTCTGGTCATATGTTCCAAAGTTCAAGCTGTATAATATATTCTGATGCTTGTAAGCACCTATTTTGCTACCCCACTCTTTGAAATGTCTGGCTTTGCCACCCAAATGTCCTGCCTGAGTGCACTGGGTTTTCTTTCTCTTGTCTAAATTCAGCTTTAATCCATCTCTGGGCAGGTCTTATTCTACTGAAACCAAGGAAAAATCTTGTGTCCTTTCCCGACTTTAAAAAACCTCAACCATAATTTTTTATATAAGGCTTCATTGCCAAATCTTGTCATTCGAAACATGGAACAGATACAGACTCAATGGCAGACAGGTTACTACCTGAGACTATTTCATTTATTAAACCCTTTTCTCATTTACCACAAGGGGTTAATTTTACCTATAACTTGAATACCGCCATTGACTCTGGTGGCTTTGTCATCCATTCCTACTTGCTGGAGAGATAAAACCCTCCCCTCCACCCCATTTTTATGGCTGACACTTTGCGCACCGATTTAATTAAGTGTAATCTTGACCAGCTGAAAAGCTCCACGAAGAAAACCTGTCAGAGACACTGTTAATTCCATTTCCTACAAATATACACTTGCCATGCCCCAGGGGAGCACACATTGGTAGTTCAATGCACAGGTTTCAAATCCTGCATTTCAGGGCTCCACCAACTTTGGAGCTGGCTTCCTTTGGGACTGGTTTTTTTCTTAGGTTCAGTATCAGGGCGCTGTGTTGAGTTTGATCTAATTGCCTGAGTGATATTATAAATCCTGCCATCCAAAAAGCATTCATGCTACCAGAATTTGGGCAGACTTAGTTAATAAAAAGATAAACATATTATTTCCTTCTTGACCATTGGGAAGGCATGTTTTAGGGGAAGAGAGTGCTCTGCAACACCTGCCTGTGAAGTATGATGGCTGCAGTCACTGGCAGTTTATGTGTAAACCCTACATTCTCCTTGGCCTCACTTCCCCTTCTGGGGGTCTTACACACATGTCAGAGGCACAGGTTGAGATGATGCTCAAGTCTCAGATTCCCAGCCATGTGATCCTGTGCCCAAGCAATAAGCCAGAAAGGCTTCTGTGTTGTGAGCAAAGAAGAGCACAGCTTGGAGGTGTGTGGGAACAGGCTCAGGAAGTCAGAAAATTTGTGGGCTATTCCACTCTTACCATCCCAGAGACAACAAAGAGCCTGTCTGCATTCAGACACAGAGCAGCAAGGGCTTTGCTTTTGGTAGTATCCAAAGGGTCAGATCTCAAGTTTAACCTGCAAAAAGGTCAGGGCACTTGACCTGAAGAGATGTCCTTTTCTTCTCAAGTTTTATCCGATGGAAGAAATTGTTTCTTCCTACAAGTACTGTCTTATTTCCATATACTCATCACCTGGTTTAAATCCTGTCCCCATCATAACATCACCTCAACTTCTATTTTTCCTGCTGGCACCAAGAAGGAAACTCATTCTCATCTACCAGTTGATGAAAATTTCTGAAAACAGAAATTTAGGTTTTGCTCCCACATTCCACACCTTTTTGTATTCTTAAGGAGCTGAGTAATATGCACAAGTTACAAGGCCTATACAAAAAAAAAAAAAAAAAAANGCTGCATGGCTAAGTGCTCAGAAGTCTGGATTTATGAAGAATGGGTAAACAAATATTACTCCATCTCATTGCAAGTCTGGGTTAGTTAGCAATAAAGTCTGATTATATAATAAAATTTTGCCTATATCTATGTTCCCTCAGCAGTGAAGGAATGAATGATCTTGAATGACAATACTATAGGAGGACTAGGGCAGGAAATGCTGAATGGAAGTTTACATCATACTCAGCTATTACAACAATTGGCAGCGAAGAGACAAAGTTAATATTTCCTGCTATTTTAGCTATATTCGGATATCTTTCTTTCACAACTAAAGAGAAGCTCATCTTGCAAACCACGAAAGAAACTGCACTCAGAGACAGAGAAGGCAGAGCACTACCTCTGGACCTTTAGCTGACTCTAAAACAGGGACTTTAAGCCCAAATTCAATACAATATATAAAACATTTAAAACATTATATAAAATACATAAAACATTGAATGGTAATGTCTAGAGAGCAAGCACTTCTAATGGATAAACCTAGAATATCCCAGTACAAGGGATATCCAACGCATGCTAACATCAGGTTACAACACCTATTAAGATACATTTTCAGGCCTATATGGACTCATAGGGACACAGTGCAATACACACTCACATAGTATCATTAGGAAGCAGGGCAGCTAATGCATTCATCTGAACCCTGGAAATAGATCCTGATATAGCAAACGAGGATAGACAGCAAGCCAAAAGTAACTCCTCCAAATAAACATAATGGTTTTGACAGGACTGTACAGCTAAGGGGGAACTGTATCTGAGTATTATACAGTTTCCTAAAAGATTAAAAGATCTTGAGCACAAAATATTCCAAAATATAAAATTTATATTCTAAAATTAATGCTGCTATTACATATGCACACACAAAAGGAAGAATTTCTACGCATAGACCATCTCTGTCCAGCAAAGTGCATGGTACTGTGCATTCAGGATCACATTATTCCCTAGCCACAAAGTCATGTCTTACTGTTTGTGTTAAAAAGTGTGTGAGCCAGGTAGGATGACCACTGATACTTACAGTAGATAAATTCTGAGGGTCTCGGATATGATTTGGTATCTTTGCTATATGTCTGTGTGTGTTTGAGAGAGAGATGGGGGTGGGGAGCTGAAGAGGATGTTGTATATGAAACACAACAAAGAAGTGGATCTTTTCCATTATATAGTTGTGAAGAAATAGCAGAGACATTCTGTCTATCTCTTCACATATCTATCCATATAGCCATCCTGTAGCCTAATTAACCCAGTTCTTTTAGGGTGAATAAATGTGTTCTAATATCAGCCATTATTTTTCAGTACTCTCAGTTTATTCTCCAGGGTGGAACAGATCAATAACCACAATAGCAATCAACCCAAAACGAAAAGGCAATCTCCTGGTGTTTCTTATTTATTTCTTCAGAGCCGATTTAGTTTTTCCTGCCTCTTCCCCTGGTGACGGATTTTGCCTTTCCTGCCCAGAATGGCCATGTTGTTTTATCCTGAGCTCTATTTGCATGTGAGCTTCAGATTCATCTTTGGCTCCTTGCATGGTTAGGGATGAGACCCTCCTGTCCCCAGAGAGGGGGGCAGGTGCTGCTCCAGTCGAGCGAATGGAACCAAATTACAGGACCGTCTGTCGCCTCCTCTGGGAGCCGGCAGAGGGAGGGGAGGAAGGGGAGGGGAGCAGGATGCCCTATGACAGAAAAGCAAAGCAGAACATCATACTGACGCCGATAAGAGCTTGAAAACACGAGTCGCCCCAGCTCACAGCCCCACCCAAAACCATGCAGCAGCCACCTGAAAGAAAAATGTCAGGAGCAGAGACAGAAGGAAATTGAGTCACTGGGCTGGAATAACTCAGGCTCAAAATGAAAGAGAGCTTGGACACTGTTCCCTTTCAGACACAAGTGCAGGCACAAAGTTGCTTTTTTTCTCAGCATAGGGCTGTGCTCTTTGATGTCACCTCCTCTGTCCTTTCAAAGCAGGCTCCTTTGCCCACCACTGCAGTCCATCAAGTCCTCACAGCCCAGGTCTCACAACAGCTCCCACACCCTCCCTCCAGCTGCTCCTTCTGGTCTTCCCACAGCAACCCTGCCATTCAAGCTCCCTGAGAGTGGCAGAACTGTGCAGAAGTGGCTCTGCTCCTCTGTCACCTCACCAGCCCATGCCCTGCAGTGCAGCCAGTCCTTCCTCTCTCAGGGAGCTGCTTGGTGCTCCAGCTCAGGGCTGGTGTCTCACTTCTCACCCATGTAAACTTCTACTCAACTGATCTGAGAGAGATAATGTTACAGAACTTACACTTCTCAAATCCACCTATTTGCTTAAGGCATTCTTAGCAAATTAATAAAAGACCCCCAATCTACCCCTGTGGAAGGAGCAGAAACCCTGACAGGGCCTCCCTGGAAAATCATCCCTTAGATAAGAAATTGCTTATTTAGAATGACTAATGCTAGAAATATTTTAGACCCCTGCTTAATCTCTTTGTGTTTTAATTAGTCCTTTTTTTGATCCCTTGGGTGATTGGTTACTTCTTACCTAAAATCTTTAAGTAATTGGATAATTCTCAATCCTTGATATCATTGGTTCATTTTCTAAGGCATCCTAACCCTATAAAAACCCCTTTAGTACCCCATGTATTTGGACTGCTGTGAGGATCCCTTTGTGGAAGAAAATAAAGTGCCTATGGAACATCCTGCAGTATTCTTGATCTCTGATTTCTCTGCTGGCTAAGAAAGTACTTGCAAGCGAAACAGAAAATCACAAAAAGAGCTGATAGCCTAAATTCTAGGCTTGCTTGCATCCCAGTACCTTGTGGTTGAAATCTGTCTGAAACATCCAGGAAAAGCTGTTCTATATGGAACGTTTTATCTGGGCTTGTTGTGGCAGCCCAGGACAAAACCCAAGCCCTGGCAGCTACATACCTCATTCCACCCTCCACCTTGTTTTTGCTGTTTTTTTCCTCCCAAACTTTCCTAGATATGAGTGTACACACACTTTGATGGATGCAAAGATTGCTCTTTGAGTGGCTGGGCACAGAGTCACTTGAAAAGCAACAGGTGACAGTTCTACCATTCCTCACTAAAACAAGATGATCAGAGAAGAAATCTGTGGAGAATTCTGAGAAGGAAGAAGGCATGAAAAAAGGGGCTATTAGGAGTGCTTAAATCAAAGCAAATGTAGCATGGAGTCAATGAAGGGCAGAAGAAGCCAGGTCACATAGGTGGAGGAGCCTCATCAATCAGAGACTGGGCATAACATTAAGGATTTGTCATGTAGGTGGTGAGGTGTACATATGAACCTGGGGTCTACACCAGGACATAATGAGGAAAAAAAGGCATCTGAAAAGGCAGGCAGCAAAATAGGAAAAGATGACAGCAGGAAGTGTGAGGAAGGAGAAGGATATGAGCAGCTCGGAAGAGCTGCTGGTATGGGTGGATGCAGAGAAAATGCTCCAGGAGAATCAGAAGGAGCAGTTCGCTCGGGGGTTAAAAGCGAGTTCAGTCCAGGAACAGACAAGCACCAGGCAGGAAGGGAACTGGAAGGAGTTGTTAACTAAACATTCAAAACTACTCAGGAGAGATCACCACAACTTTAGTCATGGCGAGAGGGATGGATTGGCACAGGAACATTTTTTCAAGGACCAAAAGACAAGGGGTTTGTCATATAACATCCATCCTCTAGAGAAATTCTCTGTCTCCTTGCTCAAAATTATTCTGTACATAGAAGTGGCAGAAAGATTTGCAAACTCTAGAGCTCAGCAAGGGCTCACAGACAAGGTAAAAACAAAGAAAGAAAAGAAATGCAGAATTGGAGGAGAGCAGAAGAAAGCAGAATTCGTGTGTGCAGTCACAGCATTCAAAGACAATTCTTTCCAACATATCATATCCAATATTTCCAATACCAAGGGTCTTCTGAACATTCAAGCAATTTCAAGATTAAGACAGGCTTCAAGACTATCCCAGAACATTCAAGCAATTTCAAGATTAAGACAGGCTTCAAGACTATCCCAGAAATTATCCCTATAGAATAGAGCCACAAAGCTGTATTGGATTTTTCTTATTCAAGATAATAAAGACAAGGAAACTAACCATAAAAATTTGCAGAAGGAATGTGTGAGACTGATAAAATAGCACAAGAAATTCAATTTAAATAAAGTGATAAGGTGATGCATGCAGGGAAGAACATTTCTAACTTTACATATAACTGATCAGCCCTGAGCCAAGCAGAGAAGCAAGATCTTGTAGCTATGATATATTGCTTCATGATAACATCAGCTTGGGTCTTTGTGTCATGGAAAGAGAAAATGAAATGTAAGATATTATCACCACTGAGAGAACAGAACAGAACAGGTAGAGAGGAAGGCAGAGAGCATCATTATGCCATTGCATAAAACCAAAGTAAGTCTTTATCCTGAATTTCACATGCACCTCTGGTTCAGTTTCAGTAAGAACAAAGTAAAAGTCCAAAAGCATCTGAAAATGGCAGCAAGGGTAATACAAAGCATGGAATAGCTTCCATGCAGCAAATGACTAAGTGAAAAGGACTGAGCCAGCAGTGATTTTACAGAAAGCCATCATATTCCAGTTAACAAGGGAATGGTGGACAGGGATCGGTTGTTCCTGGTCTCATCCAATATTATTTGATACCAGGAGGTGTCATATGAAACTGTTGGATGCCAGGCTCAAAACAAACACCATGTGCAGTAAAACTGTGGAACTCCTTCCTTGGGATATTGTGAAAGCAAAAATATTATACAAGTTCAACGATAGAAGCTTACAAAATAGAAACCTGCTCAGGACTTTTAAACGTGTAGAAGTTCCACCCAACTCAGGCTCTCCTCAAACCACAAATGGCTGAAGGGCAGTAGACCTTCAGCAGGAAGTATCATATATACCTCTGCTGTTGTGATATTCCCCAGGCATCTACTTTAGCTCCCATTTGCACTGGGATGCTGGGATAGATGGATTTTCAGTCTGGCTCAGTCTACATCTTCATGATCTGAAGGAAATAGATCTTTGGTGGATGCATCTTTCAAGCTTTGGTCACTTTGGACCTGAACACAAAAGTGTCCACAAAAGCTGTCCACAAAAGCTGCCTGTAAGGTGAGTCTTCAGTGGGCCAATGTGACAAGATAAATATGATCTTTTAGATAGGGAGGGAGGAGGACTTGTTCCCTGCGGCAATAAGCATAACAAATGTGGTTTCCCTGAAAGTCAAAGGGTTGGAGTTTCATGTCAAACACATAAAAGTAAGCTTACAGCAGTTCCATGATCTCAAAGGGGTTATTTATGATTGTTACCACAGTAACAATCCCAAGAAGGATCCTGAAGATAATCATGGTATGGTAGGATGGTCAAGTGTAGGATGGGGCCTGCCTTGAATCCAGCCCCAGTCTCCTTGTCCTGACATATTTTTAAGACTTTATTTTGACTGGACTGCCTTCTGAAGAGGTAGGTCCTATTAGTTGGGGTCACACCCCTTATCTTGCTTGAATTGCCCCAAGAAGATCTGAGTTCTGGAGACCTTAAATAATACTGATCTAGAAAAGTGTTTGAAAGAAGAAAGGACTGTTAGGAGACTTGAAGAATTTAGATTCAGCCATTGTGGTCATCAAACCCTAGTAAATTTTGACATACTTTAGATTCAAGCCTCAAAAATGAGGAAGAAACAAGGAAAATGCAGAAGTTAAAATCGTAACAAAGAGAGGAGGAGTGAAAATAGTGGTTTACATGAACTATGGGGGGAATGGACAATCACCTTCTAAGCTCATCCCCCTGGGACTTTTTTGGGTGATCAAAGGTCTCAGGCAAACAAACAGTCCCAGATCCCATATGCAGTCATTGAGAAAATCCCAGTACAGACCAGCTTAAATCTTGTGACCAGAGGCCACCTCCAGTATGAGCCAGGTCCTGCTGATCAGCTGGGAACGGAGTCTTCAAAAGTGGTTTGGGGGCACTCAATGTTTTTTTTGATGGGGACACAGAACATAAAAAGGATCTAGAGATTCAGAAATTATCTTTAAACACTAAAGTCACTTTGCTGTACAGAATCATAAGACATGTAGCTAGTCTCTAGTTCAGGCTCTATGAGAGAAAGCATTGCTTTCAAAGTGTCTTTAAAAACTGTAGAGCAGCCCCCTTGTCTCTCCCAGTTCAGTGTTCCCCACACAAGGCTCATCAGTGCCAAAGTATTTCAAAGGGAGACCTCCCAGCTTTCTTGACCCATGAAGTATCTTCTGACAATGTGCAAAATAAATTAGCACAAAACTTTCCTATTCCATTTGCCTTGTAACAGTATTCTAGATTTTAACCAATTGGAACCTTACTCTGAATTTACCTCACTTGACCTTTTCTTGAATCATTCTTAAAGCACCTCTCAGTGGTTCATTTACAGTTGCATGCTTGAACTACAGATACTCATAGTCCCTCCTCTGTATCATTTCAAGACATCCACACAATTTGCTTCTCAGTAGCATTCAAAAGGTGAGTCCCATAAAATGGGATTCAGAGCACATATTTAACAAGTTCTCAGAATACAGTGCTTTATGGGGCCAAGGCCAGAGTCAAATCCTATCAGTCACACAGGGATTCTAGCATAAGGCTGCATTGTAGAGCCAAAGGGTAGAACCCTTGTATCTTTTTTAAAACATGCAGGTATTTTCAGCAGTCTCTTAAATGCCCCCTTCAGAAAGCGAGGTTCAGGTGAGAACTGACACAGGATGAACTACTGAGGCAAATCCTAGTGGGATGAATATTTTGAAATCTCAGAATTTGAAATTCAAGGAGCATTAATCATCAATGTCACTCCATGAACCAAGGACTAAATGCATGGAGAAGCTCGCACATGGCCTAGCACACACTCTCTAGGGTAGGGTTAAACCATGCTGGTGGGATGGCACAGAGAAACCTGTATTACTTGCTAGCATAAACAAACTGTAATAGCATTCACTGCCTGTCTAGTCAGACCAACTGCATTTAATTACCATGTGTCCAAGTTTCAGTAATCTGGATGCAGATAGATTTTAAGTAAATGGAAAGGAAATGGATTTTATGTTACAATGTAGAAAGGAAAAGCACATTAAGATAAAGATGATTAGGAGGATTGAAAGAACCTTGTAAAAGATAATTGCGTTCAAAACAATAGCATCTTCAGCGGGGGAATTTTTGTCATTTGGAAGTTATACTAGTGTCACATTCAGGTAAGTGTCCACACCTTGTCTTGTTCCTTTGCATGGTGGCTCCTTGAGTGTCTCTAAGAGTTGCAACTTCTAGCTTGACTGACACCAGCAAAGCCATTTTTCTAAATTTCTGAATCTCGCAGCCAGTGTGGTATTTCTCTCTGTCTCACATCCTCCTGGGAGACAACATATGGTTCTCTTTTCCACCCTTTATGTGTTTAGACTGCCAGCAGTATAAGGACCTGACCCACACAGGAGGACAATTTGCAACCTGCCCAGTCCCACCTTGTCTGTGAAGCTGACCAGCCCCATCTAGCTTCAGCCCACCATAAGAAGTACTTAAATCCTTGGCTAACACAGGTGCTCTCTCAGTGCCATGTCGTGACTGAGCCATTCTGGTATGTGCCTCCGGAGAAACAAGACCTGCTCTTACTGATTGAGAGTAGTCACAATGGGGATTTAATCACTGTTCCTAGCAGTGACATCTGAAAGAGATAAAAAAGGGAGCTGAGCAGCCTGTGTATGCCCATTTGCAGTCAGTCAGTTTGTTAAGGCATTAGATTCATCCACCAAACTAGGAGCAAGCTTTCAAACAGATCAACATCCCAGCCTGCTGTGATCCAGAGTTGTGGGTTAGCCTTCCTTTATTGCTGGCCACTGCTTTATGAGAGCAGGAACTGTCTGTAACTATGGAGTGTGAGTAAAAGGGTGCACCCTTGAGCAGGCACTCAGAAGCAAGGAGGTTACCATCATTCTCTCCTGGAGGGACTGATATAGGATGACCTTAGTCTCCATATATACTGCACCACAGCTTTGATTGTTACAAAATCCAGTTACTGATGTGCTTCACCATATAATGGGATCCCTGCTTGACATCCCTGCAGCACATAACTTTCAAAAAATACCTATAAAAAACAGAAATATCCAGTGAGCCCGTGGATTAGCTGATTCAGCAATGCTGAGTCTATTGTGTCTTAATGTCTCCTTTGAGAGAGCAATGGCATGGCTGGGAAGCAGTAGTAAGCCTGCTTATTGTGGTCACATAATATCAACTGCCTCCTCGTGATCCTACTATCTTTGTCTGAGGTGCTTCCAGAATAGACAATGCATCATTCCAGCTTCCTTTTCATTCATGTTGTGAGAAGCTGCTCCTGATTTCATCACTGGATGTATTTACCTGTCCTCCATAGTAGCAGGGCTAAACTAACCATTTGCAACTTTAACTCTGATTATAAGGATGCATTATAGCAACTCCTGGGTCCATTAATCACATATCACTTTTTTTTAATGTTGGCTTTTCCTATGTTAGAGTCACCAGGGACTCTGATTCCCAGTGTTCTTGTCAGGATTTTTCTCGTTCTTCCATTTCCTACTGACCATGTGACAACCCACACCGTTGAGGTACTACTAGGAACTGTAGCAGTGCTAATCATCTGTCTGAATTTGGGTCTGTGTCCATCCTCAGTAAGTACTTTAGTACGCAGTCTGATAGATTGTGGAGTACAGTTATTTTGCCATCAGGTATATTGTATCCAGGAAAAATTGCTTCCATGCATTTGGAACACTCATGCTGGTTGACAAATACCTGGTTTTGGAATGGGTCCTGTATACTTTTTCACAGTCAACAGAATAAGCAGATTTTGCTTCACAGTCTTGTTCACTTCAGCCTCCATCATAAACCCTAGGCACAGCTGGCACATAACACCTCTGAATTCTAATTTTGAGCATCTCATGATTACTTGACTGCCTTCCTTTCAGGATAATGGGCAGAACAATGGCACGTTCAATCTGCTGCAACCTTGCTGCAATACTCCTGTTTATCAGAGCTGGTACCTGCTAAGGAATTGTCTGTGCTGGGGCCCTATCCAGGCCTGACATATACAACATCTTCCACAGGGTCTACAGTTTGATCACTGAATCATACCCTTGATGCTCAATACAGAGCAGCCTAACAACCTTGCTCAATTTTTTGCTTCTTGTGGTTTCACACAAACTAGTATTTTTGTTCATGTTTCATTTACAGCAGTCTTACTATTTCACTCATGGTAATCCTACTATTCCTATTACTTATCCCCAGATATTTGACAAGCTTCATCAGCTTCCTTGATGCCACTAACCTTCTGATGCCAGCATGAAACCTCTTTGGCTTCTCTCTTTGATTTTTTTCAGTTCCTGAACACCTTTGATGTAATTCTTTGAACCTATTTTTCTTGCCTACCTGGCTGTATTAACTTCTCTTTCAGGCACACAATTTCCACCATAAGAAACAGACAGTTTTGCTAGGT
Source organism: Turdus rufiventris (assembly GCA_013186435.1). Classification (NCBI taxonomy): domain Eukaryota; kingdom Metazoa; phylum Chordata; class Aves; order Passeriformes; family Turdidae; genus Turdus; species Turdus rufiventris. The sequence goes on from PYHW01009617.1 coordinate 288,392, forward strand.
CATTTGGAACCTCTAGCTTTTTCCAAAGTTGTTCCAAGTCACCAGTCATGCTATTCATATGATCCTTTCCATATTCAAACATCACTGCTGCAGACCTAAGTATCTTAATATCATCAATCTTGTTGTTATTTTCCTAGGAAGCAGGATAAGATGTGAAACATGACCTGAATATCAGAAGAAGGAAAGGATGTCTCCTAGAAAGGGTGTTGAACACATTGCCAACAAACACTGTTTTTCTAAAGCCTTGTGCTAGAAGCCTGCTGATACATTGCATCCAGGGAATATATTTGAGGATAACAAAAAATGTTTCTGATGGCCTGTAGTTAAAAACATTCTCCTTCATTGATTTCAGGAACTCATGGAAGAATTTTATCTATTTTATCTGTGACAGCAAATAGCTACTTCATTGGCTTTTCCCCTTACTCAGTTATTCCTGATGCTCTAAGTCCATCTGGATACACTTTTAGCCATTGATGAAATGCAAAAGAAACTTTTCTGTATGTGCCTCTCAGCTGTATTACCACAGTCTGCACTTGTGGTACCCATCACCAAGGAAGTCCCAAACAGTTAAGGGCATTCCAAGGAAAATGCAGCTCAGGGCTGTGCTCCGCAGGGATGGGTCAAGCATTGTGGTCATACATACAAAGGATGGACAGGCAGTTCAGCTGTTAAACTCTGACAAAACTCGATTGCCAAGTGCCAAAGAGCCTTAATCTGGTTTTCTCTGGAGACTCACAATCTGGCCAAACTGGGACAGTTTTTCAGGGTATTATAGAAGTCATATGCCCTGCAGTGGAGCTCCTTTCAAGCCAAATTTCTAATCTCTGCTCTACATAAACTTTAGATCTTCTCAAAGAAAAGGCACTGCTAGTCAATTTTAAACTACAGATACATCTGTTTCTTTTTCTCTAACATCCTTCCAAGATTAAACTCAGCTCTCTCAACCGAAACTAACAGAGACATCCACCATGGCGAATCTTAGCCTGCAGAGTTACATTTGGCTGGTTTGTAAAACACTGGGAACAGACTTAAAATCAGCCTTGTAGAAAGCATTGTTAAAAACTCCTTTTTCTTGCTTTCTATCAATAGCTGTAGCAGACAGCAAGTACAAGAGCTGAAAGCAACAACCTATTGATCTGTATGTATCTGTAGTGCTAAGGACCCTGTTTCTGCCACATTCACTTCTCTGCCTTTTCAGTAAGCCAGCTACTACCACAAACCTTTCCTCTTTCAACCTCTGCATGCACCTACCAGCACATTAATTCACAGAAATCACTTCCTGCGATTGCTTGATGGATGAATGCAGCAGAGGCCTGGCCTGCAATACATCAATGGTGCACAGTTAGGCCAGGCTCAAGGGTGTGCTTTCTAATGGTAGACATGAGGGCGGCCACAGGGTGCAACCTATGTATGAGATGGATGCCCTGTGAGAAGAGGTGTAGAGATGAGAGGGAATGTGCTGCTCATGTAAATTTTATGCATTAGATTAGCTGCCAGCATTAGTGCATAGAAGCAGGTTGCCCCCAATTTCTAGGATTCCAAAGAAAAGAGACACAAAGGAGCAGTGCTAGATGATCCTACGATCCCTTCACCTTGTTTAATACCTCCCTGGAGAAAAATAACTGATGACTGCTGAAACTGAACAGCTCCTGTCTGAAAGGAATATGTGCCTGCCTCACTTGGAGTGGGAGATATCAACCAAGGGAGGATTTCATCCCTAAGGAAACAGCTCCACCTGTATGATTGAAATAAGATATGAGACATTTAGAAAGATTCCTAAAGCTAGCATAAGCACAACCACTGCTTGTACTCACCGTTTTTCCAATTTATTTATTTGCATTTCTTTTAGTGTGAACAGATCAGATTCAGCTTGTTCACTGGTTTTGATATATTCCATTTTTTCTGGCTCCCTCTGTTTGAGTGTACCCTCGAGTTAGGCACAGACACACATTAATAAACTTGCTGGATGGGGATGATGGACACACTCGCTGGGATCTGTTGTGCACCACTTCTGAAAATGAGGCAAAGACAGTAACACAGCGCTAGAAATCTCACTTGAAATTACTCTTTCTGAAAGTCTTGGCCAGGATCAGGTCTTGTGTTTCGCAAAACTCTCCTCTGCTTCCAGACTGATTATGCTACTTTGGTGTATTTATTACAACCTGGGTGCAATCAGTTCTCATGATGAATATCCCTTTAGCTATCCTATACCAATAACTCATGTGCTACCTGCTCAGTGGAAAAGAACAAGTGAATCTCACTTCTTCACTCGCCAAAGATTTCCCTGACTCCTTTTCCATTGTTACATTTCTGGAAGGGCTTTTACTCTTCTTTTATTTTAGTCCTGGGTGTCTCCCGAGCTTGGTGATTGCATTTAAAACAGGCACAACGACATTATGAAGCATTAAACTAATGGCATTTGAGACCATTTTTCTCCCGTAAACAATTATGACGTCTCTGGAATGGCTGGCAGAGGGCTGAACACCAGCAGCGCTGTCCAGGGCTGCATCCCTCTCTGCCACTCAGTACCCGCTCTGGGATTTGAGGTGCCATCTTTTGTGCTTCTCTTGCTGTTACAGCCCCCAAGAAAGCTGTTTTGATCTTCAGATGAGTTGTTTGGCATGACCATAATGACAAATATGTGAATGGGGGGTTAACCATGAATTGCAAAGTACCTATCAAATCCCCAAGGTGGAGAGGAATATATCTTCCTTTACACTCTTTTGATGTATAGTTAATTACACGAATCTGGAACTGTTACCATGTGCAAACAGAGTGAAAATTGACTTTCTAAGCCATCCCTGGCTCCTCTGCATATGTCGCTCGCTCTAGCCCAATATCATACTCTGTCTGTACACATACAAATATATAATCAGTATGGGTTTAGACCCTTTTTTTTAATAATCCAGCATAATAAAACATTAGAGGGAAAGAACGGAATGTAGCATCCTTCAGGCCTGATGCAGCTTTTCTAAAAAGAAGAAAAAAATCCTTATTTTATATTGGTTGTTCTTTCTCTTGCCTGAATAAAAGCTTTAGCACAGCTTGAAAGGGTTGCATGTGCTGAAATGTAGCCCAAGGATATATGTTATTATCCATCCCCTCTTGACCAGCAGGGTCTCAGCTCTCTCTCCCTTTCAGCCTTTTGTTTGAACAGATGGGATTGGGGAACGAAGGGAAAGAAAGGCAGTCTGTTCTCATTAACGCTCCCAGTACACAAACACAAACCTGAGCACAGGGGACCTACAGAACAGGACTGCTTCCACTCTACACAATCCACTGAGACCATATGTACCCACACACAAAGGCAGACAGAAGACCCACATTGAGCCAGCTTCTAGGCATTTAGCAAATATGACTCCTCACCACCTATTTAAAAATTATTTTTT
>PYHW01009617.1:293659-313016 GCA_013186435.1 Turdus rufiventris
GAGATATGGCAGGCTCTTTTCTCAAGTGCAGAATGAAACCTGTGTATTATGTCCAGCATCAGATAGATCTATATTTCATTACAGCCCCGGGCATTTGACAGGTAGTCTCAAGAAAAGAGAACTGTCATTTTTTCCCCAGGTATTGTGAGCATAAGGAATGCAGAGCAGAAAATGAAGTGGTTCTCCCCGCAGGGCTGTTTGCAGAAGATCACAAGGGAGCTGAAGTAGAGGAGCATTAGTACCTCTGTTCACAGGCTCTCACACACTCTCTGGGCATGCAGAGGCAGGTTTCCACAGCTGCACACCTTCTTTGAACACTACACACACGTGCTCTGCAGGTTACTGCCAGCAGAAGAGTGGTTGGCAAGGCACCCTCTGCCAGCTTTTTTCTATGAACAGTTCTCCAGTTTTCATAAATAATAGCAGCCTGGGGCAGAGCCCAAATGCAGCCCCCTTCTACCCAACCATGGACTGACAGAGAGCAAGCTAAAGACTTGCAGGCAATGGGTGCAGGTTGCACATGAGCTGCACCATGAAGGTGGAGGCCCTGCACTGAGCCCCATTGCACAGCAGGTCAGGCACAACTGCTCTCAGCAGCTGAATCACAGCTCATGTCCTGCAGCAGCACCATTTCAGCACAGTGCAGAGCACAGCTAATGAAGCTGGAGGGGCCCACATCTGCAGCAAGCAGGTGTAGCACAGCTCTTCTCAGAGCTGCACAAATAGCATGACAAAAGAAGCCAGGGCCAGGATACATCACTTGGAACAAAGCAATGTTCAAGAGAAACCCTTAGATCTCTGTAGCACACCGCCCAATGCTCCCAGCCCAGGACTGGACTTCACATGAGCACTTTAGACAAGCAATGGTTAGCAGGAGAAACCAAACCACCAACCACCATTTTCAGCATGCTGTAAGAACAATATTGTTATTTGGAAGCTGACACTTCCCCCATCAGCATGTCTACATAACTTATCAAAAATAGATTCTATTCCTAAAATCCCAGGTAGTCAGCCAAGCAACCCAGGCCCCCAAACTCTTCAAAGCAAAACACCCAGCAGTTTCAGCTTGGCAAACAGGACACAGCTCAGCAGCTTGCACTCTTCTTAGCAAGAAATGGCAATGCTTTCACTCAGACCACTACAACAACAAATCCATCCCCTTAAACTTAACAGAAGGGTCAATCGGAGTCTAAGAGTATCAAAGTTCCATAGTTTTCCTCTGTCTCTTCAGCAGAGGCAATTCTAAAAATTCAGCTCTTGTGTTCAACCCATACCAGAAAAGAAGCCTGAAATTTGAAATGATACCTCAAGAAAAAACTCTTTGCAAAGAAGTGAGCTTCAGATTCAATTAAAACATTATAATTCACCTTAAAGAAAGCCTAAGCAAGAAGTAGCTTGAAAGTGAAGTATTAATGCAGAACATTTCAATAACTTGGAGATGTTCCACCTTCAAATTACCTATGAGGGTACATGTGCCTGTGCACAATGAAAAGGGCCTCTGAGTGCCACTGCAAAATCAGCAAATGTCTTGGGCTGTGAGTTATCCAGTTTCATTCAGGCTGTGTCATGGAAAGACTGACCTAACTCCTCTCTGTGAATATTTCCAAAATACCCCAAAGCTACAAAGGTAGGCCTGACAGTAATTCTCCTCCTGGTAGCTATACCTTTTCCCTACACAGCTGTTGCTAGTCATGCTTGGAAACAGAATGCTGACAGACAGCTCTTTGGTCCAATAGTGTTGTCACAACATTGCATGTGATGTTTTACTCCATGTACAAGAGTCTCTTTCAGACCATCTGTGCCTCAGAGCACAGGACAGCACTGTGCTACCTGCACCTGAAGTGCCACAGGTGAGGTCAGCACCCCTGATGCCACCACTACTTGAGCTCCATCTTCTGACACCTGCTGGCATCAGATCTCAGCAGCTGGATGCACCCTGCAGCTGGATGTTCCCCAAGCTCTCATATTGTCTCAGATTCATGGAACAGGATACAAAAAAATGGCCAGGGTGCCACCACCAATGGGACTCAGGGTGTGAAATCCCAAATGTCACCTAGACTCATGACTAATGCTACTAGGAGCACTCCTTGGACCTGTATGATCTGTCAGTGAAGATATACCTGTTTATAACCAGCTGAAAAGTACGAGGGGAGACCAAGGAGAGTGTTGCCATTGCAAATAATGCCATCCACATTCTAGACTACATCAGGAGGAAGGTGGCCAGTAGATTGAGAGAAATTATCCTAATCTGCTCCTACGTGTTGGTGAGACTGTGCCTAAATAGTCTGTTGTGTTTAGACCTCCCTGGTTCCAGAGAGATGTTGAAAAACCTGGAAGTATCAGTTGAGATAGTGAGGGGCCTGAAACCCATAACCTATGAGAAAAAGTTTTAGGAGCTGGGCTTGTACTCTGGTAAAGAGAAGCTATCAGGCAGTACAAGAGCAGTCTATACTTATTTCAAACGGAGCCCCAGAGTTGATGGAGCCAAACTCTCATACAGTCCTAGTCATCCACAAGGTGTGGAGAAAGTGCAGAGAGGCTGAAGGGAGAGCTCAGCGTGACAGCTCCTAAAAACAGGAGGAGCCATTCAGGAGCCAGAGCTACTGCAGGCAGAATGCAGCAGCCCTCTCTGAAGTTTTCCTGGGATCAATAACCAGAGGTCTTAGTTCAAGTCAGGAGTCAAGTGTTTTCATTGAGCTTCAGAAGTTGTGGTAACTCCTCTGCGCAACACAGACTGCTCCAGCTGTGCAGAGGTTTTTAAACTGGTCCTGGCTCTAGGATTCTTTCGCTTTATATCTCTCCGTCTCCCCACACATTATGTCCCACATCTCCCAAGTGAATGTGGGAACATGACTATCCTAATTCATCTATGGTATTTAGACTTGGATCACAGCTAATACAAAGGGGCTGGAGACAGCAAGTAAAACACCATCTGTTCATTACCGTTGAAAATTGCCTAAGTCCAAAGCCAAAACTTCAATTCACTTCCTCTGAACTCTGTAGAACTGTAGACATGGATGTGAATTTTGTGTCTGGCTGATCCAAGTGCTCCTAGGTGGCAAGTGGTGGGGGAGGATGGGCTGGCTTCTGGACTGCAACTGCTGGCTGCTGTTAGTTCCCAGTACTTCAATACTGCCTGGCTTTACCCTCACTCTATTCTCAGTGAAATAGCTGGAGCTAGAATGCTCAGCTGGAACAGACCTTTAGCTTTGCTGCGTGGACTGGTTTCTACCTGACAGATCACTCTTTCTCCCAGTTACACACATATCCAAGGCACCCACTGACACATACTGAGGTGCCAAATTGTGAAAGAAAAGGGAAACTGGGGTGGGTAAGGAGGCCCACTTGAAGATGGGTCCCACTTTTCTGCTTGCTGCAGGACCCAGCTCCATGTCATCAGTAGTCACAAATGCTTAGCTCCCCACCAGCTGGTACTACATGTTCATATTCAAGCCCTGTGTGTCCATGTGATTTACGGTCCTCAAGAAAAACTAGGTCCTTTGGTCCCTGACACTGGGTGCACAGGGAGGACAACAGAGAGAACAAACCACCCCTCCTGCAATCCAAAATAAAAACAGAAGAATTGGCAGTGGCAAAATTGGCAGGAGGAGCAGTGGCCCCTCTGTGCTGTCTGGACCATTTCCCAGAAGGGACAGCAAGGCCTGTGTAATCAGGCTCAGCTGGTAATCAGACAAAGTCCAAACTAGCATAAAGACTAAATTATTGCTTAGTCCTTCCAGCTCAGAGGAAAGGATATTGATAGGGGAGGTGAGGATGGCTGCTGGACTGCAGCTGCCAGCAGCAGCCCATGCAGACAAACATTTCTCTATATACCTAACTTGCCCCTCGCCCCATTGTCATTTAAATAGCCGGCACCTGGCGTGCAAAGGGCACATGCAAATCCCAGTGCTCCACTCAGCCGCGCACCAGCATCGCTGTGGGCACACGGCAGCCCTCAGGGGGAAATAACACCATCTGTGCCCGCCAGCGCTCGCCGAGCGCTGCCTGGAGACCCCACCGCTCCTCACTGTGCTGTGTGCCCTGACCTGTCCCTCTCCGCGGTGCACAAAGAGGGGGACTGATGCCAGGCTCTCTGAATTGGTGTGAAAAGGGGCCCCAGTAGACAAGGCTAAACTTGAGCCCAACTGGCCACATAGCTTTGTTTCCATCAGTGCTGGAAGAACGTAAAAAAAGCATCCCACTGTGGGGAAGGTGGGGCTGTGCCTTTGCGCTGGATTCAGCAATCGCAGCTGTCAAAGCTACATGATAATTATTAAGTCATAAGATTTAATTTACATAAATAGACTTTCACGTGTGTATTTGGTTGGGAAGGAGTGAAAATTTTTACATTTTGGTTTCTGACCCTTTAAAACCCTGACCTAGATCATGGCTTCAAGCTGCCCTTTGCAACTTTGGGAGCCAGGGGGAGCTTCAGAATTTAAAAGTGGAAAGTCAAGACCTGAATGTCACTCTAGCAGTTACCTCTAAAGTCCTGTGACTCCCCACCACTCCTCACATTGCAGACACCCTGTCAGCTGCTCAAGCACTGTCCCATGCGGACCGCTCTGGAGCCCAGACCTCTGAATAGGTCCTCGTTAAAACACAGAATTTCATAATATGTAAGGCTGGAAGGGATCTCTATAGATCATCTGGTGCAACCTCCCCCGTGAGGCAGGGTGAGCACACTGGACCAGATCCTGTCCAGATGGTTCTTGAATATTTCCATGGAAGGAGATTCCACATCCTCTCTGGGCAATCTGTTCCAGTGCTCAGTAACCTGTACAGTCAAGAAGTTCTTCCTCATGTTGAGGCGGAGCTTCCTGTGTTCCAGTTTCTGCCTGTTGCCCTTTGTTCTGTGTTGCTGAGCACTACTGATAGGAGTCTGGCCCCATCTTCCTGGCATCCTCTCGTCTGATATTTTAACATATTGATAAGGTTCTCTCTGTCTTCTCTTCTTGATGCTGAACCAGTGCAGCTCCCTCAGCCACTCTTTACAAGGCACATGGTCCCAGTGCCTTAATCATTAATCAACTTCTCACTGGACCTGCTCTAGGAGATCCATGTGTCCTGTCCTGAGAAGCTCAGAACTGGACACAGCACTGCAGATGCAGCCTCGCCAGGGCTGAGCAGAGGGATAGGATCACTCCCCTCAATCTGTTGGCATTGCTCTTCCCAAAGCATCACGGAATACTCCTGGACTTCCTGGCCATAAGTGTGCACTGCTGGCACCATCAGCCAAACACGGTGAAGGTGCTTCTAGAAGCGGACCCGCTCTCTGAAGGAGGCTCGTGCGAGTCAGGAAGCATGGGTAGGGCACGGCACAAGCGGCATCAGGAGCACACTGCCCTGCTCTCCCACGGCTGGGTGTCCCTGATCACTTGAGCCGTCCTCGTGCGCCCCCGTCACGCCTCGCGCGCGGCTTCCGGGACAAGGTGGGCGGGGCGCGCAGCGCCACACGCGGAGCGGCAGCGCCACCTGGCGGTTGCTTGTGAGGCGGCGGCCGCGGGCAGGGGGCGGACGGCGGGCACGGCAGCGGCCGCAGGGGAGGGGGAGAAAAACGGACTGGCTGGACACAAGTATCTAAAGCTGAAGAAAAGCTTTTGAAGGTCTCAAAAACACGACACTGTAGCAGGTTGTCTAGAGAAGCTCCAGATGCCCTATCTCTGGAAGTGCTCAAAGCCAGGCTCGATGGGACTCTGAGGAATCTGATCTAGTGGAAGGCATTCCTGCCCATGGCAGGGGGGTTGGAAACAGATGGTCTTTAAGGCCCTTTCCACCCCAAACTACTCTATGACTCTGATTCCATGACATGCCTCTTCCCAACCATCAGTTTCAGCAGCTGTTTTCAATCATCCCAACGAGGGAGGCAAGGTCTCCAAGTTTTGCTAAACTTGCACCATATCATCCTATAGTTTGTGATTTTCAGATCTTTCTGTAGCTCTTCATGACAGGTTTCATGCTATTACCCAAATATTTCCACTGCAATTTTCAAACAGAGATTCTTTAGTAGAGCAGCTTTTCTTTCTTCTGTGACTGCAGGTAAAAACTTGACCAGAGGCGCCCTGAAGCTGCCATGCTAGAGAAATATTATGAGAAAGAAACTTCTCAAATCCCTAGTACTAGATGATCTTTAAGGTCCTTTTGAACCCAAAACATTCTGTGATTCTATGGTTCTAGGTCACAGTCTCCTCCTTTGCCTTTGTCAGAGGAGATGGAAAGATCAGTCCCTGTCTCCTGCCATGCCAGGCACACCATGTGTGATACAGGGGGCTATATCCCACCACCCAAGAGCCACCAGCTCATTCTGAAGACTTGATCATCCTACAGTAGCTGGTCTCAGTATTCTGACAGTTCCTAGCTAAAGCAAAATCATGTTTGAGCTTCAGAATTTGGCTCTTAATTTAGAGCTCGGGATGTGGATGCTAGGTCTGCAAGGAGAGACTGCCTTTATCAGTTACAAAAAGGCTGATCTCCCAGAGAATTTGATAATTAAAAATTATGAATGTGCTTATAATTGATAGTCTATGAAAAACTGTTGATGGCTGGCTGTATACTTCTATGCAGCCCAGCATCCCCATCACAAATCAGCCGCTAACAGAAAAGAGATCAGAATCCCATTACATTAATTGCATCATATCATTTAAGAAGGTCTATCTAACTACATCTTGAAGGACCTTCAGGAGTTGGGCTCAGGAAAGCAGTGACTCACATACTTAACTTCCAGAAAAGGGCAGACCTAATGGGATGCAAAATTAGGCAGAGGCCTAAGTGTTTCCCCTGGGTTCAAGGCCATACGGACTAACACTTCAGAAAAGGTGGACATCTCACAGCCTGCCAATGTCGGTGGGGAGATAGATTGATACAACACTCTGGCCTGGCCCCGCTCCTCAATTACTCTGCAGAGCTGGCCTGGGGTGCTATCATGTAGAACAGATGAGATATCAGAGGCTCTTTTGTCCCAGGGATGATCTTCTTTATTTCTTTGGCTTCATGAGGGCAGTGCAGGGAAAGAGAGGGAGCAAAGGGGGACTTAAGGTTTTTAAGGGCCAGGAAAAGGGAGGGATCATTTTTTGGCTTCTTTCCAATAGGAATTCAGGGGTCAGTCCATAGGTTTTGCAGGTGTTACAGGGTTAAAGGGACATACCATTCTTAAAGCATCAGGGTACACGATTACAACAATAGATGAAGTGCTGCTTCCTAATTTTACTTATGCTGATAAATTCCCCACCTGTATACAGTAATTTACAAGCAAAAAAAAAGAGAAAAAAAAGCCAAGCTATGGTCACTGGATAGCTACAAGATAGCAGCTGCTCATAGTGTTTGGTTTACTAGAGTTTAATAAGTTAAATCTCTCAGGGCTGGATAACACTGGGCATGTTTGACTGCTTTCACAACCTCTTCCTGAATATCAGGCTCCTCAGGATTCCTTCTGTTGGGGGTTGCTTTTTCCTTTCCTCTTTGCCTGTCAAAAATTTTCCCATTGACATACACTGATGGCTAGGTCCTTGAGAAACAAGGGAGGGCGGGGTGGGGGGGGAGGGGAACCTCTCTAGTTTTTGGGAGTTTTCTCTCAGAGGGGGGTGGGGACATTTGCTGGCTCTTGCTCATTCTTGGCTTTGGAGAAGGAAGGTTGCTCTGAACACCAGCATCCCAATGCTTGGAGCTGCCTCTTCTGCTGTTGGACCCTGCATCCCTGGGCCTACTAGGATGCCCTTCCAGTTTCAGCTTGCTGTTTTCCAAGCATCCTGCCTCTCCTCCCCCATCTAGGACACAGCCACAATCACCCCAGCACTGCTGCAGCTGCATGGGATTGCACCTGTCTGCCCTGTCCACCAGGACCCTGCCAGCGCTCACTGCCAGCTGTGACAGTAACTGCATCAAAGGGAAAAGTGTCTGCGGCTGAGAGGACTAGAACTGGGTTCCTGTTCTGTTTATTTTTAATTCCATAGTTGTTGTTGTTTTGTTTGCCTTGTTATATATACTAGTAAAGAATTATTATTCCTATCCTCATATCTTTGCCTGAGATCCCCTTAATTTCAAATTTGTACTAATTCAGAGGGAGGGATTTACTTTCCCCATTTCAAAGGAAAGCACTGCTCTCCCTAGCAGACACCTGTCTTTCAAACCAAGACACCTTCAAAATGTTTCTAGTAAATGTGCGTATGTGCGTGTGTGTGTGCATGTTAGGGCCTGATCCTCAAGCAGTGCTCTCTCATCTGAGACACAGTTTAGGTACAGGAAGGGAATTTCAGATAAAAATGAAAATATTGCAGTTCAAAATATCGAAATACATACTTTCACTCCAAACCATTCTCTTGAACTAAAACACACTTTTAAAGTCCTTTATGTTGCAGGATCTGTTCTTTCTGACACTGGAGAGTTTTAGCTGGGTTTTTTCAATTACCACTTCAATTAATGTCATGGAAAGCCTTCCTGAGATGATTGCTGGGTAGTCTTCCCGCTTTGCAGCATGTGCAGTTATTTGGGTTGACACTGTTAGGATAATTGATGCTGTTCAGCCACATAGTTCTGTATATGATCACAACACACGGATATCAAAAGGACTAACTTAAATATTCAGGTTCTTAAATATTCAGGGTCTTCATCAGATTTGAAAAATTTGAAATGCATCAACAACTCAGGCCCTGTTCTGATTCATCTAGGTGCCTAAATCTCTCCTCTGTAGGTCTGATCTGGACAAATAGCAATCAGAACAAGCTCTAGGAGCAGGAAAAAACCATTTGAGTTTCACATCCTCACAAGACTAGCCTTAAGTATCTAATCGGCTGTTTAAACCCCAAAAATCTGCTACTCGCAAATGAAATAATGATCCTGAAATGACTGCAGCTTAAAATTGGTCTTTAAAAGGGCATTGTGTTCATAAATGTGCAGGCTTTGACTCTGGCATATAAAACGGCCATATAAGTAGTTCAGAAAACACCACTTTATGGTGAGGCAGATATTTTTGTCTTTGTCAAAGCATCTTAGAGAGCATAATGAAAGCTCTGTAATCCTCCTGGAAATCTTTCCCTCTGCACTGGATTGAAATGGAGAGAAAGAAAGAAAAAAACCCACAGATTAAAAAAAAAAAAAAAAAAAAAAAATTAAAGAAAAGCCCAATAAGAAAAATACATTGACCAAGTATGAACAGGCATCAGTTATATTTACAGTAATTTCATGATTACAAGCTGCACTGACTATAAGCCGCATCTCCGGGTGTTGGCAAACATTTCGTTCTTTGTCCATACACAAGCCGCACCCAATTATAAAGCCACTCTGTCGTTCGCAGTGAGGACTCGCGTGCAACAAAGCTGCCAAATAGTAACAGAATCGCGGGATGGTTGGGTTACTGGCTTGGCCCTGCTTGGGGCGGCCGCCAGGGAGCGGGAGAGAGGCGTGCCTGGCCGCCACTGCCACCGCGCTTGCCAGGGCTGGGCAGCACCGGGGGGCAAGCGGCACTGCTGCACTTGTCAGGAGTGAGCAGTGCTGCCATGCTTGTAGGCTCTCACTTCTGGGTTTGGAAATTTCCTAAATTTGTTAATATATTAGCCGCTCCGGAGTGTATGCCACACTTCCAGGTTGGGAGCTAAATTTTAGTCAAAATGGTGCGGCTTGTAATCATAAAATTACTGTACTAAAATAAAGGCATCTTGGTTTTCTGCTACTGGCCAGTAAGAACTGAGCACAAATTGACAAACTGCTGTGCTAGATCATTTTAGATCCTCCTTTTAAACATGACATTTGCCTGACTGCACTAACTACTCCAGGTCAAATTACTGCAAGCCTGTCCTGTATATCCACACCTGCTAATCCAGGGAACTTTGTAGGAACTTAGTTCCAGCCCATGCCAGGGCAAGTTATGAGTGAACCCAGCAGCCTTTCATGGAAACCATGACCCAGGCTGCAGCTCAGGGGTGCTGTCAGGTGGTACTTAACTAGAAACCTCAGGTTAGAAAGAAAAGCCAAACCATGCTCTGGCATAACACCCTGCTAGCCCCAGGTTTGGAGAGTCACAGGTACTGCTTTTTCTTCCAGGAAAGCATTGGCCACATGTTTTTGGGGGTGTTGGGCTTTTTTTTTTCTTTCTCAGGACAGAGCTGGCATAGGAGGCTGGTTCTGAGGTATCTTCTTCAAGCAGGGATCCTCTGAGCATATCCAGTTGGAGCCTCTGCTTCGCGGGCTCCACTTCCCAGCCTCCGCTTCCCAGCCTCCCACAGCAGATACAGCCAATGGGCCAGTGCACTGTCCTGGGATGAAGAGACTCTTCATCAAGGCAAGCCAATGTTTCTTCAAGAGTGGGTTGCCATTTCTAAGGAGGGGGCAAAAAAGATTCAGAAGAAGCTGCAAAATGTTTCTGCTGTCCAAGCGTTTCTGCTAACCACATGAATTGTGAGTAGTGGTTGATTTTCAGTATGGCAGACATTTTTTCAAGGCAGAGATTTTTTACAAGGACATGTAGTGATAGGAGAAGGGATAGTGGCTTTAAACTGAAGGAGAATAGGTTTGAATTACAGTAATTTCATGACTATAAGGAGCACCCTTTTGACTAAAATTTTTTCCTGAACCCAGAAGTGTGCCTTATAGTCTAGTGCGCCTTATATGATGTACAAAGTTGCGACATTTGCCATCCTGGAAGTGTGAGCCGCAATGGGGAGGTGGTGCCGCGGGAGCACCGAGTCATGAGGGAGGGCCGGAGCGGGCGGCCACGGCCAGCAGGAGCCGCACGGGGAGGGAGGAAGCCAGCGCCGGCCCTGGCTGGCACACGGGGCGAGAGGGAGGGGGTGCCAGTCCCGGACCCGGAACGGGTAGAGAAGGAGGCGGCGCTGACCCCTGACGCGGTGTGGGGAGAGAAGGAGGTGGTGCTGGTCCCATGCGAGCTGTGCAGGGAGAGAGCAGAGCAGCACTGGCCCCAACCACCGGGCGGGAAGAGAGGGAAGCACCGCTGCTGGGCCAGCGCAAGCTGCACGGGGAAGGTGGGAGTGGGCGGCCACAGAAGCCGCAAGTCACAGCCGCCGTGAGCCAACACAGACCACGGGCAGCCCCAAGCCACCCCGGACTGCCGCGAACTGCAGCCACCCCGAGCCCCACCTCGCCAGCCAGTGCTGCGGGCAGGCGGGAATGCCGAGGCTCACGGCACGGGGAGGCCGCCTGAGACTGCATTTAAAGGCTACGCCAATCTGTGAAAAATGTTTGCAAAGTGAGCACATGCCAGTAAACCCGCAATGGCATGATTCTGTTACTAATTCGTTACTTTGTTGCGCGCCGCGCGGCTCCTTGCTGCAAAAAAAAAGTGCACTTTATAGTCTGGTGTACCTTATATGATCTACAAAGTTGCGACATTTGTCGACTCCTGGGGGGTGAGCCTTACAGTCCGGTGCGCCTTATGGTTGTGAAATTACTGTACACATTAGAGAGAAATTCTTTACTCTGAGGGGAGTGAGGTGGTGGAACAGAGAAGCTCCAGATGCCCTGTCTCTGGAAGTGCTCAAAGCCAGGCTGGATGGGGCTCTGAGCAATCTGATCTCGTGGAAGGTGTCCCTGTTTGTGGCAGGGGGGTTGGAAGCAGATGGTCTTTAAGGTCCCTTCTAACCCAAACTACTCTATGACTCAATGACATGCCTCTTCCCAACCATCAGCTTCAGCAGCAGTTTTCAGTCATCCCAAGGAGAGAGGTGAGATCTCCAAGTTTTTGCTAAACTTGCACCATATCATCCTACAGTTTGTGATTTCCAGATCCTTCTGTGGCTCTTCATGACAAGTTTCATGCTATTACCCAAATATTTCCACTGCAATTTTCAAACAGAGATGCTTTTGTAGAGCAGCTTTTCTCTCTTCTGTGACTGCAGGAAAAGCTTGACCAGAAGCACCCTGAAGTTGCCAGAGAATGATGTCACAAGCAAGATACTTTTCAGATCTCCATATTTCTAAGCTGACTTAATGATCCAAGGGAAGGGGATACTTGAGGCATTACAGTAATTTCACAACCATCAGGCACACCAGACTATAAAGCTCACCCCCAGGAGTCGGCAAATTTCGCAACTTTGTAGATCATATAAGGCACACCGGACTATAAGACGCATTTTTGCAGTGAGGAGCCGCGCAGCGCGCAACAAAGTAATGAATTACTGGCAGGTGCTCAATTTGCAAACATTTTTCAAAGAACGGTGTAGCCTTTAATCGCAGCCCCAGGTGCCCTCCCTGTGCAGCGGGCCCCGGCACTCCCGCCCATGTCCGGAGATGGCTGGCACGGCTCCTGGCTCCCACCGCGCGGCCACGCTGCGTCCCAGCTTCCCCCCGGCCGGCAGAGGTGTCGCTTCTCACCGCTTCCCCACAGTCAGCGGCCGCGCCGCCTGTCCCTTCTTCCCTGCGGCCAGCGGCCGCGCCGCCTGCCGCCGCTGTCCTACGGGCGGTGGCTGCGCCGCCTGTCCCCTCTTCCCCGTGGCCGGCAGCCATGCCGCCTGCTGCCGCTTTCCCGCGGCCACACGGGCCATGCCGCTGCCACCGCTTTCCCGTAGCCGCACGGGCCGTGCCGCTTTTCCGCTTCCCTGCGGCTGGTGGCCGCGCCGCCTGTCCCTTCTTCCCTGCGGCCGCAAGGGCCGTGCCGCTGCCACTTCCCACTTCCGGCGGTCATGCTGCCTGTCCTCGCTGCCCAGCGGCCGGCAGCCGCGCTGCCTGTCCTCTCTTCCCCACAGCCGGTGACCGTGCCACCTGTCCCTGCTTCGCCACAGCCACAGGGGCCGCGCCGCCATCGCACCGCTGCCCCTGCCCCGCGGCCAGTGGCCGCACCACCTTTCCCCTCTTCCCCGTGGCCGGAGGCCATGCCGCCTGCTGCTGCTTCCCCGCGGCCGCAAGGGCCATGCCACTGCCGCTTCCCCGCAGCCGCAAGGGCCGTGCTGCTGCCGCTTCCCCGCGCAGAGCATGCCCAGAGCATGCATAATGGACAGACTGGAAGACATCTGGACTGCCTGGAAACTTATTCACCCCAGAAACACAAGGGTCTGATGAATTAAGCTTTTAGAAAGACTCGGGGCCTTTCCAGACAATATGAAACCTAGTTAGAGGAGAAGAAAGTAGAAATGGAGAAGAAATTTAAGAGCAACAAATTGTCTCCTTAAGGAGCATGCTAAGCTTGTCTGGCTCGTCATTCAAAAGGAATGAGGTTCCTGGTGGCACAGTGAGCTCACCCCAGCACTTCACAGCCTGTCAGCTGTGCCCCAACAGGAGTCACTGTCCAGGCAGGAGAGGAGGAAGATTCTGAGAGGCAGCACAAGAGGCCAGGAGCAGAGGAGAGCTGAGCAGCCACTCCACTGAAACAGGTGTAAATTTACTGGGAACAACTCTGTCATCAGCAACAGGCGCCATGCCACTAAATGAAACATCCCTCCAATCATCAAGCTGTTATTAAATATGCTGATGCTCTTGTGGCTAGAAGAAACCTGAGGTGCAAGTGTCACCCCAGACCTGTCCACCCTAAATGGGTGTGCTTCATTTGGGATCATTCTTTTAGAGTCTGGCCCCACAGAGCTGGGTGGAAGCAGTGCCAGTGGTTAATGCATGCTTGTATGGGTGCGTGCAGACAGACACATGGACACATGCTTGGACATACCAGTCATGACCAAAAGCTGGGCAAGAGTCCAGCGATCCCATCTCCTCCAAGAAAAAGGCAGGGGACTGATGGAAATGGCTGGGTTGTATGTGCCCTAAGGTTTTTCAGAAAGGAACGTATTGCATCAGATCATGTGTTTTATTTCTTTTGCTTTATTACTAATGATTAAATTATTATGATGTTATTTGTAATTGCTAAGGTCCCTGGGTCAGAGCTGAGTCTGCACCATTCACACTCTAATTCTTGGGGCACCATCTTTGGGCCAAACTTTCACACTGGCTCACAGCTCAGTTGTGGATCACTGGGCTTTCACAGAGATCTCAGCTCCTCTCACAGGAACATGCCTGGGCTGTTTTCTGAGCCAGCTGTCCTGAAAACATGGTCAGCAGCAGTTGCATCTCCTTCTCCAGCTCTCCATGATACCAAAACCTTCAGGAGCCCAGCGCTGGCCCAGGCTCCCTGCCTGCCTAAAGCACTAATCACTATGTGCATCATATTATCCCTGGAGCCTGCTGGCACAGTTCACACAGAGAACTGAGGCCTGGAAAGGTTTTTCCAAAGCCCTGTGGGAAGCTTGTGACTGTGGAAAACTTGAACATCCATCTCCTACCCACAGCCACTTCCTGTCCCTTGTAAAGCACCTGCCCACACCTTTTCCCTAGAGGGGAGATTACACCACTGTCTCAAGGGCAACTGCTTTAACTCATCAGTTGTGATATCTCAGCAGAAGAAAGTGGCATTATACAGGGCAGAGTGGCAGTGAAATGGTGAGGTGGTTTTTCTGAAGCAGAGTGCGTTGGAGGTATCTGTGGAAAAAAAACAAACACCTCTCATCAGTCAGCTTAAAATTGCTGTGCAGGGATCTGCAGTGGCACCAGCATATTTTAGGAGTTTAGATATCAAAGGTTGAAGGTCCCAGCACCAGATGTGTGCCAGACCCCTTCTTGTTTCCAGGTGCTGTGGAAGAGAAGTGAGCAGGAGCTCACTGCAGGCAGCACTGTGGCCAGGGCTCTGTGTGTGCTATTTTGTGCAGCATGACTGGAATAGTTCTGAGTCGTAGATGGAGGGCCCAAACTCATTGTGATTACCAGCAAAGCAAAGACTTTACTAACCAGTCTATGGCTGTCACAGGCACAAAATTCTCCCATCCCAGTGCTACATGCATGAAGCCCTCCAGGGAGCCCCTCCACCCTTTCCAGGGTGAGTTGCATGTGGATAAATACAACCCTGCTCCCACAGGTTGGCAGAGCACCCAGCCCATCTGGGAGGAGTAGACAGGTCACTACTTCTGTGTCCTCTGGCAACCTATCTGCCACCTTTTCCAGTCCACCTGATGGGTTCCCTAACCATCACAACAGATTGCCCTCAGATGTCCCTTGTCAGAACTCTGCATGAAGCAGTTAACACTATGCATTTTCAGTTACAGTAATTTCACAACTGTAAGGTGCACCGGATTATAAGGCACACTTCAGGAAGTCAGCAAATTTCACAACTTTGTCCATATATAAGGTGCACCGGACTATAAGATGCACCTTTTTTTGCAGTGAGGATCCGAGCCGCGTGCAACAAAGTAACGAATTAGTAATGGAATCACACAATTGCAGGGTTTACTGGCTCAGCTTGGGGCCAGGCGGGCTCAGCCGCGCTCGGGGCTGCCGCCAGTGCTGGGCACCCCTGCCACGTGGTGGTGCCGGGCGCCCATGCCGGCCAGTGGTGCCAGAAGGCCATGCCGTTCGGCAGTGCCAGCAGCCCATGCCTCCCTGCAGTGCCGGCAGTAGGAGCCGTGCCACGATACCAGCAGCTGGAGTCGTGTGGCAGTGCCGGGTGCTTCTCCAACTCGGCGGTGCTGGGAGCCTCTCCCGCTCAACAGTGCCAGAAACCTGTCCCACACAGTGGTGTCGGGCGCTTCTCCTGCCCAGCGGTGCCAGAAACCTCTCCCACCCCATGGTACCGGGTGCCTGCACCACTCAGCAGTGCTGGAAGCCTCTGCTTCTCGGCAGTGCCAGAAGCCTGTGCCACTCAGCAGTGCTGGGCACTTCTCCTACTTGGTGATGCTGGGAGCCTCTCCCACTCGGCGGTGCTGAGCACTTCTCCCACTTGGTGGTGCCAGGTACCTCTCCCGCTCGGCGGTGCCAGAAACCTTTCCTGCCCACTGGTGCCGGGAGCTTCTCCCGCTTGGCGGTGCTGGAAGCCTGTCCTGTCTGGTGGTGCCGGGTGCTTCTCCTTCTCGGTGGTGCCAGGTACTTCTCCCGCTTGGCGTGCCAGGTGCTTTTCCTGCCCAGCAGTGCTGGGAGCCTCTCCCGCCCCGTGGTGCTGGGCGCCTGCACTGCTCAGTGGTGCCGGAAGCCTCTACCTCTCAGCAATGCCAGGAGCTTGCACCGCTTGGCCCAGCTGTTGCCGGTTTCCCCTGCAGCTTGCACTTCTGGGTTGGCAAATTTCCCAACTTTGTCCATATATAAGGCACACCGGACTATAAGGCGCACTTCAGGGTTCAGACCAAAATTTTAATCAAAAGGGTGCACCTTATAGTCGTGAAATTACTGTAATTTCTTTCTCTTTCTCTCCCATTTCCACATACGCCAATGGGCACATTTCCATTTGGCCACAGTGATGTCTTAGTTAAATCCTTTCTTGCTGTGTAGGGATTATTATCTCATAAAGAGGTAAGTATCCCAGTCCTTCTGGGACAGTCCCAGTTTTGACCTTCTAAACTACTTTTTGACACATACAAGTCACAGGTGCCAAGTGAGGTCCCAAAGGCAGAGAGGTGCAATGATCCCCCTAAGGTGGCACAGAGCAACTTTGTTCTGGGGAACACAATGCCTAAAACACACAAGATTTTTTTGAAATTACTATGTGTCTGAAAATGAGTTAGTACACCTGGATTATCTTCTTGACCTTCCCTTTACAACTTCTATGCAATTTCAACAAAGTGCCTTTGTCTGTCCTGTATTTGTTTTTCCTTATGAAAACCAGTGTCTGTGAGTCAGAATGGGTTTATAGCATCTTATCACACAGCACGTCTCAAGACACCCCAGTCAAAGTACTGGCAGGTACTACAAAGATCTCTGGCAGTTTGTAATGGATAGAAAAGGGAGAGAGTGCCAATGATACACTTCCTCTGTCTTGTACTTGCCTGCCATCACTGGCGTGACTACATTAGAGTACAGGCAATGTAAAGCACCATTAAGGACTTATCACCTTTCAGGGCTGAAGTGAAGGGAGAGAGAACTATGTTTTTTTACACTACAGAGCTTTTCGCAGGATGATAGTGTTCCCTTTGGTCTCTTTAGGAAGGTTCAGTGTGTCTCTGAGGCTCCCACCCTGGTCATAGCAGTACATTACAAGCTATTACCTGCTAAGACATTGCTAGGCATATTTTATGAATACTCCTATCTTGCAAAACATACAAGGTCTTAGAAGCTTGAGAAGAGATTAGCTGAAGCAGAACCTTAAATCCTGAAGCCCTGGAAATAAGGCTCACTGAAGCATTTGGATCAGCAGTGGCTAGGGATATCTTTTACTATCTGAGATGGAAAAAACAGCGAAGGTGAGAACAACAGCATGGACTACAGCTGCAATGGCCAGGAGGGAGGAACAGCAAGTGTATATTCCTAATTTATGACACAATTAGGAAAAAAAATAAAGAAGAAGGATATTTTTATTTATCCTCTGTCCCCACCCTGTACTTCTGCAAGCCTGAATTGATGATGCAGTTGTACTGTTTTGAGCCCTGTTACTGAGTACCTATCCTCACAAAATTGGAAGAAATAAACAAAATCCAACTTCAATGAATTTCAGGGGTGGTTTTGCAACCTAACTCTGGAGCTAGGATTTTGCTTGATAGATGAACCCAGAAAGCCAACAGTAGTGAATAAACCAATAGCATTTCCTCTTAATTATCTCTTTCTTTGCCTCAAGTTTTGGGCCAATTCTGAAGGTTGTTTGAACAACATGGGCACCTGTCATGGTGGACAGGCAGTGAGCCCTATCAGCTCATTCCTCAGAAAGCTTTCAGGGAAACATCTCTGGGATAGTTAGCTGGAAAATTGTGCTGGTTTCTTGAGACAGGGCTAAGAGATGCAGCAACAGAAGGAGTCAATGGTTAAGTAATCAGAGCTGGAAGGATGAACCTCGTAGTCAGCTTAGAGACTAACAGATGCCAGCTTTGCCAGCAAATGAGATATCGGAGCCGAAAGGCAAGTGTCTCAGGATTTAGTTCAGCCCATATCATTCCTTTGTGTGACACTGCCCACAAAAACACATATTGAAAGCATGAGCAGCTAAATGGGATCAGGAAGACAGTAGACTATGCAGATAGCACAAAGTGTTTGCAGAGAACAGAGGAGTGCAAAATCTGAAGTTTCACAGAAGAGCCTGTGAAATTTCTTTGCTCCTCTCATCCTTCCTTCCTGTGGGGAACTACTATTGCTTCTACCCTATGAAAGAGGATCTGACATACAGAGAAACTTATGTCAGTGTCCTGTTGAAATGGACCTTCAACAAAACTCAGGTTTTCCAAAAGGATGGGGTCTGCACACTGTACTTTTCTTGATAGTAAGCCTGACCCAAAATTCCAAATTTAGAACATTATCTGCGAGTGGGTGGACACACTTTGAAATTCCAAGGAGTTTTGCTTCTGGGGTTGAGATGAGCATATTTCAGTGTGGTGCTGTTAGCTAAGAGACATGATGAAGAGAAAGGCACAATACTTATGGCCTTTGTCAGGTTGTGGGAGTGTCTGCTTCAGTTCCAGCTCTGTTACTCCTTAGGGAAAAAACAAAGCAGCTCCGCTCAGATTCAAGTATTTGACTGCTGTTCTGAACATCCCAAAATACATGAATTCAGGATTTCAGATCTGCAGATCTTGCCAGACTGCAAGGACAACATCTGGTTTGACTAAAGTTTATTGGAATGAAAGAATTTCAGGTGATTGAGGTAGATGTTCCGATTTTGAGGAATTCACTATTACTTCTGCCTTGGTGAACAAGATGTCTTGAATTTCATATAGATGCAGCTAGAGCTAGAAGACCACAGAAAATGTCCACTAGATTTTGCCCTAGCAGCCCCACTGAGATTCTGATTGGAGACACAAAGAGATGGACTCTCTGGTGACCATGACACTCAGGGCTGGTCTGCTGGAAGAATTCCCTTTGATGCAGAGGTGAAGCCTAAAAATCACAAGTATTTGCTACTCATGCCACAAACAGATAAACAAGACTTGTGTGGGGCTAACAAAGCAACAATTTTTGTGAATAAGAAGCATTTTTGTTCCTTTTTTGATAAAAAAGGGAGGAAATGAAATTTGATTATCTCTATTTTTAGGTAGATTAAAAACTTAATCAGACTAGACAAAAAGTGCATCAAAAATAGCTTGAGCGATATCGAAGTGGAGCAATTGCTGAATTAGGAGGAGGAATAAAGGAGGTCAGGAGCCTCATAAGCCAGTTTTTGAAGTAGTTGCAAACATTTCATTTTCACACCCTGTCTAATGTGCTCCTGCTTTAAAACACATTGTGACACCAGTGAAGCCTGCTCCTGCACCCCAGATCCATGGGGGTCCTTCAAAGGCAAGCAACCGGCCTAATGTATGTCTAATCATCCCACAAACTTGGTTTTGTGTTTTACAACCTAAACACTCAGCATAAACCTAACCAGCCATTGCCACCCACTGTGACAAGTCTTGTGTTTCCCACTTGTTCTGGTTTAAAGGGACAGTATTGCCGGGAAAAGGAAAAGACGAGAGTTTTT
>PYHW01009617.1:313228-339212 GCA_013186435.1 Turdus rufiventris
TCCGCTCACCGTGGGTGTCCTGGTTCTCAGCCTTGTTCTCAGAAGCAGGAAAACTTTAGCAGTCGGAGTCCAGGGGCCTGGTCCCACCACGGAGAAAACAACCTCTCTCCCCCAGTTCGGGCCGGCGAACCTCCAGTGTCCCCCCACCCACCGAAGGACAAAGCAGCACTCCACCTTCCGTAATCGAGCCATTGGGCCCAGCCTAGCTATCTTTTTGTCTTGAGCACTTAACGGGTAACAGGGGAGCCGCCCGGCCAGCTTAACATAATAATGGGAAAAATTTCTAAAACTCCCCCAGCCCACAACACCACTAAAAGCAATCAGACTTAGACTTACCACTCCCTCTATAAATGACTGCCCCTAAAGACTGCCCCTAAGAAGTGTATTTTGGAGGCTGTCTTGCCCATTTGGCTTTTATTCAGATTCCTCAGGCTTTGTCATTAGGACTTAAATTTGCTAGCAAATGTTGAACTTCTGAAAAGGCTTTGGAAATAAGGTAGATTTGGAAACTATTACCCAGAGGGTTTCAATCAGTATGTTGTGGGAAGTGAAAGGTGACATAGAAATGAAAGGATGTGTGCTCCTAAGTTACCCAGGAGATGTATTAAATCTGCCCAGGAAAGTGCTCTAGTCACCATCCTTGGGCGTATTTAAAAGACATGTAGACGTGATGATTAGGGACGTGGTTTAGTGGTGGTCTTAGCAGTGTTTGATTAATGTCTGGACTCAATGGCCTTAAGAGTCTTTTACAACCTAATGGATTCTATGATTCTGTAATTGCTAAGTAATGCTCACCTTTCGCCAGAAATGTTGAAACAATCCCAGACATACAATTAAATGGAAACAATTGCATTAAGAAGGGATATTGTCTCTTCTCTCGGGTGGATGGAGCAAAACTGTGATGGAGCATCATGAAAAGAAAAGCCCTGATAAGGCCACTTGTCTGCACATCACTTTGACAGGGGAAAGGGAGCTGTGCCCCATCAAACTCTTCTCTGCCAGCCCCTCAGCAGGCCTTTTCCAGTGGATTCATGCTAGCCTCAGGGCTGGCTTGTGGCCAGCTGGCCTGCCTCCACCTGCCTGTTGCTGCCAGTCATGGGTCAGAGGCAGAGGAGGGGAAGAGCTGAGAAACTGCACCTCTGAACCGCTCTCCCCCAGTAGCGCTGTGCAGGTGATACAGCAAAACAGCAGCTGGGGCTGAGATCCCACAGAAGGAGGAACTGGCCACCATCCCTGGGACATGAAAAAGGAGAAATATGCAGGACAACGTGCTGGAAAATGCAAGAAGGTTGTGTGAAAAACCTGCTCCAGTCCAACAGGCACGTCCCAGAAAAGGCAGCTGGCAGTGATGGTGCCATCTGACCATCCTCTTGAGGAGAGCCCTGACTCTTGCCCCAAGACACTGGCTTGGGCACATGCCTCCCACGTGTCAGCCCCCCCAGCACGATAAGGTTTAACCACTCATCAGCAATGTATGCAGTTTGGGACCTGCTGTGAAAATGGGAGGCTGAAACATAAGCTTCCCTCTGTTTTTGGCTTACAGGCTCAAGGGCAAGCAATTCTCCTGCTGCCCCACAAGCAGAGATTGTGCTTCAGAAAGCACCTTGAATGTCAGCTAGCAGCTCCAAATGGTGCTCTGGGGAAGAGAAAGAAGTCCCAGGAGTGTTCACCTCCTTTGCTGCTGAGGAAACAGACTTTTCCTCTAGTGGTGCAGATGAGGCTCTGAAACTGTTTAACCTGAGATCTGTTATCAAAAGCCTAATCACTGTGATGCCCAAAAGGATGTAAAGAGAGATACCCTTATTATAAATTGCAGTAAATGCCTTCTATTTTTGTCAATTCCTAGTAGGACAGTCTGTGTCTTGGTTCCCCTGTACAAGTAAAGTCTGTCCCTTCTCAAACCCTGACTGCATATTCCCAGGACTGACATCTTCCACGCCCTCCCTCTTGCCCACTCCCTCTCTCTCAGATGATGCAGAGTGCCAGCAAGTCCCTCAATGGTGTCATATCTGTCCTTTTTATTCATTGCAGGGTTTATTTTTAGCCTGAAACAACTGCTTCCTAAAAATGGAGTTCCTAATGACACGGGAGCCGGACACAGCTATGTAAGGTATCCAGGGCTTGGCCTGACAGCTTCTCCTGTCTGTCTCCCTCTTTGTTGTGAGTTCAAGACAGCAAAGATTGTTGCTCCCCACCAGCCTTGCAGTGTGTGGGCTCAACACTAGGAAAGCAGCAGAGAGAAACTGAGAAAAACTCAGTTCAAACTTCACCTGGAGTCTTTGGTCTCCCTCTCTTCTTAAATTAAGAAAGAGGGGGATATTTACCCACCCTTTGCTGCACTCCAAGGGTGCCCCTATGAAGGCAATTTGGTGGATCGTGGCAGGTTTTTACCTGCTTTTCTGCTGCAAGGCAGAAGAGGGACTGAATTTCCCTACTTATGATGGGAAAGACCGAGTGATTGACCTGAATGAGAAGAATTACAAGCAGGCACTGAAGAAGTATGACATGCTCTGCCTGCTCTTCCATGAGCCTGTGAGTTCTGACAAGGTCTCCCAGAAGCAGTTCCAGATGACAGAGATGGTCCTGGAGGTAAGTACCACTGCATGTCCCAGTTGGGGTCAGTACCATAGCACTGCTCAGAGTCGTGGAGAGGAGTCACAAGACAGGACAGTCAAATGGTCTTATGCAGGGGAGGTTGGGCATATAAAAGTTTGTTTAGTTGGATTTCAGTTAGCCCCTGCCTGAATTCTCCAAAGCTCAGAAAAAAACTCTTTTGTGCTCTTCTCAGTTTGCTAGGAAATAGTTGTTCTGGATTGTCTGTCAGAAACTCAGGCAACAGCAAGTAACTCTGGGAACCTCAGAAACATGAACTCAGCTCAGCTGAGCTTTCCCAAATCTCAGCACCTGAGTCTGTAGCTTGAAAGTTTTTGATCCTTTCTCATTCTATGCAAGCCAGTATCCTACTTGTATTCTGGATTGAGTCCTATTTTTTTTATCCCACTAAGAGCAGTCAGCCAAGAAACCTTATCAAGCTGTGCAGCCAAAGGGTGTCCTAGCTCCCCATCTCAAAATCTCCCTGTTGGTGCAACATGAAATCCCTTTTTGTTTTTCTGACACTTGGTTGCCTGCTTGGAATCAGTCTATAGCTGATTGTTATATTATGTTTGTTAATGCAACCATTCACTTCTGTGCTGGAAAAAATGTGTTGTTAATTCTTTCATGAACGAATGATTCATTAATCCTCAGTAAAATAAATAATGGTAAAAATGACAGTGTAGATTTGTAGCATTCTTTCTTGTAGTGTAGCTGTAATGTAGGGAATCGTACAGCTGCAAGCCTCGATTGTTAGGTGCATGTTTATTACTAGGGGCTTGCAAATATTCCCTCTTAACTAAAAGACATATATAAAAAAAAAGTTAATTCATAATTGCAGAAGAAACACTTCAGCTTTATTTATCAGATCCAGAGAGAAAATGCATTGCCCCCCTAAGAGTGTAGGAAACGTGAATAAGAAAATATGCTTGCTGTGGGCTAGGACCCAAAAAAGTCTGGTGTCAAGTTCAAGGCCTGCAGACCTCCTCAGCAAGTCTGATGACTGCCAGAAAGAAATATCCAAAAACTAACCAGGTTTTACTCATATGTCAAGCAATGGTTACTTTCTGCGGGTGAGTGATCAAATAACATTTGGCAAAGAAAAGAAAAAAGTAATGTTTGAACTCCAGCTGAAATGAGTATTGATGGTAGTATAATCACATTTTTGTTTAATAGGATAGCTATTTCGTGCTTGATTGATGTCAAACAGTACTAAATACATATTTATAGAAACCTGACTGAAGCATGTCCCATCCGTGGAAATGTTCATGGCAAAATTGAATGGCATAGTGGAAGGTGTCCCTGTCCATGGCAGTGGCTTGGAACTAGATTATCTTTAAGATCCCTTCCAACCAGGCCATTCTATGTTTCCATGATTCTATGGTCTGATGTCTACCATTAGTCTAAGACCTCATTACACCATTATCCATGCTAGCAATGACCTATATCCAGGGTACAACAGCTGCAATACAAACTGGCTTTAAGCTTTTGTTTTTCAGGATTGGATTTCAGCTATGAGTACATTAGCTTAGGATTCGGGTGATTTATTTAGTTTCCAATTGCTCTCTGCTATGGACTTCTTATGTGACCTTGGGCAAGAGACTTGAGGGTTAGACCTGCAGCAGACTTTACATAATTGTATGCATAATTGCTCCAGCTCCAACTAATGGTGCCACACATCAACTGGCACTTGTGGCTTTGACCTCAAAATT
Source organism: Turdus rufiventris (assembly GCA_013186435.1). Taxonomy (NCBI): domain Eukaryota; kingdom Metazoa; phylum Chordata; class Aves; order Passeriformes; family Turdidae; genus Turdus; species Turdus rufiventris. The sequence continues at coordinate 317,533 of PYHW01009617.1, forward strand.
TCCAAAGCACTTGCAGTGCTGATTCAGTGCATGTATCACAGTTTCAGAACAGTCCCTCCCCTGGACTGGGAACTGCAGCACCAGCAATCTGACAGCCCAAGCATAAGAGAAATCTGCAGACTGAGCACTTCTTTGCTTCTGCCACCCAGAGGGAATCAGAAGAGGAGAAGGTCTCAACACAACGGAGAAGATATGCTCTATTCTGCATAAAACACAGGCCAGCATGGTGCTGCTGTTCCCAATTTCTGTACTAACTCAGCCATGGGGGAACTCATGAAAGGAGTGGGCAAGGCTGTAATCTGCTCCTTCTTGTGAAAGCAATCAACTCCCTCAGTTCAAGCCATAATGTGTTGCGCCATAGGGGGTCACTCTTAATTTTCCCTGTGCAAGCTCATTCAGCTTCCAACTTCACTGCATGTTCACCAGCACAGGGAGAAGGAAAGAAATGTCTGCAGTGGCTCCTTGAGTGAGGTGTGGAACTGTTCACCTGTGAGATAAACTGCCTGGGATCAGTATTCCTAGAAGCAGTCAGCAGCTGAACCCAGCTCTCTTGTAATTTGAGCAAGTCTTAGAGTAATGAGCTGCTCTGTAGGCACAGGAGCAGTGGCAGGGCTCTCCTTCCAGCCAAACCTGAGAAAAGTTCACTCAGAAAGGTTTTACATATCTAATTTCAGTAGAGGGATCAGGACTTTGGGTGATGAAGGTCCTTTACACCTGAAATGAGGTATCAAAGAGGTAAACATTCCAGTCCTCACGAATCCCTGCCAGCTGGCTTAGGAGGTTCCCAGGACAGGGTGCTACCTGTAATAAGATGCTCCTTTCTAGAGCACCTCATGTTTATCTATCCTAACTTAAAGACAGTTTTCCTGCTCTTTCACACTGAGACATGCTGCTCTCACAGCTTGGCAATACATTGTGTCTTTAGCCCCCTTCCATACAATGTCATCAGTCTCCATTTTAGGAATAAAAGTGAGCCTCTATCCAATACAAAGTCAGGTGTGGAGCAAAGCAGAGGTCTGGGTTGGTGGTTAAGGATTGCTACATCAGATTGTCTCATGGACATGCATGGGTGGGCACGTAGGCTTAATGAATTTAAGTCCAGAAAACCCCCAAATAATTTACCCTTTCTGCTTCTCTGACATGTACCTTATGAGAAATATACAATTCCAAAGATATGAAGAATTACTTTAGACACCAAAGTAAAGAGCAAGAGACATCTGCCATGGCCCCTTTAAATATGTAGCTCATCAGAACAAACTCTGACTGGGACCTCTCCCAGGAGTGAAGAGCACATGAGACTCTCTCTTAACTGGGTCCTTTGAAATTCCATGGGAATTGAGCTCATATGGCAACATTTCTTTCTTTTAGGGCACTTTAGCCTTTTCCATTCCAAGCCTTTGGTCTTCACAAAACTTGCAATAGCTTTATTATGTTTGAGATCACTGACTGGAAAATTTGGTTGAAAAGGGCCAATAGCTAGAAAATTTATTAGGGAAGGCAGCTGATAAATAGGGGAGAGAGAAGAGAATCACAAGGTTCTCGTATACTTAGGAAATCAAACTGACAACTGGACAGCACATATGTAAAGTTAAGCACTTATTTAAGGACTTTACTGAATCATAACTATGAACAGCAGACCAAGAAGTGATACAACAGGAAAAATTTCCTTCCCAAGAAAGAAGAGTAGTGTGTAGAACTGACTGACACTGTCAAAAGCTGAGGGTGCACACCCACTGTCACCAGAAAAGGAATTATGTGATCAAGCTGATATTGCATTTGGCAGAGCACATGAGGTGTTCAGCTCCCTGTATCCAGGTGTACTGGATCAACAAATTCTCACACTGCCCAGGGTCACTTTCCAGTTTAGAAGGGGAATGAAGGTGATTATCATTATGAAGCAGTCCTAACAGCTCTTACTACCTACACTGCTGGGTGCCACCTGGTGACAACAGGGTCCAGGGACAACTGAGCCCCTCTGGGAGCAAAAGCAGCTTCTTTGGACTATCGTTTGCTCATGAGAACAGCTGCCATCCCCTCATGTCCAGACTGGAAAGACAGGGGCTGTTGGGTTGGTCTGTGAGGAAAAATAGCCAAAGGATTGATTAGAGATTCCTATTGCTCTCTGGCTAGGATGGAAAAGAACTGGGGAAGGATTGTTCTAAGACAACCCTGGGCAGAGATATCATGTGCACAGGCTTTTCACAACTCAGCTTTAAGGGTTCCTTTCCTTTGTGTACCTTTCTCCTATTACTCCACTCTGCACCACTGGCTACTGGAAAGCACCTGCACCTTGAGTATGCCCTCCACAAGGGCAATAGAGTGTTTGATCCAGGCAGTCCCAGAGATAACAGTGGCCATTCCTACCCTGTGGTGATGTTTACAAGAACTCTGCACTCTGCATGAGGTAAACACAGTGAAGAAGATGAAACAGCCAAGCAATCACAATAATTGTTTAACAGACAAGTAAAAGAAAAATCTACGTGTCGTAAATGGTCTCAACTTTAATGAAGAAGGTTTAAGAGAGGAAAAGAAAGATTGAAGCAGTGAATCTGAGAAATACCTGTTCTGCCTGTCTCACATCATTCTCAGATCTTCTCCCATCTCATCTCTGAATGTCCTGAATAGGTAGTTTGGCCTTCTAGTGGGCCAGCCCCTGTCTCTAGGAATCATGCAGCAAAAATAAATCAGCACTGGTCTTAGGGACTTTCCTTTTGCACTTCAGAAGCTCTCTTCAGCAGCTGAGGTTTTCTCACTATGAAAGCAGACTGCCTGCAATGCACTCTTTCTCCTGGAACTCCCTCAGTCCTGGCTCCCCTGCCATTCTTCCCTTGTCATCCATGTGCATGTGTAACATCCTTAAAAAAGAGAGGCTCACCAGGCCCAGATATTTTAGTCCCTTCAATGCAACAGTACCCCTGGACTGGCAGTTTGTGGAGAACTGCCCTAGTGCATAACAGTCTGGTAAGAGGAAAAAGGATGTGATACTCTTCTCTCCAGATGATCCAGCCTCTAGCAATAAACAGCAGAACAAAGTGAAACTCCTGAACGTATTTGGCTAATTCTGTAACACATGGAAACATATCCAGTATCTCCCTGTGGTGTGAAAGGGAAAGAAGGATTTTGAGTCCAGTAAAAGGCAAGGATTAAACTGTGTGTAAGCTCTACCTTCTAATTAACTTATTTCCTAGTGCTGAAACTACTGCAGCTTCCAACTCAGGATGGAAAAAGTAGTACAAGATCAGCTGGTTTGGGGGTAGTTTCAGTCATATGATCTTGAACTCTCTTGAGAGCAGATATTCCCATAAGAGTTCAGAGCCACGTAGTACATAGCAAAAGGTCTCTCTCTGCTTCTCATGCAACACAGAATAAAATTTTGCCAGTTTAGGTCTGTATACTTTATCCCGAAAACCCATAAGAACCAGGAGATGAGGTTCTACTCATCTCCAGATATATAAATATAAAATCTTAAAAAAATTCAAAATATAATTAAAAATAGAAATAGAAGCCCAAGCCCTTTCTTTAAGCACTCTTTGCTGTTTGTTTCACAAACTCAGATTTCAGACATTTTCTTTGAAAAGTGCCTCAACATAATTTAGTGTTGAGGTATAAATATGGATATATAGGACATGTTCAAGGAGTGTCACAGAAATTCTCAGTTCTCTGGGTCCTTACAGAACAAGTCCTCAAGGTGAAAGATGAGGGACATCTGGCTGGATAGGTATGTGCAGAAGCTTACAGTGCAATAGCCTGTAATAAAAGATATATTTTGGTTTCTGTGTCTACAAAAGAAGTGGCTTCCACTGTAGATAAGTAAAAAGAAAAATAAGGAAGGGAGGAAGGAAAAGAAAAGGGAGAAGTGTGCATTGATCACTTCCCCTTTGAGGCCATGTAAGTAGGTCTCAGCTCATCAACAGCCAGCAGACTACTGATTTTTAGTAGCAGCACCCAGGAGGATTTCACTCGCTGATATGGCAGTCACAAAAACAGGTTACAGAAAGCTCCCTTTCACAGATGGGCACATTGACATCTAGGGACAACAGTGTGCCTTGATGTTTCTGTATAAGTGTGGCAAAAATAATTTCCAAGGCTGAATTACCTATTATTGCCATTCTTCTTTCTTTGAAGTCCCTCTGTCAGTTCCTAGTAGTGACTTTGGGCTGGCTGCATGAGCAGCATCTCTCCTAAGACCCCACTTTCACAGCCATAACTGTGCTTTGAAATGCACCTTTCTCATCTGCTAAATTATGATTGGGGAGAGGATTGTGCTGACATGAATTCTTCTGACATGAGCAGAAAACAGCTGTAATTCCAAGATCTAAAGAATGCAAATGTCTCCTGGAGGCATGGCAGACCCCTGAAAGCTTGGACTTTCTTTGCTGGCATAGTGCAAGGCCAAGTCTGGTCAGGTTCTTGGCCCTGAAGTGTGGAGTTCTTATCACAGTGTAGCTGTTGCAGAAAACCTCTGTAGGTGTGACAGAGTCATGGAATAATTTAGATTGGAAAACACCTCTAAGATCATGGAGTCCAACCATTAACCCAGCACAGCCCACCACAAAACCGTATCTCTGAGTGCTACATCTACATGTCTTTTAAATACTTCCAGGGATGGTGACTCCACTTCCCCTGGTGCAATTTGAGGCCATTTCTATGCAAGACCTTTGAGCTGCATGGAGACTCAGAAATTTCTGACACACTCCTCCCTTCAGAAATACAATTGAGGAAAAATGTGGAAAACTCCATCCTCTTTGGTCTTGCCATCCTGCCATGCTAGTTGGGTTCACCTAAAAGTGCCAGCAAGGGTTCCCAGTGTTTTTGTGCTGGGCTGGTTCTCAGGAGGCAGGGTCTCACTTCTGTATAATGAGATGCCTTTCATACAAATGCAGATTGGTTTGGATTTGAAGGGACTTTAGAGATTACCTAGTTCCAACCCTCCTGCCATGGGCAGGAACACCTTCCACTAGATAAGGTGTGACCTTCCTCGTCAGGGTGGGTCATCACACCAGGTTGCTCAACGGCTCCTCCAGCCTGTCTTGAACACATCCAGACATGGAGCACCCACATTTTCTCTGGGCAGCATTTTCCAGTGTCTCACCAGGCTCACAATGGAGAATTTTTTTTCCTTGATCTCATCCTGAGTGAGGAACCCAAGAAGGATTAGCTTGAGCTCACACTCACCTACTCAGTGGACATGTGTGGTGTTTGTAGTTACCATTTCAAGTTCTTTGCCCTGGACATTTCTCAAGAGCTGACCACAGGCTGGGGCACCTGTTGCTCTGTGAGGCAGACTGAGTAGGGGAGGCCATACCATGCTTACCCACGCTGACCTTACACCAGAGCCTGGTCTGCCAGTGCCCTTCATCTAAAACCATACTAATCAAAGCCTATGACTGCCCTTCTTTTGTGCCTGTCGTTTGTGGGAAGAATGGAAAGGGGATATGATAATTCTTTCTAAACACCTGGGAGGGAGATGAGCTATTTAAGTGCAAAGCCTAAAAACAAATGGGCTATAAATAAAACAAACCTGGAACTACTAAGTCCCTAATCACCAGAGGAGGAAGGGGAGAACAGTCCAGTGAGTTTTAAATGGACACTGACTGCTTTGTGACAGAGGTTGAATGACACAATTCTGAGTCTGATGACAAAGATGTCCTTTTGCAGCCTCTGTCTCTAAATAATAGGCAACTAGACACGAAATCCATGGCCTAGGAAAGAAGTGACTTAGCAAGGTCCATTTTTTTTTTCCTTTGCACACTGGGATTTACCTACATACATGAGAAAAAAAAAAACTTGCCCAAGGAAATAGAGCAAGCAGCGACCAAGAACTCAATTCCCAGTTAGTTGCTCCTCCCCTGCCTGGCATCCCAGAGGGTCAGCGCTCCCTCCTGAGCAGTGCTGATGGTGCTCATTCCTGCATGCTCTCTGACACAGCTCCAGTGAAGGCCAGCTGCTGTACATGATATGTTCTTTTTCTGGAAACCCTGTTTGGCCCTGGCAGGGGAGACTGCCATCAGCTAGCTGACCTCTGACACCTCAAACCAAGGAGGGCTCTGTATATTTAAAGCTTTCCTCAGTTCTTATTTCTCTCTGCTCACTCCTTGGGGGAAAGGGCTTTCTTATGTTGAGGTCCACTCTGCTCCCCTCAGGGTCCTGCCTCACTGATCCTTCCTGTGGATGCAGGATGGGAGCTCCCAGCTCTCACCTGCAGCATCCTGGACTCTCTGGGATTTCAGAGGTACTGGCTTACACTCACTTGGGTCAGAAACTGGAGAAATCTGGCTTGTTCCTGAGAGCCAGAGGCATAGGAATTACATGGGCTTGTGTAGGTGAATGGGCTTAATACCCATTAAGCCTCCCTCCTCCAGCACTCACTAAAAGCCCCAGCTTTCTGTCCCGCATGGGCATCACAGCAACATCCAGTCTTCAGTTCCAAAACAGCTTTTCTGAGGGCAGAAGCAACAGCCTCACTTTTGTCAAAGATAGCCCCCAAACTACACTGACAGTCTCTGTTTTGGAAAGGGCAGCTTAGTGGTGTGGCCCCTGCCCAGTCCCAGACTCCAGGGCCAGCACACACACACACAGAGACACATACCCCATCCCTGTGTGCCCTTGACATGCAAGTTGCACAGCTGAGTTATCAAAACATCTGCGATGTAGCACCAGCAGGGACTGGCTGGGAGCAGTGGCAGGTGGCCCCTGTGCCCATGGGTGCTCGGTGGCACGGGCACCAGCCTTGTCTAGCTCACGGCTGGGAAGGCTGTGCTTTGACTTGCAGCTGGCTAAAATTAGGGATGCCAGGAGCAGATAAAAATACAGCCCTAGCTATGTGAAACCTTTAGAGAGCTGCCGAAGAGCACGTTGCCATATGTCTGACCCCGCTGAGTGGCTGTGCAACAATTAAAGCTCCAGGGCAGCATTTTTGAAACATTAGCTGTGAAAGCCAGCTCTGAGGGAGTGACCTTTGCGTGTTCCATATCTGGGGACTTGCCTTTTATTCCAAGGAGCAGTGATCCCTAGGAGAGCAGGTTCAGCCTCTCCAAGCAGCTCAGGTGGTGTAAAAATGTAGTAAGGTAGGACCAACATACTCTCCTTCAGTCCCCACTGCCAGCAAAGTGACTTTTCTAGTGGCAGCTGCTCAGCAGGCTTCTGGCCCTGCTCTTTGATCACCACAGAGCTTCAGGACAGCCTGAATTGTGGAAGAGACTAAGACATTGCTAGCGTGGTGTGCAAGGGGTTGTTAGTGGGAACAGCACAGCACTAGGAAAGAGAAATAACAGCCTTTGCTCTCCAAGAAACTGCCCAATATATCAAACAAGTAGCCAACTATAGTGTGTAGGAGTCCTGCTCAAGGATTCAAAACTTCTGGGGGAATACACTAAAAACTTGCAATCTCCTCCTGCTGTTTCTGAAAATAAAAACCTAACATTTTGGGATATACAATCATGATTATTTCACCAACCAGGTTCTGACCATCAGCATCAACTGCAGCATTAAAGAGAGCAGAAGAGAAGCAGCAGAGGAGTGTAGATTGCTTGAGGGATGTTTCCTCATAATCTCCTGTTGCTCTTCTCCCTGTATTGCTGGAGTTTTTTTCTTCCTCCACTGTTAACAGCAAAATAGAAAGCTCCCCATGGTCAGGCGAAGTGTACTCATGATGGCTTTCAGAGATACCCAAATGACACCAGGCCCCAGCTTGAGCAGCTGGCAAAGATGAGCCTTACTGTCTGTGGGAGCTCTGGGCTAGAAAAGTGTGAAGAAAATCCAGGCCAGAATGCCATAATGTCACTTCACAATGAAAACTGACCATGCTGAGACAGCCACTCCTCCCACCCTCATTTTTAACCTTCTCCAAGGGATTTTGTCTGCCATTCAGCAGCAAAACTAACACCAAATCAAGCTTTGGCACAATCAGTGCTGTCTGCGGCTGGCATAGGAACATGGTTGGGCACACAGTGACGTTTCTGCTGCTGTATAACCTAGGATTTCAGAATGACCCTTTGGGACTTCTTAAATCTCCCAAAACTTCCCAGCATCACACCTAGGCTCAGATAGGTACAGGAGTGTGAAGCTGAGATGTTGGGCAGGGTGTTGTGCCTTTCCATATCCTTTATTCTGAATGCCTATAACTGCTGACACTATCTAGGATGAGAGGGTTCTTGCATACTTGGTAGTACTCAAACTTCACTTTGGGCTGGACCCCTTGCACATCCCAGAGGGCCATTCACCCTCTCATGCTCACCCAAATTCACGTGTGGTTATTACCTGAGGGATATGGGAGAAAGGAAGAATGCTGCTGAGCTCACACCTCCTTTTCCCAGTGCTGCACAGGGCACAGCTTAGTATCCTACGGGTAGAAAACATGCATTGCAAAGACTTAATGTACATGAGAATAAGTCTCCAAGATGTACATGGGACATGAACTTACAGTCTACTGGGCTCTTTGCTCATGCTCTCAGCCAACTCTGACAACCTAAAGCTCCTGCTCTACCTCAGGGACTGCATGATCTGTTATGTCCAGTTCTTCCAGAGCAGTTTCTACCCTCCATGATTCCGTGCAGCTGTTGAAGCTAAATTACATGCTATAGAGATAGAGGATGACACAAAGGCAAGGGCTCTGGCTGGCCAAGACTTCAAGCAATATGAATTTAAAGGCAGGAGGAGGAGGAGGGGCTGTGCTCTTAGATTACAGATACCTCTGTCCCAAGGTCCTGAGCCAAGAGGATTGTCAAGATTAGAAACATTATCTGCATTCAAAACCCACTAGCATTATGGAATCAGAAAATACTGTAAGAAGATATATAAATGCTTGATACTGTAATGAGTAGAGGACAATTAGCTAAACTGCTGTGCCTCTGGCATACTCCATATTTTGCTGCCTTTTAGGGTTTAGATATAGATGTGGGAATATATTATCACCTGTGCAGGGGTTAGACTCGCCTGCTGCAGTGGAAATCAGGGAAAGCAAGGCCAGGAGCAATGCCCAGTCCCTGCATAGCTTGCACTTGCAAAAGCCACCATAAACACCCTGCAAAGTCTTCTGCCTCCCAGGCTCTTGCCACAGTGGGATGGGCTCCCAAAATTCTCCTGTTGCATGAAGACCTCCCTGTTGTGATACCCTGCTCTGGAGAGGAGTTCAGGCTGTACTGTTCTGCTCTTTGTCTTATTGGCATGAAGGTCCCTGCAGAGGAGGCAGGCTGCCCACTGAGCTCCCAGTTCTGTCCCCACAGGCACACTCACCCACCATACACAACCACTCTCCTATATGCCCAAACTACTGCACATCTCTGGGGATAAGCAGTCACACCCACCATACATACACCTCCAGGAGACAGTCTTGCTAGACACAGTCACACAAGCCCTGCCGTTCAAATGGGCACACCTCCAGGATTACTGAGACCACTGAGACTACTGAGCACTCCCACAGTCTCACACAGACAGGCTTTCTTGACACTTTTACTCTTTTTTAGCAAGCTTCCATGCTCATAGCTACAGAGCTGCCACTCTGTCACACCACTCTGAAGAGCAGACACTTTGTATCTGCTACATGCTGACATACATGACTCCTGATCAATGCCTTCTCTCTTGCACACATCCCTGCTCACATCCAACCACTAGTCTGTAGCAGGTGTTGTAGTTTTTCTGCATATTTCTGACCTTCTAAAACCCACAAGGAACCCTAACCATATCTCCTGTGTTCAGGAGTCAAGAACTACTGGGCTTAAACTGCCCTGACTTTGTCTGGCACATGGCTGATATAACTGTAAGTAACTAAACCAAGTAGGGACTGGACATGACTGAACAAGTCTTCTTCCTGTGGCCATTCTGTGTTTTACTCCAGTCACAGAGCAGCCAGAGTCTCAAGTGGTAATTCTCAGGAACCTCTTGCTGGTATACACAACCACCAACAAGCAGGGACATGCTAACAATGTCCCAGAAAGCTGATGATCCTATAGGCTCCATCCTTTTGTCCAGCCAGGGCAGATCCCCATAATGGGAAATAGAAAATTGCTTCTCATACCACTACTCACTTGCAGATGTCTAGAGAGCTCACAAGAGGTGTCCACCTCTCCTTGTAAATATGGAGTTCCAGCTGCTCTCAGGTGCTCTAAGGTGGCCTGAGACACCAGATGGAATGCCAAATTAGACCAGTGCCTTATCAGCCTAATAAATGGATGTGCAAACACAAATCAGTGCTCTAACCTTTTCAGGCAGTGTCCGTTGTAACCACAAGCCCTGAATGCGCAGCCTTACCTTCATTTCAAAGCACTGGCAAAGAGCAAGGAAAGAGCATTGACGCCTCTGTTTCCTGTGTTACACAGACTTCCTTTGGCCTCACATGGTGGATTTACCCCTAAAGACAACAGTGCAGGTGGCTGCAGGAGGATCAAAGTTGCAGCAGTGCTGTGGTGATTGGTGGAGTGTATGTCCTCCTGGAGGGCTTTGGGACAGCTCTGAGGATGTATAATTGGTGAAAGGGAGAAAACAACTACCTTCTCCATCTCTCCCTTTTGCTCAAGCAAGGTCCCTGAGCCCTGATCACCTGGTGCCTGCCACCATCCCCTAGAATTTCAGGGTCAGGCTGTGTGATGACAGCACAGGGAGCTGGCTGGGCCCATGACACAGGCAAGGTGGCTCCCCTGCCACTTTTGTTCCCCAATGCCTCTAATCACCACTCACTCTCACAGAGGCCTGACACAGGCAGAAGCTATTTATAGCAGGGGAGCCAAGGGGCCACATGGCCATGGTGGCAGTGCTGCTGGATGACATTCAAACTGGCTTTTAGTTCAAACTGGCTTTCAGTCTGGGGGAGGGAGCCAAAATGAGGTGGGACAGGAGGAGAGCTTCCTCATAAATCAACCCACCATCTCTCTGGCCATGGCTTTCTTCTGTCCCCCTCCGGCCTCTTGCTGCCAAGTACTGACAGCTGTGCCCTAATAAGGACATTCCTGCCCCAGAGGCTCCTGACCCCTCATCTCTATCATCCCCCACAATCCAGCTGGTCTAGGAGGAGGAATAGCCAGAAGACCATCACCATCAGAGGCATTTGTGCAGCAGGAAGGGAGAAGAAGGAGAAAGCTCTTACAGCTGCTTGGTGGTTCTCAGAATATCATTACTACCTTGTAGGGTCTCTTGTATGCTTGTGGTGGAGCTGTCAGTCATCCAGTGCATAAGTGGATCCATTTACCAGGGTCACTGCATCTCTAGGAGCCAGTTTGGAATTCACAGGGTCTCACCTGGTGTCACTCTCACCACAGGGCCCTTCCAGAGCGTCTCTCCTTTCCTCACATATCTATTTTCACAAAACAGGCAGGAACTCAATATCTTCAAGAGGCCCCTTCATCAAAGATGGCAGGAACAGGGTGCAGTGGTTTTGCAAAGCTGTGTAAAGGTGAACATGAGCATAGCTGGACTTAGGTGCATTTCTTTAGTAAAAAGAGGGGACCAGGATCTGGGGGCTTACTGAAGCCTGGACAGGAGGCATGACTTCAAGCATTTCATAGGAAAAGGAGCCTGCTTTGGCCACCCCATCACAGGCATGAAGAAAACATGATGCTGTAGAGTCCTGCACTCACTGCTGTCTGGCACCATGCCCTTCCAGAGTTAAAATGTCCATGGTGCCCACATTGCACTTCCCTGTAGGAGGCCACCAAGGCACCACAGAAGAAACAGATTTTGTTTTGTGTTGATGGCACAGGACTTTCTTCTAGCCATGCCCCCTGCTTTGGTGTCCCCAGTTCACCCAGGAGCCCTCTCCTGAGGCCAGTGTCAAACAGCAGTGCTCAGCACATGGCAGTGCCAGCAAACTCCCTGCTGAAACACAATGGGAAGAAACCCAACCCTTGTGACCTCTGGGTTATCTCAGCAAAGAGGCAGCATGTGACACATCCCACCCATTGGTGCTGTTCAACAGCAGAATATGGGTCACTTGTGTCTGTCATGTCATGCTGGCAGGGCGTGATGCTCTTTAGCTACCCTGTGTTAACACACTACTAATGTTGGGCTCTCTGCTTCCTCCCACAGCTGGCAGCTCAGGTCCTGGAACCCAGGAGCATTGGCTTTGGGATGGTGGACTCCAAGAAGGATGCCAAGCTTGCCAGAAAGTTAGGTGAGTCCCAGGTCTGACATCTCTGGAATAGCTTGGAGAGACTGTGGGAGTGATGTCCAACAGGCAGCCCCTGATAGGACAACCAAATCCTTGTTACCAGGATGACGAGGATGACGGTGGCACTTGCACAATGCCCACCTGCCCACCCCAGCAGGAACAGGATCAGGGGTGGGGGGTAAGAATGAGAGAGACAAGCCACAAAAAGAGTTTTCAGAAAAAGGACCTGTCTGCCTAAACAAACCACACCAAGTGAAAAAGAAAGGCAAGTCATGCTGTAATGAAGACAGGGTGTAAGTTCACAGCTTTCAGTGCAGAAACAGTAAATAGGTGCCATGGAGTAACTTCCTGCTCTTCCTACACAGAGACAAGACCAATGCAGAAGTGCAGAACCAGAACATATGGGGAAAACACTAAGTCTCCCAAATACCATCAGCCGCATGACACAGTGACCCCTGTCAACAATTGGGGCAGCCATGGCCTTGCAATGGTTTGTCAGTCAGGTGCTAATCATTCTGGCTTGTTCCCCAGAGTGAAAAAGGAAATCTGCTCTAAAAGTGGAAGGCTGCTGCATTGCCCACCCCTGGACACAGCTGCCTTCCAGAGTCTGGCTGTTCCTTCATATTTTAGCCCACAAAGCAATGAGGAAATATTGTGTCACATTAATACAACAGAACAAAACATACCACTAAACCTAAGGTTTAAGCATACTGGACTGTAATTTTCTTTCCTAAATTAGTGGCTGTGAGTGCTAATGGGAGCTAAACTAAAGACAAGAACTTCTGCCTCTCCAGGAAAGAATGAATTACCAACCTCCTTGGCCAGTGGTACCCTGCCATCCTGTATTTGGAAGGTTCTGTGGCACTCAGTCCTCAGTTCAGTGATATAGCATTGACATCTGTCACCCTGCAGTCTGTGGTATCTCTATCATTGGTTTCTAACCCTTTTGCCAAGGTCAGCTAAGCCTCAGACTGTTTGAAGCTCACTTTCAGGTCACTGGTGACACTCACATACTTCAGCCTTCTCTGGACAGTGAGCACAACCCTAACAAAATCCAATTTCCATATAGTGACAGGTTGTTAAAATCTGAGCTGACAGTTAGAGCCCAGTATTTACTGCAAGATAGACAGCCAAGCTAAAACAAGTTCCTGGTGCAGAATTTTTCCAGCTGAGACCAAACTGTGACCTGAATCAAAAGTTCAGCATTTGAGAAGAGGTTTACACCAGTTCCGGCTGAAGTCTGTCCCCTATGTCATGAAACATCAGTCAGGGCATTACTCAGGTTGTTTCTAAGTAGACCAACGCAGCAAACAATTGCAATTTTCCAGGAGGAACTGCTGGGATAACAAGCAAGCCACTCTGCACTAAGCATTATTTTAACAACATGTTAACCACTTACTGTTTCCTCTCTTCTTCTTTCAGGCTTGCTTGAAGAGGGAAGTCTCTATGTCTTTAAGGATGAACGGTTGGTTGAATTTGATGGGGAACTGTCTGCAGATGTCTTGGTGGAATTCCTCTTGGATGTAAGCACATATAAACTCAGAGCTAGATAAAAACCTCTCAGAGAAGACCTTGCAAATACTTAGTTTGCTAAAAAACCGAGTGTACCTTTGTTTGAAATTTCATCCCTGTTTGCTATTCACTGGTAGAGATGGCATTTGACATCTTCCCTTATACCTGTCTGACCATGAGTTCCCATGAGGAAAGGTGATACCCTTACATGCCACTAAACACTTTATTATATCCTAGAGACAACCTCCCCTCTTTCCTATTTACAGAGTATTTGAATGGAAGTCAGCTATAACCCATATAACTTCTAGCGAAAACACACTTAAGTTGGGCAAAATAATCAGACTGAACCTTTTCACCAGCTGTGACTAGTTAAGAAAAGAGAAACAAACTTTGGACATTCTAAAGTGCCAGACAGGTCTTCCAACTTCCTTATTAACACTGTGCTGTGTGTAAGACCAAAGACTGAGTTTAAACTATTTTGCATAGGAGGAGGATCAGCCAGGAAAATTCAAATCTAGACTTGCTACTGGTCCAAACCACTGTTTGGCCATGCTCTAGCATGCTGGTTTTAATGTTTTTCAAAAGCAAGATCTTTGCAATGACCTCTTTCAGCAAATGACACTTTTAAAAAAGTATATATAGATTTAGATACATAGGTATCATTCACAGATGTTCATAATGATGATACCAGCTCCTTTCAATTGTTCTTCTTTCTTCTTGGCCTCCTTAAAGCCAGCTGCAATTACTGCTACTCAACCTTCATTACAGTAGGTTCCTCAGCATTCATTTGGGTTACTCAGTCCTCTATCAGCCTTCCTCTCAATACTTCCACCTCTGCAGTTAACCTACTACCATCTCCCTTTGAAGGTGCCCTGCTTTTCTTGGCTCTTCACATTAAGGCAGAGTGCACTAAGTAGGGTTTCCAACAGCAGAGAAATTGGGTGACCTCTTTCTCCCTACTTAGGCTGCTTGTGACACACTCTGCCAGGCATAGGTTGGTGCTGCAAATCACTGTGTTACCCCATGCATTTGTCATGGCAGTTGCTAGAGGACCCCGTGGAGGTCATAAACAGCAAGCTGGAGCTTCAGGCCTTTGACCAGATTGACGACGAAATCAAACTCATCGGCTACTTCAAGGGAGAAGACTCAGAACGTAAGATAAACATGTTCCTCATGGGCCTTGGAGTCTGCCTGGGAGCTCTAGGGGCTGGGCACTGGTTATTCTGCATGAACATGAAGGGTACTGTAGTACATGGCAGTCTGTGATAGAGTGAAAATTGCTGGAGGATGTGTGTTTGCAGGCAAGTTTCTGCTGGCACAATGCATGAGCCCAGTCCTACACCAACATCAGTGACCTTTCTGCAAGGTGTCTGCTGGCAAGAGAAGAGGGCCACAAACCAGGGGCTCCTGCAGTAAAGTGAGTTTACCTCGCCCAAAAACCAGCTGAGATTACAGTTACACTGAGAGAGCAACAAAAAGGAGCAAAGTGCCCCTTGTAAGCAGTGAGCCCAAAGGATCAAAGAAGGAAGGAGGGAAGGGGGTGCAGATGGGAAAGGGGGACACACATTAAATACTACCACTACAGTGGCAAACATACAGCAGCAGTAAGCAGGGCCCTTTCGGGCAGCCTGGCAGAGGCACTGGTCTGTTCCTCCTTGCTGACCCCCTAAGACTGGGAAGAGGCTAGTCTCAGGCCCTGAGGGATGTGCAACCAGGGACCATTCTGAGTAAACCTAACTTTCACAAGCCTTGAAAAATCCTCACATGAGAAATTCCCTGTCAAGCCCTGCAATCTCCTCTGCCAGCCCTAAGTGCTCTCCCTGCTCTCTGGCAGTGCTGGCAGTGTGCACCCCATCCTGGCATGTCCTGTCTTTAGCAGAAAGACACGTATTCCTATATAAACAAGCCATGTATCACCAGGTTTGCAATGCAATGGCCCACCCACCTCTCCCTTCATCTTTCTCAAACTGGGCTGCAAGGCAGCTTGGGCAGGGCTGTGACCCTAACACCACTCAGTAATAACCACTTGGAAGAAAGGTGGGAAATACCTGTTCTAAAATCCCCTGCAGGCTGAGAGCATCTTTCCTGAACCCTGAGGTTCAGGAGGACTTGGTAGCAGTTACAGTAAAAAACTACCTGGTTCCTGCCCCATTCTCCTGCAGCAGGAGAAGCACGCCTAAACACACTTGATGACTGGTTAGGGAATGGCAGCAATCCGTAATGCTGGAGCAACTCTATGTATTTCCCAGGCTGAACTACTCCCAGACCTGCTTCACAGAGCTGCTGGTTTCAGCCCCAGTTAAGTGTGGCATGCTGGGCTCTGCAGTTTTCCTAAACACTGTAGGACTGCACAGCATATTGCAGTGTTGTAATCCACTATCCAAGATGTATTGAGATTGTATGTCCCTTGACTCCTGTAACACCTATGGTCTAATCCTATCTCCTGTGTTTTGTCCTATTGGCAGGATACCAATTTCCCCCACTTCTTCCTGACCCTAGAAAAGATCCCTGTCCTTGGGCTTACTGAATCACTATAATAGGACTCACAGCTACATGTGAGGGCTCTGAAATGGAAAGCCCCACGTCGGGTGCCAGTTGCTAAATGTTTGAGGCTCACCCTGCACCCTGGTAACTCTGTAGCAGGGAAAGCCTGAGACATCAGCATGAACTAGGGTAAAAGATACAAAAGAGGCTCTTTTCTCCCTGGGGGTTCTATGGTTTATTTCTTCATGGTGTCCAGGAGGCAAAAGAGGAAGATTCCCAAGGACAGGGATCTTTTCTAGAGTCAGGAAGAGGCGGGGGGAATTGGCAACCTGCCAATAGGACAAAGCACAGGAGATAGGATTAGACCATAGGTATTACAGGGGTTACAAGAGTCAAGGGACATACCATCTCAGTACATCTTAAATAGTGGATTGCAACATTGCGGCACATGAAATCATCCTTCTTTGTAAGGGTGGAAGAAACACGGGGCACCTGATGGAGTTTTCAGTAATTTGTATTTGTTCTTTTCCAATGCCTTCTGGGCTGATCAGTGTGGCCAGCTGTCTGTGAAATATCTTCTTCATTCCCCTTTTCTCCTTCCAGATTTCAAGGCATTTGAAGAAGCTGCTGAACAATTCCAGCCCTACATCAAGTTCTTTGCCACCTTTGACAAAGGGGTAAGCATCCACACATCTTCATAGCTCACATATGCCACCATCTGTTTGCTGAGAGCTCAGGATGTTGCCAGATTTGTTGTTCTGGTTTCAGCTTCTCGTTTTTAGTGTTCCTGGATTTTGTGATGTTGGTGTCTGCATTGATATTTTGGCCCTGTTGCAAGATAAAAGGCCATTTCTGCAGCATGGAGGCAGGTCCTGATGTGGGTTTGGAACCCAGCCCCTCTAGGTCTGTGGGCCCTGGGCTGTGGCTTTGCTCTACATCACTGCTTGACACCAATAGTGTAGGGTACATCAGTGGCCTTCTAAACAAAGAAAGATCCAGTCTATTTTGTGGGCCACCCCTAAGAGTTCATGCTCTGAGAGAGAGAACAAGCACCTTGCCACCTGCAGACTCCAGGTAGCAAAGAGGCATATCAGGTTCTCTCACCTGTGACTTCTGCACTGCAACAGGTTGCCAAGAAGCTAGGCCTAAAAATGAACGAGGTGGACTTCTATGAACCCTTTATGGATGAGCCTGTTCACATCCCTGATAAACCTTACTCAGAAGAAGAACTGGTTGATTTTGTGAGAGAGCACAGAAGGTATGTAGCATACAGGATACTCCTGGACAAGGCAAGTGGATTAAGGTGTCTGTCATTGTGACCTTGCCTCTCTAGGGCATCACTCTCAAAAAAAAATTAGGATGATGATCACTTTTGATGATTTTCTGACCCAGGTTTGAAATTGTGAATTTGCTGTTTTTTTCCTACTCCCAGAGGTGCAAGTATCTGCACAGCAGTCATATTTCACAACAATGGAGTTGTGATAACACAGCTTCCCTCCTCCTGCTCTTCTTTTCCCTGGTTAGTCCTCACTCAAAAATAGAAATACCACTCAAGACAGTGACACAGGCTTCCTGCTGGTCCTACAATTGAATTTCTCAGCAGACATTCAAGGTACCAGACGAGTTTGAGGAAAGCAGGGCCATCTCATCTAGAGCAGGAATCTCAAACCAGGTTCAGCTGGAGGTCTGTGTTCACACAAACAGGAGATCGTCTCCAGAATCCGAGACTCACCAGAAACTGTTGTCTGCTTTTTCTGAAATATGAAGGGCTCCTCTACATTCCTTCTAACCACAATTCACTTTGCTGACCTTCTAGGCTTCTCAGCCTTAGTCCTTCCCATTTTCTTTTCCCCAAGCTCTTTCTGTCAAGCAGCAGCATCAGAAGGCTGATTAAACACAACCACCTAAATAAATGCTATCCTAATAAGGAATTCCTCACCAGCACAAAATTGCAGTGGAATTCCCCCGAGTCTTAAATATATCAAGATGTTTTGTGGTACTTGGTAGAAGCAAGGTGTATTTTGCAAGTGCCAAAGCTCAGGAAATAATTAAAAGGAGTCCGTAAAGCCATATGTCTGAAATCCCAAATCTGCCAAGGTGCTGCCATAGCAGGGGAAGAAGACTGGAGTGACAGCGATATGGTCCCAGTAGTTCATGCTGAGCTTCTCAGTATGCCACCAGTAAAAGACCTAAAGCCACAGGCTGGAATTAGTCAGACATGGGGATGATCTGTAGATTAAAATGAAGCAATCTCAACATCTGCCATATGCTGGTTCCTTACAGAGAGCTCAGCAGGACATTTCCTGCAGGAAGGTATAGAGGACCAGTGGCTCTCTCCCCCTAATCAGCAGACTTTCTCTCTTCCTAGACATGGACTATGCCTCCTCGGATATGCAAAGCCCCATTGCCATTTCTCCATACCACTGAAGGAGCCCCATCACATCACTGAGAAAACCTACCACTAGTCAACTGTACCCAGTCTCCTTGGCATGCCTTAAACAGCCCTTTCAAAACCAGCTTTTCCACTACTGTGCCCAGGCAGGATTCACTACCACTTCCTCCAACCCAACACAGAAAACTGGGATTTGCTGAGCTTTCATTGCAACCTCGGGACTGGAGCTGAAGCAGGTGCCCAGGAGAAGCTCATGCACAGGTTCCCAGCTGAGGCTTCCCAGTGCAGCTGCAGACTGTGGTGGACAAGTTCATCCTCTCCACAGCAGGTCAGGAAGCTGGTGCTCAGCACTGTGGGGTGACACATCCATGGCTGCACAGATAGGTGTCAAGCTGGGCACAGTGGTCACCACTACTCCAAGGTCTCAGCCCAGATTTCACTCCTAGCTGCACAAATACAAATTACATGGTGCAGTCCTCTGAGTTGATGCCTTTTCACATGCAAAATGCTGGGGTTGAACCCCCACTTCTCTGCAATTGTGGTGTAGCAACACAGGGGCTGAATTCTGCTCCCCTTACTTACCCAAACCCCACTTGCCTCACTCCTCCAACACAGGGAAGTATCCAGAGTCAACACAGCAGTCCATACTGGTGGCCAGATCCTTCCCACTGACTTTCCTTTCTTCAAGAGCTTCCCCCAGAGAACAGATAGGGAAACTGTCTTAAAAGCCAGGTATAAATATGCCTAAATGCATAATATGCACTCACCTGATCTAATCTCTAGTTTTGGACCATCAACAATGAAAGGACTCGATGGTTCAAAAATTGTATCACTGATCTTGTGTTTAGTGTCTGTGTCTTCAATTTCTGTAGCTGTTTTTACCTTATTTCTGTTTTGATGCTGAATGTATCAAGTGGTAACAAATTCAGCAGCTAAAATATACATTGTATCAAAAAAAATCTTACTTTTTCAGTTTATACCTGCTACCTAATAATTTCTCTGGGCACCTACTAACTCTTGTCTTAAGAGGAACAATGATTTATACTTAAGGTTATCCTATAGGGAGAGAATCATAGAATATTCTGAGTTGAAAAGGACACACAACAATTATCAAGTCCAACTCTTAAATGAGTGGCCTGTGCAGGAATCAAATCTGCAACCTTGATGTTATCAGAACCTTGGCCATGTTTTAAGCTATTCACGTTTTCTTTACCATTCCCATTTTTAAAAATACCTGCCAAAACCCTCTTCAGTCACCTCTTTCACAAGATAAAGAACACTTATCTATTAAATCTATTAAATCTTCAAATAGAGGTAATCCCATACCTTCACTCACCACTCCCACATTTCCTTATTTGGTTAATTCCCTCTGTCATGAATACTGACCATTCATTTCCACCCTTAATATTATTAATCCACAGGAGATTCTCCTCCTCTGATCTAACTGAAACTCAGGTCTGTGGGTCCTCAGGTTCTTTAGAAACCTCTAAAAAAATGTTCTCTTGTTTCCATTGCTCTGTTTATGAGGCAAACTGAAGCAACAGGTTACATATCTCACTTATTCCACCTGGTTCTGGCAACACACTGCCACTCCTACCAATCTGTTTTAAAACCTCATAGACTGACACTTCTCTTTGCAGCAGGTCTTGGGGCAGGTCAGCCAGGGAGACCTGCTCTGCTGGGGGATCCTCCCCAAACAGCTGATACTACAGCAAGCAGATGTGCAAAGGATGGTTTGTGCTTCTCTGCTATGGCTTTGTGTTCTTTGGGTGCCTCTCTAACACCCCAGTCAACTCTCAGCTTGCCAGGCTTTCTGACAGGCTTCCTGCTACAGGTGCGTCTGAAAATTATTTGCTATGAATCTTTTTTCCTTTATGAGCTACTTCTCAAACAAATTTGCTTTGACCAGTCTTACGGTTTAGTTTTTGTTAGCATCCAAATTTTCTTCCCAGAGTTTATTCTGTCTCCTTTGCTTCAGCAGAGATGGAAAGGATTTCTGTTCTGAAATTATGTGGGGTGAAACCAGGAGAAAGGGGAGACAGAGCCCATTAGGAATGTCCCAGGGACTCCAAAACAAGAGTGAATGTTGTCTCATGCTCTCAGCAGACAGAACAATCTGCCATGTGTGGGACTAATGCATCAGCACATTCCATCAAAGAGAGGCATCTTATCTTCCCAAGCAGAAATAGTGGCTGCAGTGACTCCAATGGGGCATGGACAGGGTTTATCACCATAAACAGAGGCATAAATTGACCTACAGTGCCCCCATTCTTGCATTCAAAATGTGGTGGCTGACTCCAGCCACCAGCCAAACATGCCATGGTGACCTTTCCCATGATGCTGACAATGTCATGTGTGGCAGTGCTGGATATGTCCTCAAAGAGTGCTTGTGTCTTCTTTTCAGGGCCACCTTGAGGAAGCTGCGCCCAGAGGACATGTTTGAGACGTGGGTAAGCACATGGTGGGAGTCTCTGCCAGCTTCCAACAAGAAACTGCTGCTCAAGAGCTCTAGCCTCTGGCTGGGCAAAACATTACCTTTCCTTCCCTGCAAAGTTAAGGGAAAGCCTTCGCTGTGATGCCTAGTGTCTCAGTTCTAACAGGGTGCTTAAATGTTTTGCACAGCAGTGATGGAGAGCTGCTCCTGCTTGCTTCACAGAGGAAGAGGGAAAACTAAGCAGTGGGCCAGGCAGATGTGGGGCCTGTGTAGTGGTCCTACCCAAGGATGCTCTATCTCTGCTAAGGGACATCAGTGCTGCTGGTGGGGTGATTTCTGTGGCCTGCTTGTTGGGTGAGCTGTGGAGGTTGTGCAGATGTCTCATGGAAACTCACACAATCATAGACTGGTTTGAGTTCAAAGGGACCTTAAAGATCATCTGATTCCAACCCCCTGATGTGGCAGGAACACCTTCCACTAGACCAGGTTGCTCAAAGCCCCATCCAACCTGACCCTGCCCACTTCCAGGGACTGGAGCATTCACAACTTCTCTGGTCAACCTGCTCTATTGCTTCACCCCTCTCACAGTAAAGAATTGCTTCCTAATATACAGTCTAAATCTACCCTCTTTCAGTTTAAAGACATTCTCCTCTATCCTATCCCTACATGTCCTTGCAAAAGTAACAGAGCAGTTGTACAATTCATAATGGAAGTGAAGGCAGGCAGTACAGTTAATTTTACAGATTTCAAAGCAGATC
>PYHW01009617.1:339262-353420 GCA_013186435.1 Turdus rufiventris
GACTCTCGTGGTCTGCAGGGGTAGGGAAGAAGAGAAGGGTGAAAATGAAAGAAAAATTGTGTATAATGAATTATCCCTACACTGTGAGTGAATATGGTGATAAAAGCTAGTCAGTGGGTCTCAAGTGCCAGATGAATGCTGAAAAACAAAGCTGAACAGGTGCTTTACAGAAAGTAAGGAGGATGCAGTCTTCCAAAAGGCTCAACACACGTATAACATTCAGATGTCCCCTTCTTGGCTGTGTAACATGAAACACCGTGGGACTCCAAAGTGGCAAAAACCTTGGGAGTCTTTAATATAGCAAAACAAGAGATAATAATATTGAACCAGGAATTATGAGTCACTTAGGTACAATAGCTTTTCATTTTGTTTTGAAATACAAATTCTGTATAGAACAGTCTCAAAGATCCACCAAAGCCCCTCCAAGGTTTTTAATGGAACTTCAGTGAGTCCCAAATTACACATGCAGTGGTTTCACTTTCATACTGACCATATTCTAAAATAGCCTCACAAAAAGTGTGAATTCCCAGTGGTGGGATGCTTGCTCAACCAGCAGCCTGGGAATACAGAGCTGGCCTCTGCTATGAGCAGTGGACTCATAACTACAGAAGACAGGGCGCTGGATTTTGATCTCACTGCAAGTTCACAACATCCTGCCTGCCTTCACTGGAGTTAGTCCAGTTTTGTTTGCTACCTTGTAGGCCAGAATAGAACTGCTTTATATCTATATATACATGTAATTATATATGGCATATAGATACATATTTTTTTATTTTGCTGTCTGACAATGCTACTGGCAAATATGAAGAAAAAGCAACAATGTAAATTTTGTCAACTGTAAGTGGTCTGAATCCCAAGTAAATCTGCCTAGAATGTCCCGGTGAAAACATATTCCCTGAAGATGTCCACAAAGGCTAAGCATCCACTATTGTTTTTAAAGATAATGTTTTGCACCTTATCTTTCAGGGCTTTTTTTCCCCCTTCATTATTTGATGGTGGCTTTGTCACCTCTGGGCTCAGAAGGGAAAATAAATTAGCATTTAGATGGGAATTTTTTCTTGCATTAAAACCAAATGAAATGGAAGCTGGGACCAGCAGCCAGTGAGGAAGGCGAAACCGATCCATGAAATAATTCAGAAATGACATTCATAGCAGGCACATGATGAACTACTGGCCAGCAGATCCGTCGGCCTTTGCCAATATCATTACTCATGTGTTTCATGGAGAAAAGTAATCCACCAGGCTGTAATTTCTGCCCTCTACTCATTGGAGCCCTGAAACGAGCCCCCCACTCAATTTCCCTCACTGCTCACAGAGACCCTCACCTAAGCAGAGACATTTCACCTCCAAAAAGGGGCCCAACTTGCCTCTCATATTGTGAGGCAATTGTGAGCCCCAAAGGAGCATGTTTTGGGGCTGAGCATGGTGGCAGATATTTGTTTCCTTGCAAACCATCTCCTGGGAGCTGAAAATTTATGAGGGTAGGTGGCCACAGGCAGGAAAGTGGAGCCTCTATTTTTGTGCTAGAGAGCCCTTGACCTTTTCTGCAGAGAAGCTTTTGCCTCACATTGTCAGAAGCTCCCTTGCAATTGACATCATGGTGCCTACCTCCTTTTTATCAGAAGAGTTTCAGCAATACTACCCAAACTACCCTCTTCAGCACTAAATACCTTCATGAGTCAACCTCACCTCAGTTCCCATTTATGGTTTCTCAGTGAGGCTCTAGTCAAGTCTCCCTTTATACTGTCCTTTTTGAAGGCATCCCACTATTCCTCATCTCCAGCAACCACACAGACTCTGTCCTCCCTCTCTAGACCTTCAGTAATAGTTGTGTTGTTTCCAGGAGGATGACATGGAGGGTATCCACATCGTAGCCTTTGCTGAAGAAGATGACCCAGGTAGGAGGCCATTTTCTTCTTTGTGTGGCTCTCCATCCTTCAAGAAAGTGTATTTTCATGTGTGTTTTTTGCAATGTAAACACCTGTTTGTGCTAGCAGGTGTGCCAGCCAGGACTCAAATTTTGGATAGAAATGGATGATTGCCTGGGAAAACAAAGTAATTCCCTCCACCCCAGTACCGGGATTTGGTCCCCAACTCTGCATCCATCTTGCTGTGTGTCTCTGAAAGAGTGCTGAGGGCTGGGTGTGGGATAGGCATGCGGGAAACCTGAAGCCACCAACTCCTGAAAAGCCGTGGCATGAGTGCTTCTCAGAGCCATCAGCAAATTGGAAAGCTTTGGCCTCTTGGGGACTCAGTTCCTCAGTTCCTCCCTCACCATGAGAAAATAGTGACATTGTTCCACTCCAAGGAAGGATTACAGAGCTTAATTCATGTGTAACTAGTTTCAATACCTGAGGAGGATGCTTGAAATTAAAAGCCTTATTATCAAAAGAAAGCACTGGGAAACAGCATTTTAATGAGAACTATAAACAACTCCTGTGTGCATAGGGGAGCCAGGGAAGCTGGAAACCCCACAAGCAAAAAGTGCCTGTGCATTTGCAGGAGAGTTGCAGTGGTTCATATATAATTTCAGATGGTTTTGAGTTCCTGGAAATCCTGAAGCAGGTTGCCAGGGACAACACCGATAATCCCGACCTGAGCATTGTCTGGATTGACCCTGACGACTTTCCTTTGGTGAGCGGCAGAGGCTCCTTGCCTTTCTTGGTTTAATTTGTGGATGGGGTGGGCATAAGGGCATGTGTGGGGGTGTGCATGTGCAAACATGAGTGCAGGAATTGCCCCAGGGAATCTGGGACAGGGAAGGATGGGAAACTGGATGACAGGCCATCCCCTTGAAAGCTGCTGGTTTGGGTCTGCTTCTGAAGAAGGCGTTGTCTTGGGAACAGTCCTGGAGTCGGCATTTTCCTTTGCCATGTGTGGCAGCCCTAACTTGCGTTCAGCCTCTCCTCTCTCCTGTGCATACATGGATGCACATTCCTCACTCCACAGCCCAGCTAACTGAACCAATGCAATGGGGCCTTTCAAGCACCCTGTCTGAGCCTTCTGTCTCACTCCTGCAGCTCATCACTTACTGGGAGAAGACCTTCAATATTGACCTGTTCAGACCACAGATCGGGGTGGTGAACGTCACAGACGTGAGTAGCATGTGCCCAGAAAATTCAGTGATCCCAAAATTAGGGTGCTGGAAAGGCTGGGCCCTGATGTACAGAATTTCCACTGTTAAGTGCAGGTAGAACAGGCTTTCCCCCTAGGGAAAAAGTATGAAGGGAGTTTGTAACGCCTGCCACAGGGTTTCTAACACCTCCAAGGTTGGGCTCAAGGCCTTTAGTCTGAGTGTGTTTCTGCTGCCAAATCACATACAAACCACATCTGCTGAGGACAGCATCAGCTTCTGTGGCCTGGGATTCAGGGCTTTGCCCAGTTTTGGTTTTAAGGTCTTGCCTTTCCACTCTGACTCACAACACACACCTCTGGCCATTCCCTGTTCCAACAGCTTGGGAGGCTTTGTAGAGAAAAAGTAAGTGTAGCAGGAAAAGAAAGCCATGCTTAGGGGAGGAGAAGAGGAGAAAAAGGATGTTGTTTTTTTCTACAGAAGCAATATAGCATAGCTTGAGTGTAGGAGGAAAAGATTGTCCCCAACAGATGACAGGGAGAAACGGCTCAGCTTGAAAAAAGCTAAATGAATACACAGCTTTAACCAAAGTACAGCATAAACTGGTAATCAAGGGATCTTGCTGCAGTAAGGAGGGTGCACTGGCACCCTTCTCTTCAGCCACTGCTGTGCAGGTAGTGCTGGAGGGATTTGGGTGGGAAGAGGAGACTTGCCTGCCCCACACCTGGTAACAATGAAGGTTTCCACATCATCCCACAGGCAGCAGCTGTGGAGAGACTTGCAGAGGCAGGTGCTACTTTGGCACAGCTGAGGGAGCAACAGTACCCACAGCACCCACAGCTGTACTATTGGGACAACTTTCCAGCAGCTACTTTTTTCACTGTGGTTGCCCTCGAGCCATAAAGCAATGCGACTGATTTCATGTTGCCCACACAGTGTGAGCTTTTAAGGCAGGTGGGAGAGGGACCTGTCCGACCCTCACCAGTACAGCTCTCAGGAGAGCTGCTGAGTGCTATGTAACTTGCTTCACAGCCCTGACACAGAGAGAAACCATTTTTTTCTCTTTCTGACAATAACAGTCTAGATTATCAGAGAGGCTGTAATGCAGCATGCTCCTGCCTGGCTCACTATCATCTTAGGTTAATCTTTAAGTGCTGGGTGTTTGTTCTAATCTCTCTAAAATAAACCTTTGTGGATATGTAAGTGTCTCTGGAAGCAGAAATCTCTCCACTGAAGAAATGTTTGTAAATTGGTGTTTGACTTAATGTTTGACATTTGAGTCATAAGTGAACATGATGTTTCATCAGAAGAGAGCAGTGAGAGATTTAAAATTTGGACAAGTGTTTGGAGCTGGGTGCTGGTTTGGCTCAACACTGACCTTGCTTCCAGTCTCCACATTCTCTCTTCTGTATTGCGTGAGAAAAAGAGGGACAGCGAGGGTGTACTGGCTGGTTGTGCCTCCAGATGCTGCAAGGCTATAACATGGAAGACCTGGTGAGGAAGGCAAAGCACTGGTGTTGTGAAGAAAGCAGAGGCCCTGGATCTTTCTCATCCCACTGAGGGGCTGAGAGGCTGACTTGGGAGTCACGGAGTAGTTTGCAGCCCTGGCTGCATGTGAGCTTTTTGCCTGTAATAGAGCAGTACTCTACCAGACCATGGGGCAGACATCTAGACACCTAGAGAGTGAAGACTCAGGGAGTTAATGCTTCTTAGCAGAGTTATTAAGGGAGAGACAAAAGGAAAAAGGGCCAAAATAGCATCTATCACCTAAGATCATGGAAGTAATGAATAGACAAGCCAGAAAGAG
The DNA here is from genome assembly GCA_013186435.1 of Turdus rufiventris. Lineage (NCBI taxonomy): Eukaryota > Metazoa > Chordata > Aves > Passeriformes > Turdidae > Turdus > Turdus rufiventris. Next base: position 344,143 of record PYHW01009617.1, read on the forward strand.
CGCCCAAGTCTTCCAGTCTTTTGCCCTTAATACTAGCCCTTAGTGCAACCCTTCATTATATTTAGTGTGACTGTTCATGTTTAAGTCATGTCAAAGCTACATTAAACAGCAATCGATGGAAGTTCATGAAAGTAGGATTGTCAGCAGCATGAGAATCATATAGAAAGCAGAATTAGGTAAGAACATATGCCTTATTATTCAGCAGTCACTCAGAGACCTGTAAAAATTCATGCATTATCTGGCTTTGATATAGTAAATGCTTCAGGCTGTTGATTACAGTATTTGCAGGTTTTATTTCATTCCTCCTAAGTCCTTTTTTTATTTCTCAAGAGAGATTTAAGAACATTCTAGGTTGGCGGGTGATATCTAAAACAAACATTGAGCTCATTTTGTTATTTCAGTGTTACATCACTGCATTCAGCCAAGTTACACAGGTACGTAGTGAGGCTTACACAATAGAGTGAAAATAAACACTGCTGTTGGCTTCAGTGGACATAACCCTCATGACCCCATTACTTTTGCAAAAACCTGCCAATGCAAACACCAGAGCTCCCAGCAGCTCCAACTGCCTCATCACATTGTGATGACTGTGGCTCAGGACTGGGGCCACAATGCCCTGCAAAATATCACTGCTTTATTTGCACAGCACCTTCTCAAGGTGAAATGGAACCACTCTTCTTCCCATTATTTAAAAGTGTTGCTTTTTTGCCACACAAACAGTCCTGAGGCTAGGGACATGAACATTTGAATGAAGCAAGAGCTGCATGCCTCTCCAGGGTTCTTTTATATTATAGTTTTGGTGATTTAGGAGGAAAATACTGTATGGGAGACACAGCTTTCCTTGAGCAGAAATTGGTCTGGCTTTTTAGCAAGCCATAAATCAAAGATAATTAGGTACCACAGACAGGGAAAGAAGTTGGATGCATTTGCAAAAGCTGGTAGTTAGCTTCTGATATGTGAAGATGCTTCTGCAACATCAAATGCTGAATGAGATAACCTCACAGTGCCTCTGCAAAATACGAGGCTGATCCTGTTTTATGGAGAGGAGACAGTGAACAGAAAGCCATTTACCCAAGGAACCTATAGCAAAGCAGAGAGGAAAACTTTCATTTCTAGACCTCAGAGATCACATAAGCTTTCTGTCCCTGGGTAATAGTCACAAATTTGTCGTTGTCTTCTTACTGAATTTTCCCATCCCCTTTGGTTTATGGAAGTAATGGGAAGTAATGGCAGCTGGAAGGAAAGAGCAGTGGCACCTGCAGTCCAGGGCATTTTTGTTGCTCTTCAGCTGAGATGCATGGTGTGCTATCTCAGCCGTGTATGGGAGCAGGGCTGAGACGATCTAAGGGAAGGGTCTTCCAAGAGCAGGAACCATTATCACACATGGAGAGTCCAGAGCAAGGTCTTGAGGCAAAGGTGATTATAAAAGAAGATGTGGGGGAAAGGTGCTGCCAGGGAGTTGTGAAGACTCCAAGGAAGACGTCCCAGGACTCTAGATAGAAGGAGGGAAACGCTGTGATGTCCTGCAAACTGGGGTGATGCAGCAGATGCCAGCAGAGGTCTCTTTGATATCTCTTTATGTAGACTTGGAGTCTACAGAACTGTCCAGATAGAGAGAGGAATACATTAGGTGGGCAATGCTCCTGCTCTCAGGTATAGACAGTGGGCACATATCTCATCAGGGCACATATCTCATCAGGGCACACAGTACCACACACTTCTGCAAACCTGCTGAGCAGTCCTAGTCCTATAGCCCCTGGTCAGACACAGCAGCACTCTGGGGGAAGTGGGAATCCCAATGCATGGGCAGAGAGATGCTCTGGCTGAGCCTGCCCACAGGCTGTAGAAAGAGGGAGACAATGCCTTGCATTCCACCTGTGCTCCAACCCTCACCCCCCCCAATAGCCATGTACCACTGCCTCTTCCCTGTGTCCCTGAGGGTAGCTAACCCCTCATCACCTCTCCCCACAGGCTGACAGCATCTGGATGGACATCAGAGATGATGATGACCTGCCCACAGCCGAGGAGCTGGAGGACTGGATAGAGGATGTGCTTTCTGGGAAGATAAATACCGAAGATGATGATGACGATGAAGATGATGATGATGATGATGATGATGATGACGATGATGATGACGATGACGATAATGATGATGATGATGATGATGACGATGATGATGACTAACTATGACTGTGCAGTTGACTTGTAGGGCCCAAGAGCCCTCGCCCTGCGGCAGGTCCCTCCACTGGAAGACCTATGTTTGAGCATCAGCAAGCACCGCTGCTCCTCTTTTTCCCCCAGCCCCGCTCCCCCTGCCCTCACCCTTGCTGGGACCCCCTCACCTGATTCCCAGCGTTGCTGAGCCACCAGGACTGCCCCTGCGGATGGCAGCACCTGCAGGCGCCCAGCACCGCTGCAAATCATGCCTCCTTAGTAAGGACAGTAGGAATCTTCAGGGAATCTGCCCCAAGTGTCCCAGGGCAGGAGAAAAGTGCCTGCCTGCTTGCTACCAGAGGGACGCAGGGAGCCAGTTTGTATTTTCTGTGTTCATCAGCCCAGCACTTAACATCCAAAGACCAAATCTCACTTCAAGACATAAGTAAAACCCTAACTGTAAAGTTTAGCCCTTTTATTAAACATAATGCCCTTTGCAGCTACTCTGCCAAGACCATTCAATCCTGCAAGTTCTGCTGTAGGAGCCTATAACTACTCCCTAACATGCTGAGAGCCAGAAAAATGCTTTGGGAGGGGAGGGAGGTTCTAGGGATGCTATTAAAGTTTTCAGTGATTCCACATAATGACAGGATATTCTTGTCTGGCAGTGCAATGCAAAACCAAACACAGGGTCCCCTGTCTGAACCTCTCTCTTCTTGAAAGCTCAGGCCACAAATGGAGTCAGTGCAGGGGGCCTGACATGATACACAAAGCTCATGAGTTCCTGAACTGCTGGACAGGTCGGTCCAGTTCTGAGCCCAACGGGGGTCCAGACCACTGAGCCTGAAGATCATGGCACTGAACCAAGCCAATGGAAACATCCATAGAGGCTGTCTCTGAAGCACTCCTATTTCCCATGACCTTCCAGCTTTTGCTGACCCTTCACCCAAAGCCTGTGCAGCATCTTTTCCCACAATCAAGGTGTTGGGAGGGAACACATCCATCCAAACATATTAGATAGTGGATGAGGTTCTTTGGGGTGTGAGCAGCAGAGGAATTCTGCTTGGCTTTTGAGTTGCACAGTTGCTCTTTACTTAGAGACGCAGATGTCACATGTGAGAAGCCTCTTTTGACTGCAGGCAGAGAAGGAGCTCAAGGTACCAGTTTGCAGTCAAGGGGGTGAGTCTCAAAGCCAAGGGTCTATACCACGATCCTGGCAAGTGCAGCACCATCCATATGCAGGTCACTGTGGCAGCATTACATCTCTCTACTTTCCCATGCTGGCAGATTTCAATTATCTTTGCTTCTTATGTTTGGTAATACAGCAATGAATGGAGAGTTCAGAGATGGTTTTATCTTCATGAATACATTTATAAAGATGTTCTCCAGTTGTTCAGAGTTGCTAGCATAGGAAGCGTACACATCTCCTCTCTTGCTACAAACAAAAACATTGTTCTGACCATCCTTATATTGGCTTAGGATGTGATGTGAGGGGAAATAACAGTGTGAGGGACAGAAGAATCAGAGCGACGCAAATGTGAATCAGCCTGATGAGAAACAAGGTTTACCCCCTATATATTTCCTTTATCACACAAACTGCAAAGCAAGATTTTATAGATTTTTTTTCTCCTGCCTGCTGATCAGTTTTTTTGACTCTATGTTAGCTGAAATAGAACTTTGAAACTAATGGTATAAAAAAGCTGAAGTATTGATATGTTCTCATGTGTGCCATATCCCCTTGGTGGAAAATGCCAGTATGAACAACACATAGCTGGATTTCTTTCCGTCTCTACGCACTTGAATGAATACTGTGTTAACATGGTAGATGACTGTAGGCCAACTTAGCTCCTTGCTGAGCACCAAACCCTCAACATGAGCACCAAACCCTCAACATATGCTTTTCAGATACAGCCTGTTAGAAAAATAGGCAAAGACAAGGCAGCAAATCCCCCACATCAACCATTTGCTCTTCCATGCTTCCTTATGATTGTCTGGTAGATGAACCAAGTTTGTTCAGGGAGAATAATCAAATTATTGCTCTGGGGTCATGAAAAACTTTCAAAAGTTTTGAAATTCAGAGTGCTCTCAGCATGGAGGTCTTCTCCTCTCTTCCACTTACACCCTACTCTCTGCTGGCTGACAGGGTGCCCTTTTCCTTCTGCTTTTTCCTCAAGAGGTTTGCTGGAGGACCCAGCTCAGAAAGAGAGTGAGCAGGTCTCAAGGTCTCATTTAACTGCACTGGTAAGGAGCAAGAAGAGGCAGAAGTAGCCCTCTGGTAGTCTCCTGGCCTGTGATTAAGGGAAAACTACTGACCTGAGAAAAGAACTAGCTTATCTTTACCTTTGGGCTACTCTCGGTAGCAAAACACGCACACTTTCACCCTTCATAAGACAGCAGCCTGCACTGGCCGCATGCCTCCTCATCAGTCACTCCAAACATGAAGAATAATGAAAAGTTTCTCTACTGCCTTTCCTAACTGGCACAATCTCCAGACATGCCAATCGTCTGAGTGCTTTCTGTGTGCTCCTAGCCCACTGTAGATGCCCCTCTGTTCTGAAGTGCCACACTCTAGATGCTCTGAGAGGCACAGATTACCCCAGCAGAGCAGGCAGACCCTGCAAACAGCACCAGGGATATGTTCAACTGCACAGGTGTTTCACAGGTACTTAAACACTTCAAAGCAACAGACCTCTACAGGGAAAATAAATAAATAATGTAGAAGGGTAGAGGCTGAACTCATACTGGGGCATGGTGCCAGTGGTTTATGGAGTTTCCCTTGAGTTATGCAAGAAAGAGCTAATCCTACAGCTGCCACTCCTTCATGGTGCCAAGCTACCCTTTCTCTCTTCCCTCAGTCTGCCATTACAGTTCTCATCATTGTCTTTGCCCACAAATATGAATTGTTTAGCATTAGCTTTCAGGAAAATCACATAAAAAGTTAGGAAAGCATTGACACAGAGGAAGAATTGCAGCAATGAGGATGGGTAGGCAGCAAAGCCTTTCCCATTTACCCATAATACCTCATCTGCCCCAAGATCCTAATAACCAAACTGCTGAATACTGCAATGCCCCTTGTGAAGGAGATGGCAGCTTGAATTTGAGCGTTTTTCTTGCAGGGATGGGTAACACAGTGGTATGGGGATGACACACTGGACCCTAGGCCCCGGTGCTCCTGGGCTCCTCTGTCCCAAGTAGGAACAACTGGCATTTGAAAGGCACTGGTGGCCCTGAGGAACAAAGCCAGCCTAACTCTGCCCACTATACACTGAGAAGAAAAAGTCAGCACATTTGGATGAGGAATCTCCAAAAAAACCCTTTATTAAAACAATACAATAGCATATGAACTAGAAATATTGGAAAGGTCTTTATACAGATAAAGATGGGAATTGTATTATGCTCTCATTCAACCACGAGTGTTTCAAGCTGATCAGTTTCTTCACAGAATCATCCAATTACAGTAATTTCATGATTACAAGCCGCACAGTTTTGACTAAAATTTTGCTCCCACCCCAGAAATGCGGCTTACACTCAGGAGCGGCTAATATGTGAAAAATTTTCTGACATGTCCAACCCCGGAAGGGCAAACCGAGGTCCAGAGCCGACCACCTGCAAGTAAAACCTGGCTTTAAGTGATTGTTACAAATTGGTTACTCTGTTTCACAGTGGATGGAGCCGGGCTCCATGCCAGCAGCACGGGGTGGGGAGGCGGGGGAGCTCCCTCCTTCAGGCAGCGCAGCGCGGGGGAGGCGGGGGGCTCCCTCCTGCTGGCCCCGCGGCCCGGGGGGAGGCGGGGAGCTCCCGTCCCTGCCTGCCGCCGCCGCGGGAGCGGGGGGGGCTCCTTCCTCTCCTGCTGCCGCTGCCGTGGGTGCCGGCGGGCTCTGTGCCCCCCTGCCACTGCGGGGCAACACTGGGCTGGGGCGAGCGAGCCCGGCAGTAGAGGCAGCTGGCCCCGAGTGGTCCCGCCGAGTGGCAGCGCCGAGCTGGGCCACCTGGCCCCGTCGGCAGCCCTGACCGGGCCGAGCCCTCATGGCTCAAGCCAAGCCAGTAAACCCCGCCATCCCGTGATTCTGTTACTATTTGGCAACTTTGTTGCACACGGGTCCTCGCTGCGAACGCCAGAGCGGCTTATAATTGGGTGGGGCTTGTGTGTGGACAAAGAACGAAATGTTGCTGACACCTGGAGATGCGGCTTTTAGTCAGTGCAGCTTGTAAGCCTGAAATTACTGTATTTTGGTTGGAAAAGACCCCTAAGATCATTGAGCCTGGCAATTAACCCAAAGTACTCCAAAACCTGGTCCTATGTGTTCTCAGTGACAGTGAGGACCCTCCTAAAATGAGATATCTGGCAAGAACACCAAGTTATGCAGCACCTCCTCCCAGTCCCCAGACAGTGGGATGGAGGGTACAGCTGAGGGGTTTGTTTGGGGTGCTGTACCACAGCACACCTTGGGCTGCTCATGGGTAACAATTAACGGAGAAGGAAACCCATCAAGAGCAACACACTGCAGCTCTCATACTGCAGCATGGAGGAGAAAGTTTCTGGCTTTGCAGCAGTCACTGATGTAGAGGCTCTGTGAACCCAAAATTGCTCAGAGTTTATGTCAATGATTTGGGAAACAGCTGCAGGAGGAAAGGACAAGGAAGGCACTCTGGAAATCACAGATTACTCCATGTTTTCAGGGTCAGCAGTTTTTGTGGTGCTTCTGAGGAGTGATGAGTCTCCTGTTTCCCTTGGGAAAGGAACAGCCCCAATAGTGAAGATCTCAGCTGCTTCCCATCTCAGAATGAAGCTCAACCAGACACCAACATGAACACAGAGCTGAGGACATGTCTGCTTCTCCATGTCTGTCTGCACATCATACCTAAAGAAATGATGGATTCATTACAGAGACCAGATAGAAAACATCACCTTTTATTCCCAGGAAGATAATTAATTAGACAGGAACATATCACTTCCTACCTGCCACTGACTTACAGTCTTACAGTGAAAAGAGGCCAAGATTGCATCTGGATTCCTCCGCACTGCAGCAAATCTTTGGCTTTAAGGAAGTCCCGCACACAGCCAGTTGCAGAGCAATGCCTGGGCTTCAGCAGGGCTGAAAAGGAGGATGGGCAAATAGGCAAGAAGCACCTCAGCCCTCTGAGGCAAAACTCACTGCCTCCTGGCTGCTTTCACACCCCAGGTGTGAAATCCATGCCATGCAGTGCAGACCAGCTGCTAGAAATTTGAAACAGCAGGAAGGATAAGTGACACTGGTAATGAGGCTGTGCCAGCAGGGCTGTGTCCTACCTGAGACCCAAGACTCTGGGTAAACCCACTGCACTGCAACATCCCCTGCCTTCTCCCCATTCCTTGTACCACTGATCTCTAGCAAAGCAGCCCTTGGCTGGTCAGCACTCCTGGGGGACAGCTGTGAGATGACTCTCACACCTCTTTGGCAGAAGATGACATCTAAATGAGAATGGGGACCAAGGGGCAGGGTCCGGGGCAGAGTCTTGGCCCAGCTCAGACCACTCTGCCAGGTTTAAAAGATACTAAGCTGTTTATAGGCAAAAAAAGCTACAGAGCTTCCTTGCAGTTTGAAGACCCATTTCAGGAATCTGATTACAAACTGCCTTTGGGATGGAAGCAAAGATCCTTCTGGTGCCTTGCTCCCCCTGGCGCTTTGTCTCGCCATAATAAAGGGGATCAGCAAAGCACCCAAAGGGCATTGTCCCCAATGCTATGGAAAACAAGAAAATGGCTTTTTTCACCTTCTTTTCATGCCTCTTGACTTACTATTCTTCTGACCCTTACTGAACTTATTTTCTCTCTCCATTTCTATGTAGCCTATATTCCTCTTTTTCTCATCCCACCCCCACAGCATATGGTACTGAGGATCACTGAAGAACAGAGCTCTTCCCTGGCCCTACTGCCCCTTCCCCAGCCCAGGGAGACAGCAGCCTCCCTCACATCACTGCCACGAACTGCCTGAGCTGGATCCCCACAGCTGTGAACATGAGGAGGGACAACATTTCCTTTCTGAGGAGAAAGATATCCAGACAATGCTGTCACTGGCTCTTATTTTGAGGGGGACAGATGGGACATACTCAAGGAAAAGCTGTTTCACCAGCCTGGGCAGAAGCAGGACAATTTTTTGGTGGGACCTCTTTTCTCACTATCCCAAAAATCTACATGAGGAACCACCCCACCCTGAAACCAATCCCTGATTGCTGTCACTGTGGGAAGAGACCAGTAACACCCAATGCCACTAGCAATCACATTACCACACCATCTGAGCAAAAGACAAATGCCATGGCTTCACACAGAAATAAGCCTTGAGGGTTGAAGGAGCTGAATTTGCTGGGTATCCCACACTGAATAGCAGCCAGAGAGCCACCTTGCTGCCAGCTGTCCTGACTGAACCCTCCCTTGATCATGAGTGGCAAATCACTTAAATAGGCATAGGTAATCTCATGTGCTTTCATTTTGGAGAAAGCCCAGCTTGAATCAGGTCCCTCCCTCAGTAATACAGTTGAAAAATAAAATTATTTTTGACCAGAGAGCATCCCTGGAATTTGCCTGGTGTCAGATTTTGATTTTTGCTTTAAAATTCAATTCAATTCAACATTCAAAGTCCTGCTCTTGCTAGTGACAGAGACACAAAAGTAGCTAAATGTTTGAGGAACATTTTAGTCTCCACAAAATGAAGCTGCTGAAAGAATTTGCACAGCTTCCCACAGTCTAGTTACTGAATTACTAAATCAGTTTCTACAACCACTTACAAAGCAAAATTATAATCAGCTCTAGGATCTGGTATTATGAGTACTCAAGAATGAGCTTTTACAAAATAGAAGCTAAAAGATCTTTTTCACATCTGTGGCCAAGATATAATCAGGTCCTTCTTGTTCCCTCTTCCAAAGCATGCCCACAGTATCTGACTTGTGCTGAAGAGAGGTCCAAAGAGCTGTAACATTCTGAATGTCTCTTAAAACTTTCAAAGAAGCTGAATCAAATGTGTTTTGTCAAACACATCTCCCTTCTCCCCATGCATCCACTTTTCATTTGTGCTACCTTTTTAAATAAGGAAAAAAAATTACAGTAATTTCACGACTATAAGTAGCACCCTTTTGACTAAAATTTT
>PYHW01009617.1:353433-406293 GCA_013186435.1 Turdus rufiventris
GAAGTGCGCCTTATAGTCCAGTGCGCCTTATATGATGGACAAAGTTCGGAAAATTGCGAACCCGGAAGTGCAATCTGCAAGCTGAGCCAGAACCCGTGGGAGCTGCGGCCATGTGGGGGGAGTTGGGAACCGCGGCCGCTGGACGGGGGAAACTGGGAACCAGCGCGGTCGCCGGCCAGGGAGAAGCGGGGGGAAGCGGCGTGGCCGTGGGGGAGCGCCAAGAAGCGTCACGGGAAAGCGCCGCGAGAAAGCGCTGCGGAAAAGCAACCAAAAAGCATCGAAAAATCGCTGCGAAAAAGCAGCCAAAAAGCGGCGAAAAATGGCGGAAAATGGCCACAAAAAAGCGGTGAAAAAGTGGTGAAAAAATGCCCCAAAAAGCGGCTGAAAAGCATCGAAAAATCACCGCAAAAAGCAGCCAAAAAGCGTCGAAAAATCACCATGAAAAAGCGGCCAAAAATCGCCCCGAAAAGCGGCTGAAAAGCGGAGAAAAATGGCGGCGAAAAAGCACCGAAAAATCGCGGCAAAAAGCGGCTGAAAGTCAGTGAAAAATCACTGCGAAAAAGCAGCGAAAAATGGCGGCAAAATGTTTGCAAATTGAGAACCTGCCAGTAATTCGCTACTTTGTTGTGCACCACGCATTCTCCTCACTGCAAAAAAAAAAAAAAAAAAAAAAAAGTGCGCCTTACAGTCCAGTGCGCCTTATCTGAGATACAAAGTTGTGAAAGTTGCCGACTCTCGGGGGGTGCGCCTTATGGTCGTGAAATTACTGTAAAAGGGAAAAAAAGCCAAGACTAGATGTTTAAGCATTTGTAAGCCTGATTCTTGCCTTTGGAAGAGACTTAAAATGTTTCAATTTACAGAGTAGCTTCATGCTTAGAGTATTTTGCGGTGTCTCAGTTTTTTAAAATCTGTGTCTTCATGCTCCTAAGGATTCTAGAGGGGAAACCCACACCCTAGTCTTTAAGGTCTCTTCCACTGATTTCACCTTACCTTGTGTTACTGTCTCTCTTGAGGCTTTGCTGTTTGCTCCATATTTTGATACATAAGCAAGGTGGATGAATTGAGCTACCTCAAATGCACATCCACAAGGTAAAAGTTTTCTTTCTCCATCTTCTTTAAGTTGTACTTAGTGCTGCTTACACAAAGTCCAAAGACTGATTGTCTCCTCTGTCGTGACTGTGGTCTCTGAAGCAAACACCTGCTCTACTTCTCCCACCGGCAGCCCCACTCAGGAGGCTTCAGGAGGCCAACAAGCAGCAGGGCCACAGTGGGAGGGGCTCCTGGGGTCCCCAGGTTGTTCACATTAACTGAGCTGGAACCAGAGCAAGCCCCAAGTCCTGTACAGACTCTTCATTCAGATTTTGGAGGAAAGGAAGATCAGTTCAGGGCTTTGGAGTAGGCTGGCAGTTTCACAGCCACAACCTGAACACAGACTACAGTGCGAGCAGTAGGGGGAGGGCAAACCCAAACAACCCACAACCTTTTACAGGTTCATTATGGAGAGGGACAGGGAGATGGGGACAAACAGCTTTCTTCCCATTTGAGGTACTCCCCCAGCACCACGTCAACATATAAAGCATGTAAGGCTCACAGCAGGGCTGTAAAACTTGTTGCAGCTTTTCAAAGCAACTTAGGTAACCTTGCTCACAGCTAATGATTTATATGTATGCCATCACCCCACTAAATCATCCCTATTTCTGCAGACTCAATGTGCTCAGTGGTCTTTTTTCTTTCAGCACCTCCTGACCCCAGCAGTCCATGGATGCACACATGAAAAGGGAATGGATGCCCTTGCCCCAATGGATTATCTGTCAGTACAGGAAAGGACTGTAACTGAAACTCCTCCCCTTCCCAATCCAACATAAAGTCAGGAGTGCTGTTGAAAAACAAATCAAAGCACTCTGCTTGGCTAACTCCCAATTCACTTTCCCTTCCTGGATGCTGCTGTGAAACACCATGTCCTACTGAGAAATCCCCTTCCCTTGCACCTACCCCACCTCTCCCGATCTCCAAGACCCCTTGGAAGCCCTTGAGTTCAACCCCTCCTGTACTTCCCAGGAGTTGAGACCTGGGGCTGAGACAGCAGAGAGATGTTTGAGTTTGAAGCCACATCGACCTCCACAGCCAGATGTCTCACTGAACTATTAATTTAGCTAACAATATCACATGGTGAGGTGCTGCTAGTGCTTCAAGAAAGGCTCTGGAGTCAGTTGCTGAAGATGACGAATTCCTTTCTTACTTATTGCCCCACTTGTTCCTATTTCATTCCTCACAGCTGAGCTCAGTGTCCACAGCTGTGAGGCCTGGTCCCATCACCTAACAGAGCTAATCAATCTTCATATGAATCAAGCTACAACTCAGCCACCAAATGCTCACAGCAGTGGCTGGTGCTGTGCTGTCTCAGGGCAGTCAGTGTCTTATGCCTATATGATCAAGAAGGGCACTGCAGGAGAAGCATCTCCTCCTCAGGTCCAGCATGTCCCTCAGGTAAAAGGTGCTTACCTCTGGTTGAAGATGCCAGGTCCCGCCAAGTGGTTGTTTTTTTCCAGCGAAAACCTCCATCCCCTGTCACAGGTTTGAGTCTGTAATACGTAACCCAACATTGCGCCTGAGGTTCCATCACACCTCAAAGGTCTGTGCAACTTCAGTGAAAAGACTTGACCAAACCAGATCAGCTCCCTCAGCTCTAATTTCTGCTGAGCTGTATACCACAGGCCTTTATGATTCAGACATGTGAACTCTGGGTGAAGGCCAAGGGAACTAGTCCCTCTAGCAAAGCCTGTTCCTTCCATCAGCTTCCACAGTCTACAGCAGGACAGAAAGCGCCACAATTAGCAGCAGTCAGGTGTTGATTTGCTATCAGCACTATCCCAGAAATGAAACAGTGTGCTGAACTCACATGTAAAGACACAGTTCTCAGGGCTAAGAGCCTGGAACGAGGCTGATGAGCCCAGGATCTTGTTTATGACAAATTCCTGCTGCTTACACCTTCCCATGACACATCTGTGGCTGACTCCCACAGGGCTTTTCCCTCCACACCACCAGCCCAACAAGTCAGATCTTCCTCTGATGGGCAAAAGTGGAGCAGCAACAGCTACACCCCTGTTTCAGGCTCTGCAGGGCAGCAGCAGCATTCCTTCCTTTCCCTGGCCATCTCTGGGAGCTGACCTGCAAACAGTGCAGGGCTGGGCACTGCCAAAGCACCAGCAGGATGAGAGGGACAGACCAAAAGCAGAGATCAAGGGAAGGCAGGAGGCAGAACAGAGCACACCCCCATCCTACCCTTCTTGCTTCCTCCCAGGCCCTAGTTCAACTCTCTCTAGCCCAAATACATTTGTCTCCCCATAAGCAGAGATTTACCCACATGGCTGCTTCTCTCCACAGCATTTATGTCTATGCTGCTTATCTTCACAACTGCGGCACTCTTTTACTGAAGAGCAGCACCCTGTGGATTTTTCCAGCAGCTGAAGCCACCAAGGAGATCTGGTGGGCTGGGCTCGCCTGAAGAGTGGGCACCAAAGAACACCTAGACAAAAAAAGCTGCTTCCATATTTCCTTGGGCACAGCTGCTTGATCTTTCTGGGCTCTTGGTGTGCTGGAGATGGAAAATGATGGTGGGGAAAGCCACACCCAGAGATGCTGTTGAGGTGAGATCCCTGCACCTTTTCTTAGCAGAGCACAGGCTTGCATCCAGACAAACAAGGAGCACTAGCTTTTCTGCCCCTCACCACTCCTCCTCCCCACCAGAGCCAAATAAGGAACTTGGCAGTGAATCCTGCACTTCAAAATTTGTGCGCAAACTATGCGAACACAGGAGGCAGAAAAACCTGTTCCCACTCCAGTCATGTCCCTCCACTTCCCCAGCTGCATTTGTTCCCCCTCATTCCACAGGTGTTCAAGGCAGTCACTTACCAGTCTTCCTTCAGAAGTGAAAAATGAGTTTGCATTTTACTGTGGCAGACCAGAAAGGGCTAGAACAAGGGCAACAAAAAGACAACCTCAAAAAAGCTAAACCGTGTTTGCAGGGCCCCTCCTGCCCACAGCTAAAGAATGCTTGAAGACCAGAAGAGCTTTTTCATCTGAAAGGGGGAGAGAAAGGAGTGAGACAATCAAATCTGATTTCAGTTTATTTCCAGAATTTCAGTGTACAAAATATGCAAAGTGTAAAACGGTTTTATGTTTCAGTTTAAAAAAAACAACAAAACCCCATCCAGCTATAACTTAAGAGAACCCAGCTTGGAACAGAACAATTTACAAGGCTAAACCCACAGTGCATTAATGTCACAGACACCAGGAATTTGCTTACTTAAATTCACAATCAGAAAAGAATAGAAAGACTATGTACCACTCACTGCAGTTAAAGTCGCATGTGCAAAGAAGAGAAAAAAGAAAGAAATGCTGGTTAATGTCTATTAATTAGAAAACCTTGGCAAAACCCTTCTTACTATACACAGTGTGTGTAGAAAAAGTATTACACAGTGATAAAGGAGGGTGGAGGAAAGGCATTTTGCTCCCACCCCCTTCCCTAAGATACAATAATGCTGAATCAAAGAAAACAGGCACAGAAGAGTGTAAGATTACTTCACAGTTATGCCTGTTCAGATAGTGGCCACAGCATCTCCCCACTGTGCACACAGGAGATACTCCCAAGCATCGTTAGCACTGGTGAGAGGTGTCTGGGAAGCAGCCAGAGGGAATGAAGGATCCCCTCCCTCCCTGGGCAGAGCACACCCAGGGTAGAGCTCTGTGTGCAGCAGGGATAAAAAAATCCAGTCTGTTGGAAGGATGCAGACAGGCGGGAAACACCAGCTGTACTGCTGGCACGGTGGGGACCCCACTCAGGACCTACCCAAAGTGACCTGCACTGCTCACAGCTGTCAGAAACGGCAGCTTTTGGTCATCATCGATGGGAGGCAGCAGCCTGAACGCAAGAGGATGCACACTCTTGTAGGAGACGTCATGGCCCAAAGCAATCTTGTTCAGAATAGAAATTTGGGGGATTTCCTTCTTTTCTTTGTTTTCTAAAACCAGCTCAATTCCAAGAGCACTTCCTTCTTAAGGACAGCTGAAACAGAGCCACCTAGTCTGGCTCAAGGCTTTAAACATGTATAACGTGCACACTAGAGAAGGAAAAGCACACAGACACACACAAACTGAATGAGAAAACACTTGCGCACACACACTTTGTGAACAGCTCTCACAAGGCTGGGCAGCAGAGCCCAAGTGAGGAGCCAACTTGGGAGCAGACTACAGCACTGTTGCAAAAGACTCCAAGACTTTTGTTTATCCTTTGAAAAGGGCAGAATTACAAGTTTTGGTGAGCAAGATGAAATTGGCTTGAATAGGTTTCCATGTTTAGCAAGTTATAGATCTTTTCAGTTTCTTCATCAGCAAGTGTTAAAAGTGAGCACATATCAAAGGAGACCTTTCAAAGCTACTTCTGTGAGGCAGGACCAGCTCCAGATATTCCTTCCCTACAGCTTTTGGCTGTACTCAGCATTCAGCAGATTCCAAAGGTGTTGCACAGAAAGCCCCATTCCAAAGGAAAAGGTTTGGAGGCTTCATAAAGGTTGGGATTTGTTCAGATCTCCAAACTTGAGCCTCACTGTGCACTGCCTCCAAGCTTCCAAATGCAGCCCCAGCACCTCCCAGCCCTGCAGATACACTATGGAGGGGAGTGCTATAATGTTTACACTTCCAAGAGTGCTACCTACTCACTTCCAGGTGTGGGAAAGGACACTGAGACCCAGGGCAGCCTCACAGAATCTGCACCAGTGGATGAAGCCACATGGCATTGAGAGGTCAATAGATGTGACAGTAACACCTGTCCATGCCCACTTACAGGACAGGCAAAGTGCCAAGAGTAATATCTGCCCCTACACTCCTGGAAGCTGCAAGAAATTAAAATATTTCAGTTTATAGCCAGGAAAGAGAAAGCCAGCCTTCATGGAAACGCACAGCCATTTCCATCTGCTCTAGAGCACCTGAAAGTCTCAGCTGCATCTGGTTTTGCAAGATCTCAGCATGGCTTTGGATTTAGGCTGTAACAAATCTGAGAGCAAAAAAACCCAAAGCCTTTAAAGTCTCTGAGCAATATACTTGAGTTGCAGGAAACATGCCAACATGGAAGAGAGGAGTGAGGCACCACAACTCCTTGCTGGGCAGCACAGCACCCTATCAAATCAGGTTCAGCTTCCAGTGAACGACGTCCAGTGCAAGGATCATCTCCAAAGGGGACACTGACCACTCCATTACCAACAGGGCTGTCTTAAAAAACCCCTTGAATTCTAACAAACCCCCCACAATTCCCAACCAGGTACAGAGTAAGGAACACATGTGCAAGGAGACAGCGCAGGATATAAGAGGCATTTGGAGGAACAGCCTGCACATGGCTGGCAAACCCTACAAGTTGTATTTATGCTCTGCTCTTGGCAAGCTCAGCAGAAGTAAGGGCTGCAGGAATTGGATCAGAGCTTTATTCTCTATGACTCCATTCTTACTCATTATCTGGCTATAAACACAATTGCACAAACCAGTCCACACTCACCGCTCAGTATTTTTTATACAGTTTGAATTCCTACAGATGCCACAGATCCAACTGTGGATCTCAAAGCACTTGAAAGCAAGTTGAGTTTAGCCTCACAACATTCCAGTGAGGTAGGTATGACAGTGGTCTCCTAATTTTGCATGGAGAAGGGAAACAAGAGAGACCCTGAAAAACATCACTAAAAATTCCAGAACAGGAAACATCCAGGAATCATGACTCCCCTTTCAGTCTGTCCTCAGCTCTAAGCAGGCTGCATCTCTAAAGAGACCATTTGAGACAGTCCTCTCCTTCAGATTTCATCAGGCAAAGCACTCATGCTGCTGATATATAGAAGAGCATTTAATGTAGGAGTTGGCCCCTGTTGACAGTGTCCTTTTTGGTAGCAGGCAGAAAAGGCAGTGTTTGAACCACAGCACAAAGATGAAGAAGCAGACCCAGACTGAGCACATGCTGCTTCCGTCTGTTTCTCCATGTGTTACAGGATTTAACAAAATTAAGACATTAATTTCCTGAGCAGATACTGTCAGACAATCCCTCCTCATGGGGCAAGGAAAAGGAAAGGGGAAGGAAATCCTGGGAAAGTAAGTAAGTTTTGCAGATGTGCCTGTGATAAGGTGCTCTCACATACATGGCACACCCAAGCCCCTGGCAAGGTAGTTCTTGTTCTGGCTTCACAGAAACGAGCAACTCAGCCACAGGCAGTAGCCTCCACACAGGTATTAAGTGCTCCACAGTCTCCCAAGCTACTCCCAGTCTCTCCCACCCTGCTGGTTATGCACATCATAAAAGCCAGGTGCATGTATCTTCAGGAGAGCCAAGTGTAATATAGTACATGTTCTCCTACTTTTTTTTCTTTTAAACGAATAAACCAATCTGTTTTTTCAAAGTAAGACACTGCAAAGGCCTAAGTCAATAAAGGAGTCCCCACACAGACTGCCAGAAAACTTGATCTGCCAAAAAACCCAAACACTAAGTTTAGAGAAGGAAAAACAGTACCTACTTCCTATCCTTTAAAAGCAAAGGGCATAATCCCATCCTGTGCCATGCCATCCAGTTTCTTTATAACCATGTCTGGCACATTACATGGACTAAGAAGGAACCAGGAGACTACCACATGCTTGTAAGAAAGGCACAGGAAACTGCAGGTGTCACTTGGATGGGGAATCATCACTCTGGACCCTCACTCCCCAGGGTGCTCCCTTGATCCCAAGAGGACTATCCACACGTGCTGTCGGACATGCATCTCTGTTGCTGCTGAAGCTGAAAGAGGATGGACCCTCCCGCCCTACCGCCAGCATCCCTGTTTAAGATGGCTGCTCCCATCCACCAGCTTGTGGTGGGCACCAGCCAGCCCACGCCTGCTGTGGAAAGGCCTGGGAAAGGCCAAAACAGACAGGAGGGGCTGTCACAGACCTCCTCAGAAGACTGTGCAGGCTGGCAATGAAAGGCACTGATTTACACACTGCTGGAACTAGGGCCTTCTTCCTTAAGACATCTGTATGGAGGGCAAGCCAGATCCTGCCCGATACTTGCATGGCAAAAGACTGAGAAGAATTAATTAATCATTTACATTCACATGGATCTCAAGGGACCTTCAGGTCGATGCCAGCCTTGCAGCTGGCTCCAGTCACACTGTGCTCTGTACTGGCAATTAGACTTTAGACACTGCTTTAGGCTCACCGTTAAAAACAAACCTTCCAAACTCGGGTTACTAAATGCACACATGAAAGCTGCACTGGTAGGCAAAGGCAGCCTCACAAACAAAACTGCATCTCTCAGAAGCAGATCCCACTGCTGAGCAGGAACTCCCACAGTACAGCAAGGCCAAGAAAGGAAGGCAGATTTTCAACATTCAGGTGCTGTTTGATATTTCTTAGCTACAGCTGAAGGCGTACAGTGGGGAAGGACGCACTGCAGTGTTTCCAGAGCACAACAGTTCTCCAAAGCAAGTGAATGGGCTAGAGGTCAGCCTTTCCCCTGGTTGCTCTCCTGAAAGAGTGAAGTGGTTTTGCCCATCTTTTCTCCAGATGTACTTGAAGCTGGCTAGAGAGGGAAGGGCACATTCCTGCCTGCACCCCTTTCCCCTCAAAGAGGCTGTCAGATGTAGGGAGGGTCTGTGATTTATCTGAGGAGAAGCCATCTACTTACTGACCCTGTACCAGTGCAAATACACAGCCCTTGCAGGTGCAAAAGGAAGCGGCAGTGCCTGGAGAAACACATTCAGAAAGCCAGACAGAGGAGACAGAAACAGGAAGTTTTGGGCATGCCTGAGAAAGATGCAGACAAGCAGGACAGAGAGAAGCAGGGGAAAGATAACAGGGAGCTGTGACATGAAGAACAACATCACTAACAAGAACTGAAAAAAGGAAAAAAAAAAAAATGAAAGAAGAGCTGCAAATGAGCTGATCGAGTTCAAGACAAGCAATTTCACAGAGGGTGAAACCATCCCTTTATGCCCATAGGTCTGGCACTTACACAAGAGGCACATGGAGAGGAGGAGGAAAAGAAGAAGAAAGAATAAAAAGTCCCCTCACGCCCCCACCATTTGATATCCCTGCCTCCCCAAGTGAGTAGAGACTGTGGCACCCTGTGCCAGGATGTTTCTGTGAGGGACAGATGAACAATGAGCCCTCAGGAGCAGCCACAGGTGGCAAAAGTAGAGACACAAGGGCACAGGCATGCATTCTGTAAGGCAGCGCTCCAACAACAACTCTGACACCGTAACCATGCAGAGAAAGAACATGAGATTTACAGGATACCTGGAAAGAGGGGCAAAGAAAAAAAAAAATCTGTTCTGTCTCCAAGGCTGAGCTAACTGAGCCAAATCACTCTGTTGCCTCTTAAGATACTTCTTTCTAGGTAAGATATCCCTACTCCCCCCTCCCACTTCCAAATAAAGTGCAGATGGTCAAATATTACTGGTCCATCATCTGCCAGTTTCAGTCAGCATTGGGGAAATTAAACCCAAAAGCACAATATGGAAAAAAACCCAAAAGAATCTCCCAACAACCCACCCTCAAAATCCCTTAAACTGAAGTCTCAGACTGTAAGCGGAGGACAAATTTATGAGATTTAGGGTCTATGAACTCTTCTGAGAGTTTGATGAAGGGGATTTTTTTCACATTAACAACAAGGCTGAAGTCCAAGCACTTGAGGACAAACACAACGCCGTCTTGTAACCCGCTTGTGACCGCTTCTTCGCTGACCAGCATCCACTGCTTGGAGAACCAGCGATCCCTGTCATACTGGAGGGTTGGGCCTGGGTTGAGGTAACGCTCCAGGAATGCCTGCCAAGAGCAGGACATAGGTTAGCACCAGTCCCACAACTAGCCCTGTTCTCCTCCCGTCCCCAAATACAGCTCCGCGAGCACAGGCTTGCCACGCTGCATATTGTTTCAGGTTTCACACTTCAGAAGACATCATCTCCCCAGTCCCTCTCAGCTTTTCAGACCCAGGACACAAACATCAGGAGATCCTCTTTCAGTCCATCCCTTCAAGTTTGCAAAGTTATAGCCCTGACTTCTGCCATCAGCACTGCCATTTGACAGCAGCTCAGTACAGCAGAGGTCATTTCGACCCTACCAGCCCCACAACCCATCCCCAAACTCCAGTCCTAGACAGTCAGACAGTATAGCTGGCTCTCTCTTTCACGTCAAGCTAAGGCAGTAAACAGTTGTCTCCACGTTTTCAGCCTGAGGGTGCAAAACTGAAAACAATGCAAAATGCCATTTGACCTTGCTTGTATTTTAAAGTCCCCCTGCAATATTAATGGCAACAGAAATCCCTTCCACACATGGGCAAGGTCCCAGCTGGCTCACAGTGAGACGGTGTTAAGTCTCATCTCTTGACGGCATTTCTGCTTTTGCTGCAGTAAGTCCTGGGTGAATGTCCAAGAATAACCCTTCCCTAGCACTGTGAGGTGTTTTTAGAAGGGAAGGTAGAGAGTGGGAGGGAATTGTGTGATCTGTTTCCCTTATTGTTCAGTCCCTCCCTGTGTCTGCAAGTCAACACTCACAGTCTGGGCATGAAGCAGAAAACTATGTTTGATCAAGCAGCTCATGAATTAGAAACACTGTCAGAGAGACAGAGATTTAGGCAATACGGTAATTTCATGACTACAAGGCACACCCTTTTGACTAAAATTTTGGTCCGAACCCAGAAGTGTGCCTTATACTCCAGAGTGCCTTATATATGGACAAAGTTCGGAAATTTGCCAACCCGGAAGGGCGACCCGCAAGCTACAAAGAAACAAACCCCAAACACTGACAAAGTGTCTTGGGTTACAATACAGGATGTGATCAAAGTATCTACTCTATCACTATCTGTTGTGACCAGGTGGGGCAGTCATCTTTATCTCTGTGGGAGATACCCTGCTAGTGGGCCATCCATTGAAACCAGGTGGGGGCATTGTTCTTTATCTTTTTCACAACCCATCCTTCCTCCAGGGAGTTATCTTCTGCTAATGGCCCATTGAGTCTCACTGTGTGACTGATAAAATTACTGCATCCCATTGAGAGTTGCTCCAACCAGGGCGGAGAGCCAAGCCTTTCTTACCTAGATAAAAAATGAAATTCTAGGACACCGAGTAGTCCTTTCTCTACTGGACTCTAGAAAAAAATGAGATTTCTCCACATCACTACTTGACCTCTAGAAGGAAACTGCACCTTCTACAAGACCACTGATTCAACTGAACCACATCTGTCACTGCAAGAAGACTGCAGCCACTATTTAATCAAACTGCTACCAACACCCTGCCTGACAGGGTGACAGGCTGTACTCTGACTTTGTCAGGGTTTGGAGTTTCTTTCATTGTAGTACTGTATTTCTATTTTAATTTCCCTAGTAAAGAACTGTTATTCCTAAGCCCCATATCTTTGCCTGAGAGCCCCTTGATTTCAAAATTATAATAATTTGCGGAGAGGGGGTTTACATTCTCCATTTCAAAGAGAAGCTCCTGCCTTTCTCAGCAGACACTTTTCCTCCAAACTAAGACACAAAGTCAGAGCACAACCTGACACCCCATCAGGGTGCCACCCATCAGTCAGGGTGTTGGTAGCAGTCCCATTAAATGGTGGCTACTGTCACTCCAGGAGTGGTTCAGTTGAAGCAGTGGTCTTGTAGAAGGGTGCAGCCTCCGTCCGAAGGTCCAGCAATGATATGGAAAAAAATTCCGGTTTTCCTCTGGAGTCCAGGGAAACAAGGTGACTTGGTGTCCCAGAATTTCAGTTTTTATCTACGTAGGAAAGGCTTGGCTCTCTCCCCTGGCTGGAGCAACTCTCAATGGGATAAAGTAATTTTAGCAGTCACACAGTGGGACTCAATGGGCCATTAGCAGAAGTCCCCAGAGGAAGGATAGGGGGTGCAAAGATAAAGAACAATGCCCTACTGGTTTCAATGGATGGCCCATTAGCAGAGTATCTCCCACAGGGATAAGGATCACTGCCCCACCTGGTCACAACAGATGGTGATAGAATAGACACTTTGATCACATCCTGTATTGTAACCCAAGACAGCATGGCTGGTGTGATTGTTACTAATTCATTACTTTGTTGCATGCGGATCCTCACTGCAAAAAAAAAAAGCGCACCTCATAGTCTGGTGTGCCTTATATATGGACAAAGTTCAGAAATTTGCCAACTCCTGAAGGTGCGCCTTATAATCTGGTGCGCCTTATAGTTGTGAAATTACTGTAATTTGCAGTCCAAAATGCAGCAAGGAAGAGGGGGGGAAGAAAATCAAAAAAGACCTTTGCAGGTTGCTACCTGCATCATCCTGCTACAACAAGCCATCTGGGAAAACTCCTGTGACTCAAAGCCACCCTTTCAAACATTTATCAAGCATTCCCTTTTCTAAATTGGATTCAAGAACAAATAACTCAGAGGCACTTTCAGGTAAAAATAGATAGGAGATGCTGCAGAAAAAATATTACTTCCCTTCAAGACTTGATGCAACCTACACCACACTGGTCAATTCACAGGGAGCAACTATGAAAAAGCCTTCACTCACCTCCCTTGATAACTTTCTGTTCTGCTCGCACACACAGATGTGCCATCACCTTCTCCCTCCCTCCTGCAGCAGCATTAGAGAAAGCATTCATTACCTTTGGTGTCATGTTGTTGGTGATGCAGAAGGACAAGTGTTGCAAGATGCTCTCCATGCTGTGGTAATGCTGTTGGCGGGTGGTGCGAAGGTACTTCTGCAGAGCTCTTGCCATGGAGGGGAAGATGGCCTGGGCTGCTTCTCGGGGGTCCATCATCTCTCCTGGTGCCTTCTGCTGCTCCTCTGCCTGGAGGCGTTTGATGTGAGTGAAAGCCTCTTCTACTGCAACCACAAGCCTGCAGCAAAAAAATCAGGACAGCAAGAATCATAAAAGAATTAGAATGGGTCTGTCATTAAGGCAGAGCCTGGGAGCCAGGATTTACAAGCTTCCTATTCCCATCTGCCATCAAGTCACTGCCTGCTACCAATTTACACAAAATCTTCTCTACTGAGGGGTAGACAGCAGCTTTTCCTTCCTTGCCCAAGCCATCCAGCAACTGAGGGCCATAAATCGTGATTAAGATTGTTAAGCCCTGAGCACTGTACCTGGTACTGCCAGCTCAGCATAAACATCAGCTACATGACTGAAACAAGACACAGCTGCCCTTGTGTTTAATGCATGTCTGAGTACAGTGGTCTCAGCACACAGGACTGCAGCATGAAGCACAGGCCAGGAAAGCACTTAGGGGGAAGCTGACCACACCCCAGTGTGATCCAGGACACAGCCTGCTCCAAGATGCTCAGTGCTCATAAGCTGGTGTCTGTTCACATTTCCACCAGCAGAGCTCGTGCTACCCAATGACTGCCCTGCATCGCTCCACTGGACAGCAAGGGTGAAAGCACTCCTCCACCTTCACTCCTAACACTGTAGCCTGCTCCTAAGCAACTTGCTTTAAACTGTTAGATATGCTAACTACAGACTGCAATGGGGCTCCTGAGCAAACAGAGGCTTGGGTCTTGAATCACCTCAACAAAGCATCAACTCTGCAGCCTAAGCATGACTGGCAGAAGACATATCGATGTGCAAAAATAAAACGTAATTGCTTGTGGTCAAGTCTTACCTCCTCAATTCACTGAAAGCCAGTCAAACTGTCTTTGACTAGCCTGCAAACACAAATATCTCCTCACCCAGGAACTGGTAACACCAAGCACTCCACTGATCCTGTCCCTAGATTATTTCAGCTGACAAGCCTGGGTATGGGCAAAAATAATGGGATTTCCTATAGCAAGTAACTACATACTTGTCAAGCACTGGACTCTTCCCTAACCCACAACACTGCATTAGCTTAACCTCATATACATGAGCTCAGCTACATGCACATTCTTTGGATAATTCCAGTTGCAAGCTGTCACTATCCCTTATGCACCTGGGTTTCATAAGCTTTCTCCCTGTGCCAGATTTACAGCCAGTCCTTCAGTTGGCGGCACTGTCCAGGATGGGCAAGCCCCACGCGGTCGAGCATCACAGCAGCACCCAGGACAGGGAGGCTTTACCTTGCCCGGCGTTTCTTCACACGGCGCTCGTGGTCAGCCTCCTCGTAGTAGAGCTCATTGTGGCTGGAGTCCCTGCGCCGGGCAGCAGCTGCGATCATGGCCCGGGACTGTCCCAGCGCATTGTTACCTGGGCCTGCGGGAGAAGGATGGGCACAAAGGAGACAAAGGCAGTGTTAGTGCAACAGGGCTACTACTGGGACAGACAAGCACCCCACGGTAGCTGTCACATGTGCTCTGGGGCTCCAGCCTTCCCAGCCAGTGCTATAAACCCCTCCCCAGTCCTCAGGAGCTCCAGTAGAAACCCTGCAAGGCAGCACAGGCTTAGAGAGGGTGTTCTGGCACGTGGACAAGGGAAGTTAGTTGGGATGGGGGGTGGTCTCACACAATATCCACAAAGGCAGAGTGAGGTGAACATGCCAAGGATGCAACTTACCCTCCACTATTATATGCTTTCAGTTTGAAGGCAAGGGCAGCTGGAGCATATCACATTTCAGCATCAAGACAGCGTGAGAACACAAAAAGTGAGAAATAGGAAAGAGGAGAGACAAACACAAGAACATAATGAGACATGGAGATGAATAAATGAAAGCCAAACTCCAGACAGTTATTCACAGAAAGATGAAACAAGATGCAAGGCACAGCAGGGTCACCTTTAGACAAAGCATAGAGTTTCCCAGAAGGGCAGATGCTGTCAGAACAGAAGCCCCCCAACAGGGTAAGATGAGGTCTGTATGTGTAGTAGCTTCTCATGGCACTCTGAGCAACACCTGCCATTAGAGCTTCTGCTGCTAACAGATCCTACACAGCCACAGGAAAAGGGAAGCTACCATCTGCTCTATAACACCCAGTCAGTCCACAGAGCTATCTACTAAAAGACATTAACTATTGACCTTAGAACACAGTCCTAGGTTCTGCAGCTCTCCCATGAAACCCTCAGCTCTGGCTTTTCAGATAGCGAGAAGAAAAAGGTTGTCCCAGAAGAGCTTACAAACCCTTCTATCCACATAGAGGGGAGAGGTGGGTCTACCCAGAGAGAAGTGGTAGTCTAGGCCTCCAGGCCACCAAGAGCTGCTTTTGTGCCAAACTGCTCTGAAGGCCCACACTCTCAGTTGGCAGTGGTTAAAGCCAATCAATTGCACAGACATGCTAAAAGTTGTTCTGCTCAAGCAAGGGCAACTCTTTTTTTTTTTTTTTTTTCCTAAGAAACCCAAACCAGATTCCAAGACAGAAGCCTGAAACTCAGCAATGGGAAGATCAAGCACTCGCACAAATAGCTTCTTAAGAGCCTAAACATTTCAGACTTTGTTTGACAGCCCTGAAATGGAGGATATGACTCAAGGGAGACACTAGCTCCCAGATTCGGGTTATGTCTGTAATTTGCCCCATTGATTATGCCTGGCAATGAAAATCCTGGTTTTGAAGATGAACCTCCTCACTCTCATAAGAGAGGTTACAGTAATATGTTTTTCCTTCCTGGCTGCTGCTGTAACAAATACAAAAGCTGTCAACAAATTAGGCCTCCTTAATAGCATTACTATCTCTTTATAAGAAGAGTAGAAGAGACTGTGAGGCTGCCAGGTAAGCTGCAGCCAGAACTACACTGCTTTGTAAGATGGATGGTATCTTTTTAAGGACATGCCTCTAAGCCTGAGATTTCCATGTTCACAGAGGCAGCAGCATTGCATACAGAACAGATCAGGCAACCAATACTGCCCCAGAAGGGAAGGCAGTAGTTTCCAGGCCCTGGCAGGTTCACAAGCTTGACATTCAGAAAGCCCTGCCAGCAGTTTGCTTCTTATTTCTTCTCTTCTAATGAAGCCTCATGAGCTAGCAGTTTTTGAGCCACTCACACTACCAGACCGACAGTCTTTTCTCTGAGCTTAGGAGTCCCATTGTCCCAGCAGGTGCTGCAGGAAAAGAGAACACACCATCTCCTGAAGAGATACTGCAGTGAGGAGAAGACAAGTCAGTAATCAGAATGACACACCCTGCAGCCAGCCTGGCAGGCTGTGGGGCCTGAATAGTGTGCAGACACCTGTGGGATAGGGAGGCCCTCACCTTTCCTACACCAGGCCTCACTGAGACCTAGCAGCTGGAATGAAGGATTTCACCTTTAGAAAAATGCAGGGCATTTCTGTTTTTATATCTGATTGCTTCCCCTCTCCAACACAACTTAAACAAGAGCATCACTCTAGGCAGCAAAGGACACACGATGGGCAACCTGTCCTACCTCTTCCCTCACTTCCCCCTTTCTCTGTCAGGATGGGGATATTTCACTGTAAGGATCTAAACCTCCAATTAATGTTATGGACTCAAGAGTGCTGCATGAGGTTGGAGAAGCCTTTAGGATAAGGTCTTTGAAACTCATGAAAAATGAAAAAATCCAAACAAACAAAACAACCAACCAAAAGTGAAAATGAAAACAAAATATTCCACACCCATAAGGCATTGAAACTTCGTTGAAAGCAAAATGATCACATCTCATGTTTTTCCATATGACAGACAATCTTCATATTCTAGCCTCCACACCATGCACACAGAGCCACCTTGCCCAGCTAAGACCCTTCAGTCTCCTCTTCCCAGCTCTCAAAGCCCTTCAATACTAACAAATTGATGGGCAGGATATGCCTTTACCACATTTTGTCACTCAACTTCAGCCATCCTTCCCCATAAAAACTACACCATAAAAACTTTGCTACTCAACTTTGACTCTTCCAAAGCAATGTGCACTTCTGTAAAGGCTGCTGGGCATACCCTACTTCAACCATCGTGGCTTTCACTGATAGGGCTTCAGAGTATCAAATTATTAAGTCCAGTTTTCACTGCTTTGAGCATCCACATAATCATCCATCAGTCCGTCCGTCCATCCATCCATCCATCCAATTTTCAAAAGCCCCAAAGCTTGAAAACAGTTTGTAGAACAGCAAAACTCAGTGGGGATTGTTACCTGTGTCTGAATTTCCATGGCCATGGGTGAGCTAGGCATAGCAGGCATGCTGAGGCTGCAGGCTGATGAGCATCACTTTCATCAGCAACTGCTGCTTATACCATGGCTCCTTCTCTTACCTGAAGGCTGCATGTGAAAGCAGCCTAATAAACCACTGGGGATATAATTTAAGTTAAAAGTTGTTTTATTGTACTATCACAGCTAAAGAGATGACCCAAGGGTGACAAAAAGCAGAGGCTGCTTGAAACAAGCAGTGGTGCTGAAAAGTGCCAAGCTACATGACAATTAAGGCCCACTCAAAACGTAGCCATTTCACCTGGTAAAGACAAAAGCCTTATTGTGGGCTAAACACATCTGTAAAATCATCAGGAACTGGCAAAAGCAGCAGTGCTAGGAAGATATCCAGCAAGAAAAAAGGATTTGGCAAAGCAAAAAGGTGAGAATGTGTGCATAACAAAGCAAATCAAGCCCTTCCTCATCCCATCCAGTCTCAGAGACTAGGTTTTACCCCACCTACCATCAACATTGTAGACTTTCAGGCCAGCCATGTGCTTGGCTGCTCGTGTTTTGGAGGCCGTTAACAAGGCTGGGTTGTAAACTGTGAAATCTCGGTAGTAATTTTCCAGAACCACCAGTGCAGCTCGTTGGATGCTGGGGGGGAAGAAAAAACAAAATAAGACAAATCTCCTCAGATCAAAACAAGCTCTTTTGTTTCCATAAAATATATTTTAAAAAGGAAGGAATAATAGTGATATTACTGGAACACAGTTGTCACGCTTACAGGACCGTGCAATACACAGAATATTAATTCCTCTCCCTAGGACCTGAACTTTCATTTGAGATGCAAGGTAAATATCTCTGCCCTCAGCTTAATAGGAGGATCTCTAATTTAGGAAATCCCTAAACAAGGGCAGCACAAAGTGAAGCACTAGGCTACCTCCAGCACGAGAAATTACAGAACAAGAGCTCAGCCCACCTTGACCACATAATCACTGTACTGCAGAGACCTTATTCAGGCTGAAGACCAGAACACCACACGGGTTTTGCTGTAACTGGCCAACCTGGATGGAGGGACCACCTCAGGATAGATGCTTTTCCTTCTGTGTCATTTCCAGTCACACCTCCACCTCGCAGCTCCTCAGACATCCTCCATCCCAGCACTGTCAAGAGCGTGATCTCTTCAGCTTTCACAGCAAGATAAGATCACTGCCTAAAGAGTATGTCTGCCAGAGACAGGATTACCTCAGTATCGCTTGTTAAATCCCTGCCTAGGGACAGAATGAGGAGCAGTGACACTCCCTCCATCCCTTTGAAGGGATGCCTCTACATAAAGTGACGACACATGGGAGCAAAACAAACACACGTGCCAGCAGCAGGAAAGGCTCAACCCAGAGGTATCTTCCTTTGCTATCATTTTGACAACAGAGAGAGAGAGATGTCTGTAGGCACTGTTACCAACAAATAGAGCAGCATTTCAAAACAAGCCCGAGCTCTGGTGTTTAAAAATGAGGGAGTAAGACACAGTTGTCTCCATGTTGCTCTGGCTCTGTGCCTCAGCGTGGCACTCGACGCAACTGGCAGCAGCACTCTCAGCAAATCACCAAGATCACCCATTCAGCCAACTGGAGTTTGCCAAGGACCCACACTAAAAATAGTTTCTGTGCTTTCAAAATTAACAACTGCCAACACATTTGTTGCCAGTGAATTGGAAAGGTCACACTTACCAACAAGACGTCTTGGAAGGAAAACAACAAAGTGTTCTCACACATATATTACAACATAGGAAGAAAACATTACAAGGACCATAAGGTGAGAAAAGAAGACATTTACAAATTAAGCCCTAAATTCAGTGCTCAGCACTACCGCATATTCCACCGTATGCTCCCAGAGGAGTAATTTAAGTTTTCCTGTGCTCTCTGCTAATGTCTTAGGCTACAATACAGGACGTGACCAAAAGTATCTATTCTATCACCATCTGTTGAAACCAGGTGGGGGAGTGATCCTTATCTCAGTGGGAGATACTGTCTGCTAATGGACCATCTGTCAAAACCAGGTGGGGCAGTCACCTTTATCTTTTCACAACCCATCCTTCCCCCAGGAACATATCTTCTGTTAATGGCCCATTGAGGTCAACTGCAGGACTGATAAAATTTCATCATCCCATTGTAAGATGCTCCACCCAGGGGGAGGAGCCAAGCCTTTCCTACCAAGATAAAAACTGAGATTTGGAACATCAAAGCAGCCTTTTTCCACTGGATCCCAGAGGAAAACTGGATCTTTCCACATCATCACTGGACCTTCAGGGGAAAATGCACCCTTCTACGGGAGCACTGCTTCAACTGAATCACATCTGTCACTCCAGGAGGACTGTAGCCACCACTGAATCAGACTGCTACCAACACGCTGACAGGGTGTCGGGTTGTGTTCTGACTCTGTAAGTGATTTGGGTTTGTTCTTTGTAATACTGTATTTCTATTTTAATTTTCCTAGTAAAGAACTGTTATTCCTATTCCCAAATCTTTGCCTGAGATCACCTTAATTTCAGAATTATAATCATTTGGAGGGAGGGGGTTTACAGTCTCCATTTCAAAGAGAAGCTCCTGCCTTTCTTAGTAGACACCTGTCTTTCAAACCAGGACAGCTAATATTAACACCCAAGTAACTTAAACACACACATATACACCTGCCTTCACCATCCTTACTCTACAGCAGCCACACTCCCACTGATCAGTGAATTAAGCACAGATGCCAATCCAAGAGATTCTGAGAAAGAAGAACAAACCCAGACTTGTTCACTGAGTAGCTTCATCAGTCAGTATTACAGTATATCACCATTCATTTGCTTTGTACCTTTGAGATGATAAATTTAGCTTTTGAAGAAAATTCCATCCTTAGGATTCTTTGGAGGGGTCTTATGGATCCAGCTAGAGCATCTTAAAGAAGTTTTACCTTTCAGGTGCCACTTCTTCATATTTCCTCACCTTACATTTGGTAAAAAGCATCTCCATTTACGTACTAAGCTAGTGGTTTGTGATAAAGAGCCACTAGTTGAACAAGGAAACAATTTTCCTTGGATAAAGTGGTACAGACTGACCCATTGCCAGACACACATAGATGCTGACACAGAACAGGTGAATGCCGTTTTATTTCTCCCTGCCGTGCTTCTGAGTTCTACTGCGAATTTGCTGCAGCCTATAAACAAAATTTCATAAAAGTAATCCTGTGGCAGCAGCACATATTCCCCCTTCTGACTGCATTCAAACATTATCAAGTTTTTCCATCTCCGCTTCTCAGGAAGATAAAATCCCACAGAGTTCCATCACAAAACCAGGACCAACTCAAAACAGGAAGATAAAAATGTTTTCTGTACTAATTTCAAACAGCACTGGAACTTCCGTCCCAACAGTGGGAAATATTTGGGAGCTCCACTGACCCAACTAGCTCTATTAGGACAAAACACAGAGCAGAGAATAATCTATTTTTACACATACACATTTTCCCTGGACTCCACCGACAGCATTATCATCAGGATGCCAGTTTTCTCCACCTAACATCCCTTCCATTCCCTCATTAAGTAACTTTCCCCACCAATTCACTGGCACGTGTACTCCAAGTTCAAACAACAAAGCTTTTATATTACAGCAAGCAACAATCATTGCCCTGAAAATTAAAGCCCAGGCATTTGTTGCTCATGCAAATCCAGTACAGGCTAAATCCCACACAAAATACCCCAGTCACACAGAGAGTCTTCTCTGGATGAGAAATGTTATAAACATCAGTTTACTGAATTTCCACCAGCCCAATTCTGTCTCCCATGTAGTCCATCCCAAGCATGGCAGGTTAGGAAGACAGATACAGCTACAACTCTTCAAATTCTGTGCTGCAGAAAAAAAACCCCAAAAAACTAGAAGCCGCAGACAAGTAAATTAAAAGGGTCACAAACATTCACAAGAGCAAGGAAAAGGCCGAATCAGAGCCTCCTGAGCTGTGTTGCTCAACCTCTTCACCCACATCAAGGGAAAACCTCACCCTGCCCTGTGCAGGATGGCCAGCCCTGCCCCACACAGGTGCTACTAAGCAACAGGAACCCACGCCCTGAGCAGGCACAGCACCCTGAGCACAGCAGAAGGGCACCCAACACTCTTGTGCAGCACCACACACCAGGAGGAGGGCAACTGAAGGCATGGCAGCACCCAGAGCAGCCTGGAGGAACCAGCAGCAGCAAAGCAAACACCAAGGAAATCTCCTGTCTCCCATCAGCAATCCAGGCTTTCTGGGCTTCCCACTTCAGGGCAGATCCTCTACTGCCCTACAAGCAAGGTGAAGGTGCTGCAGGAAGCTGCTTCTCCATCCACAAGGCAGCTCCAGCAGGGATGGAAACTGGCAGCCTTCCTGGAAGGGCAGCTTCCCTGTAGCACTGTCTCAGGAAGAGCTCAGCACCATGTCAGTCACTGCATTCATTCATTCCAGATTTCAACAAGCTGGGCTGAGGTTTTCCTTTTGTTCAGTGCCTGAAACGAATTGGGAGGAGCAGGAAGAAAACGAACAGAGAGTTTCGATACTTAATCGCCAGTATGAAAGAGGTCAGAGGATCATTCTCACATCCCATCCAGAGGGTCTGGCAGCCCAGCATATTCCAGGCATTGTAGCAAACCCCAGAACGCAGAAAAACTGTATCACAGAAACCATTGTAGAAAGGTCTGGGTTGGAAAGGACCCTAAAAATACATTTACAGTAATTTCAGGACCATAAGGCACACTGGACTATAAGGCGCACTTTTTTTTTTTTTTTTTTTTTTTNTGCAGCGAGGAGCTGTGTCACGCGCAACAAAATAACTAATTACTGGCAGGTGCTCAATTAGCAAACACTTTTCAAAGATCGGTGTAGCCTTTAAACGCAGTCCCAGGCGCCCTCCCCGTGCAGCGGGCCCCAGCATTCCCGCCCGCCCCTGGAGCCGGCTGGCAAGGCTCGCGGCTCCCACCGTGCGGCATCCCAGCGTCCCCCCTCCCCCCAGCTGGCGGCCGCGCCGCTTCTCGCTGCTTCCCTGCGGCCGGCGGCTGCGCCGCTTCTCGCTGCTTCCCCGCGGTTGGCGGCTGCGCTGCTTCTCACTGTTTCCCCACGGCCGGTGGCTGCACCGCTTCTTGCCACTTCCCCGCGGTCAGCAGCTGCGCTGCTTCTCGACGCTTCCCCACAGCCAGTGGCAGTGCCGCTTCCCCGCGGCTGGTGGCTGCGCCGCTTCCCCCTGCTTCTCCTGGGCTGGTGGCTATGCCACGTCCCCCCAGCCAGCAGACGCGCCGCGTCCTGGCGGCCCCCAGCCCGGNCTTTTCAAAGATCAGTGTAGCCTTTAAACGCAGTCCCAGGCGCCCTCCCCGTGCAGCGGGCCCCAGCATTCCTGCCCGCCCCTGGAGCCGGCTGGCAAGGCTCGCGGCTCCCACCGTGCGGCATCCCAGCGTCCCCCCTCCCTCCGGCTGGCGGCCGCGCCGCTTCTCGTTGCTTCCCTGCGGCCGGCGGCTGCGCCGCTTCTCGCTGCTTCCCCGCGGTCGGCGGCTGCGCTGCTTCTCACTGTTTCCCCACGGCCGGCGGCTGCACCGCTTCTTGCCACTTCCCCGTGGTCAGCAGCTGCGCTGCTTCTCGACGCTTCCCCACAGCCAGTGGCAGTGCCGCTTCCCCGCGGCTGGTGGCTGCGCCACTTCCCCCTGCTTCTCCTGGGCTGGCGGCTATGCCACGTCCCCCCAGCCAGCAGACGCGCCGCGTCCTGGCGGCCCCCAGCCCGGCGGCCGCACCAGTTCCCAGTTTCCCCCGCCCGGCAACCGCGGCTCCCACAGTTCCTGACTCCCTCCACATGGCCACAGCTCCCACAGGCCCTGGCTCAGCTCACAGCTCGCACTTCCGGGTTGGCAAATTTCCAAACTTTGTCCATATATAAGGCGCATCCGGACTATAAGGCGCACTTCCGCGTTCAGGCCGAAATTTTAGTCAAAAGGGTGCACCTTATAGTAATGAAATTACTGTAGTTCTAACCCCACCCCCCTCCATCCCCACCATGGGCAGAGCCCAAAAATCAGGACACAAACAGCATTTCCATGCAACAGTTCAGATTCAAAACTTACGGCACTAGAGGAAAACCTCTTGCACAATCCAGCAGCCTACTGGAAACATAGTTTTCCTTGCAGGCAGTGTCAGTGAGGCTCTATGCTTCGTTGCTTTGTGTTTTGTGCAGTTGGAGGGTTGCTTGCCTACAATTATTATTTTTGCTCCCCAGACGAAGGTCATGTCACAGCATGCTGCCACGAGGGAAAGCAAACGAGCAGACCTAGCAGAAGTACAGGGCATGTCAGTGGCATTTGGTAGCAGAGAAATTCAGAGCCCTTTACTAACAGTAATGAATTAACTTTTACAGGGCATCCAAGAAATGGAGGAGGGTACTATATGACACAAAAGTAGCAACTGTTTTTTCCTCTCAAAATGGTAAGTCAAGAGCAATTTTGTCTGAGTACTTGCTGCTGCAAAAAAAAATGAATATTTGCAGTCCATACACTGTGCCTCAGAGGCCATGTTGACTTTGTATTTGCCTTCTGTGACACAACTACACCAAACTGGCTTTTCTTAGTGTATTTCTAGCAAAACAGGCCAGTACTATACTGAAGCAAAGCACAAGGAAAAAAAGCCTGTTCATATCATCAAAATACTGGCTTTGGACACTGGTGGTTTCTAGGAAAGAAAAGGGGTTTGAGTTTTATGAAGTGGTGGGAAATGGGTGGTGAAAATAAAAAACAAGGAGAGAAAAAAAGATTAAATAGTGAGGCCACACGTCCATGCACCTGTCACTCACATGGTTTTAGCAGTTTTGTGCTTTCCTGCTAAGTCAGAAACGTAGCGTGTCATGGTACTATACCAGACACCAGCAGCCACTGAGAATCATACTTTCGCAACATGCTGTTGCATACTTTTGCAACAGGTCTGTGTACACATCCAGAAAGAGCTGAGCTGTTTGCTACCAGAGAATTCTTGCTACAGATGCAGATCTTGCAGCATCAGGGTTTAGAGTGAGCCACACATGCCTAATATACACAGAGATGGTGAGAAGTTTGATGACTGCTGTACTAATTGAGAGCTGAGGAAGCCTGGGGTTATGTAATGAAATGGCTCCCAGCACAGACACCTCGCCTCCAAACAACATTTTTCTTAACATTCTTCAGAACAGACACAGCATCAAAACAACCCAAGGTCTCTGGGCACATTAAATTCTTGCCACAGTCAATTGGGAAGTTCGGCACCTCAAAAAAAAGCTAAGAAGAGACTCCACAACACAGCCTTCCAAGGAGAGCCAGCTTTGCCTCACCAGCCTACAATTGCATCAAGCTTGCCTACTGCAAGAGATACTGAGGTCTTCTGGGGCACTGAGCTGCTCATCCACAGCACTTTGTACAATCACATCTCCCTCTCAAAAAACTCCCTTTTTCCCCCTCTCTCATACACTTTTGCCAGGGCACAGAGCCAGGGCTCAAGTTCCTGATCCTTCACCCTGTTGGACTGTTTTCCCAGAGCAAAGTCACCAGAACTAGAAATAAAACTGGAAATAGACAACTGAAGTAAAAATGCTTCCCACACCAACATCCCTGTTGAAGATGATTACAGAAGGGATTGCCACCATCCTCTATGCAGACTTGTCTCCCTGCTCTGCCTGTTATACCTACAGATGAGGCTAGTACAGGCTGCCCAGACAGATGACCCTGGGCAGCATTGCCACACCAGGAGCCATGAGGTGGCACGATGCAAGGGATTTGGTACTCTGTCCTTCCCAAGCAACACCTTGGAGCAAGGCTCCCAAGAAGACCAAAGTCATGCAGAAGCCATTTGCAGTGCTGGCAGAAGCAGAAATGCCTTGGCTACAGTTCTGTCCTCTCCAGTAAACAGAGACCAAATTAGACCTCAGCAGAGACGCCAAGACAAGGAACTTCTCCAGCAGCTGTGGCGAAAGAAACAAGAGCAGAAAAATGCCTTTTGATTGTCATCACTACAAGAGCATTTCAGTTTGGTACAGTCAAGAGAACAGGACTGTGGTTCCTACAAAAAGAAAAATCACATTTTCTTGCCAGACAACCACCACTGAGATCTCCACTTGGCTAAGGCAGGCAAGCACGATCCTCACTCTCCCTTGAAACAGGCACCGGCCAACTGGGACATGGCAACTGTTTTAGATACCCAACTTCTGACATTTGGTGAGGCAGGGAAAAGAATTTGCAAAGTCAAACCTTTATCAGGGAAGGGAAGAAAACTCATCATAGTAGCAGTTTGTCAGCATGATTGCAGCACAGGTGCTACACCCAAGGAAGTGAACACCCATCCGTTAATAGTGTAATTTATACGGAACCCAAACACACGCAAGGTTTGCCCCAGCTGTGCGGTGACCCATCTCCATCTTTTCTCTCCCCTCACAGCCTTTTTTAACAACATGCAAAGGAAAGGACAGGAATTCAAAGTGTGTCCCCATTTATATCCAACACTGAACATCTGAACTGCTATAACTTGAAGGAGAGCACCAGTCCAGATCTTCTAACTGCAGATCTGCTCTTTTCTGCCCTGTACAGTCCAAGACACGTTACACTCCAAGAGACAATTTAAGTCTCATCTTTTGCAAGACAAAAACCAGAATCAACACACCAGCTGAGCAATACAATAGTTCACTGCTATGTAGACAGGATTTCAACATAGAAATTTTCTGAATGAGAGAGAGAGGAGTAGAATTCATTTTCAGGTTGGGTTTTCAGTTTGTTTTTCTTGAACCACAAAGCAGCCCAAACCCTTCAGTACAGGTGAAAAAGAAAAAGATCCCTGCAAGTCTACTACTAACATTGCTGTTACATTGGAATGTTTTAATGTGAAGGGAAGCTGTGAGTATTTTTAAAAACCAGGATTATACAAGAGGGCATGACCAAACTTGGGAGGTGAGGGGAAATCAACTCCTTTATCTCAAACAAACCAAACAAGCTACTTACTTAAGTGTTCCTGAGGAATCCTATAAAAGCACTTCCATGTCAGCACTACAAAGGCCAGCTACATAAGTACAGAGCACAAAGTTTTAGCCAGCTGCTATAAAACCCCAGTAAACCAAATGGCATGCTCCCACTGTAGTTCTCCTACTGAGAAACTTCCAAGCCTGATATCTCAGGAAGTTAACTGGTCTTTAGGGTACTAGCACACAGCCTGAATATTTTCCCCAGTCACCCTCATTGGTAGAACCTCAAAACCTGATGAATGCTTTCCCAACAGTTGCACTGCCCTTCGTTCCACTTCCAACAGCTGAAGTTGGCAGCAAGCATAGCAGACTAGGAAAAAACCCCAGAACACTATTGGTAATATGTAGTGAGGAAGAGGAGAGCACAGTCCTCTCACTCAAGGAGTGGTGCAATAGGTCCAACATGATTTGCCAGGAAAGGACAATCACTGTGTTGAGGGCAGATGCTGTGACACCATCACACTTCCCTCCTCAGTAACACAGTGAACATCTTATTTCCTAATGTGCAGAGCCAAGGGTCACAAAGACCATTAAGGACACTTGTTACCTCCGATATCATATTCTACAGACAGAAAATAAAATAAGCTGTAAAAGTCTAACATGAGTTTTAGAAACAACAGAGGTTTTGGAGCACTAGAAGAGTTTCCTATGGAAGACAGAGGACTCTCTTTAAAAAAAAAAAGCAAGCAAGATTTAATCCCTTGCTTAGACTAAGCTTCTTGCCAGGTTCCCTGTATACAATTCCAGGAGACTTTACTACAACAGGTCAGCATAAGTACAGTAATTTCATGATTAAAAGTCGCACTATTTTGACTAAAATTCTGGTCTGAACCCGAAAGTGCGGCTTATAATCAGGTGTGGCAAATATATTGATGAGGTTCAGAAATTTGCCAACCCAGAAGTTCAAGCCCGCACGGCCCCACACCGAGCTGGAGCCCACCTAGCCCCAGCGGGGGAAAAGCGGGGATGATCCGAGTCCACCCGGCCCCGGCAGGGGAAAAGCGGGGCCGATCCAAGCTCGCCCGGCCCCGGTAGGATAAAAGCGGGGCCAATCCGAGCCCGCAAGGCCCTGAGCCGAGCCAGTAAACACTGCAATCCCACGATTCTGTTACTAATTGGCAACTTTTGAAAGTTGTGCAAGCATCCTCACTGCGAATGAAAGTGCGGCTTATAATCAGGTGCGGTTTATATATGGACGAAGACCTAAACGCTGCCGACACCCAGACATTTAATGTGTGGCAAAGCCACATGGCCCCAGTTGACTCAGTCTATCCACAGGGATGGGTGGATATACAACAAGAGCAACTTCAGGAGCTGCATCTGAAAGAGCACCTTGTGAAAGCCTGAACATGTGATGCAACAAACTTCTCCCACAGAAGACTGAGGAAGCCAGATGCCAGGAAAGCAGGCTCCAGTGCAAACTGTCCAGATCCTCTTAAGCCAAGACTGTCCAAGTGGAGCAGCATGTATGGGGAGGTGTTGTCAAGCACTTACCACACAGACACCTAGCAGAACCACTAAATCCAACCTGTATAGCTCATGGATTAGACAGGGCACAACAGCTTTTAGGCACTCACAGCTTGGGCTGCATTTCAGCCAGTCCCTCAGACACCAATAACCACATACAGATGCCCCAACAGGTCTCAGACTAGACAACCACTTCCCTTTGATGCCATACAACACATTCAAACAGGTGAAGGCCCTACCTTCTCATCAAACAGAAAGAGAACACTTGCTACCAGCATCTCATTGCTCCAGGATCTGTTGCAACACAGACAGAAACATGAGATGCAAAGGAGCTGCCTGTGCCCTGCCATGTCCCAGACACCTGCAGTGAACCAAAACACCTGGCCTGACATCCACATCTCAAGCCCAACCCAGCACCCTCAGGAGCCACCAGTAATTTATCTGGACCTGGAGAGCAGCAGCTACCGGATCTAGGAGCTATAGCTCAGAAAGGAGTTTTCCAAGGGCACTGCTAGCACACCAAACATTTGTCTCCACGATATGGTTTTGCCAAGTGGTGGGGGTATCCTCAAGGGAGCTAATGAGAATACAATCTTGCTTATTCATGA
Organism: Turdus rufiventris; assembly: GCA_013186435.1. NCBI lineage: Eukaryota > Metazoa > Chordata > Aves > Passeriformes > Turdidae > Turdus > Turdus rufiventris. The sequence continues at coordinate 381,555 of PYHW01009617.1, forward strand.
GGAAAAAAAAAAACACAAGCAAACCATCAGCTATCATCTGCTCACACTGAAGTACAGCCAAAGCTGTGAAAGGCTTTCTTCATCTATTGAGCAAATTGGCAGTTTGGGAAGGAAAGCAGTGAGAGAAGAACACAAAGGGGACAACTTAAGTGAAAAAGTGATGGGAAGAAGCTGCTGCTGAGCATTCCCCACAAACCTGCACAGTATGGTAGACACAGGCATCCCAGAAATACACAGGTGTTGACAAAGTAGGACAAGTTGGTTTCCCCAAGCACTACGGGTGTTGCATCCCAGCTGCCAGCAGTCCAAAGGGATCCGCTTGTCCACACCCAAATTGGTACAGACCTGTGAACAATCTGAGAGTCAGGGACACTGCTGAAGTCAATCTTACTGTTAATGTTTGCACAGCTGAGCAGATTACTGAGGCAAATGAGCCCTGTGGAAAGAGACCTGCATGACTCAAGATAATAATTTACAAAGTCCAGTCTCACAGCTAGAGATACGACTATAAACCAAAGCCACAGAAGTAAGCTGCCATCCATTTGTGCACCATGTCCAGCTCTCAGTCTTCAAGGGCGTGACCTCAGGTGCTCAAGACCAATCCTTCATGTTTGGGCCAAGGCTGGTCCCCTATAAGTCAGATGGACTGGGGAGGAAGAGCAAGGACTGGAGACTCTCCTTCCCCCAAGGCTCAGCAGAGGAGCAAACTTATGCAGACAAAGCTCTTTCCCACCAAGGAGGGCTCCCACAGACTGCATGGGGCCTGATGGCATCCATGCAATATTCCTCAAAGGGCTGGTAGATGTCATCGCAAAGCCTCTCTTTAGGATTTTTGAGCAGTCACTGTCCCAATTTTCAAGAAGGCCAAGAAGTAGAATGCCAGATACTGTCAATATCATTTCAGTGCCTGGTAAAGTGACGGAGATTATTCTGGGAGATACTGAAAAACACCTGAAAGTGTGATGACATTCATCACTCACAGCCAGCACAGCTTCATGAGAGGAAAGTCCTGCTTATCAAACCTCATTTCCTTTTATGACAAGGTAACCCAGCTAGTTGATCAAGGGAAGCCAGTTGCTGTAATTGTTTTGGATTTCAGTAAAGCTTTTTGTACTGTATCTCACAGGATCCTACTGGACAAGATGTCCAGCATTTAGCTGGATAAACACATCATGTGATAGGTGAGCAACTGGGTCAGGAACACAGGGTTATAGTGAATGGTGTGACATCAGACTGGAGACCTGTCACTAGTGGGGTTCTACAGGGCTACATCCTCAGCTCCGCGCTCTTCATCATCTTCATAAACGCCTTGGATACAAGAGTGGAAGGGATACTACGCAATTTTGAAGGCAGGGAGACCTGCACAAATTGCAGGGCTGGGAAATTACCAACTGTATCAAGTTCAACAAGGGAAAGTGGCAATTTCTGCACCTGGGATAGGGTAATTCTGGACGTACAGACAGACTGGGGAACAAGAAGCTGGAAAGCAATGCCACGGAAAGGGACCTGGGGGGCCTGGCCAATGTCAAGTTGAATATCAGCACATGGGCATGAGAGAATTCTGTCCCACATCTTTCCCTCAGCTCCTCCAAACCTTTCCTCTGCTATCAAAAGCCTTTGTAACCATTAAACACCACAAGGGTAGTTAAGAAGACTGCAGAAATTAAGCTGAGCAAAATAATCCAAGTAGAAAAATACATACATAAGCTGCAAAGCTACATGGATATTTGGGAGGGGTGAGGAAGGATCAGGTTGCTGACGAGATTTTTTTCTGCAGCAGCATTAGCTTAAAAAGTGATGCAGAACTATCATCAAACATTTATGCAATTGAGGGGCGTACCAGGAATGTCTGAGGGAGGTGTAACCTCTTAAAAAGATTTCTACAGACTTGAAGTTGTATATAGGATTTAGGGACAAGTCAGGGGGACAGAACAATACCAAGGTGTACTTTACCTTCTGAACACAGGAGGTAGGAACAAGACCATGAGCTTACCCTGCATGCAAGGATGAGCTGAGACAGGCATTTAGTGCAGACACAAGAGATGAAATACCAGACACCCCCAAGCCCTGAGCTACAGGGCATCCTTCAGCTTCCAGCTCAAGCTTGTGTCCTGCTCAAGCACCCAGGAACCCTGCAGAAGCCAGCAACATATGGGACCCTGAATTACCATTTCTAGTTCCTGGAAGCAGTATAATCCATGACAGCAATCTATTTCCTCTTCCCAGCATACATGCATGCTATGCCTCTGATTAGTCTGAGCTCAAATGAAAAAAAAAGTACACGCAGGAACTGGCAGGTACGGCAAAAAGTTTGTAAGAGTCTGCATTTACACAAGATAATTTAAAGTCTGTTCGTATTTCAAATAAGGCCAGTCTTCAGCCAAGAAATTCTTCAAGCTACATTAATAGTTATGAAGTAACTAAGGATGGGGCTTTTTATTAGGAATTTTTTTGAGGGTGGGAGAAGGGGTTAGTTGCTGATTTAAGGTGTTTCTTTTAAGCCAAAGCTATAAAGTACAGCTTGAATTCCAAGGAAATAAAGTGTTCAAAGCTTCTACTGGCAGCTAAACTCCAGTGCTGTAGTAGGACTTCACATTTAGATGCTGCATCCATGAAACATCAGCATTCAGCTCTTGATCATACAACTGCCTGGCCACATGCTCTCTCTGGAATGGGGACCATCTCTTCTTTGACTTCCAGGTGGGGATGGGATTAATGTGGCAAGACTTTGAAAGAGGGTGTCTTTTGAGTCAACAGAGCAGCTTTTACTTGTTCTAGGATTCCTCTCAAACACTGGGAATATTATTCTCCTGCAAACCTACACAGACAGGTGGAAGAGGCAGCATCCATGTTAGCCACTAGCAGCTCTTTGCAAACCAAGGGGTACCAGTTCTCAAACTACAGCACAGTCCTCTGTGCGCAGCATCCCTCCACCACACAGTATACCTCACAAAGCTCCACCCCAGCAAGCTTTGCTCAAGCAAGAGTCACCTGATTTTATAACGAGCACTCAGCAACCCTATGTACAACACTGGGGCCACAGGGACATGACCTGCAGTTCCAAGCTGAGAAAATATCCAGCCCCAGCAAGGATGCAGATAACCCTCTACCAGGACTAGAGGAATGAAAGCCAGAGTCAGCAGCCTGAAGCTTCAAACCACAGCCAAGGTCCTTACGGCTGTGCTAGGAATCTGTTTTCCTGTCAGCCAGGGAACAGCTCTCCCCACACTGTCAGCTGATATCCCCGCTTGACCTACACTGGACAAAAGAAATTTAAGCACTGAAGTTCATTTAAGCATGTATTGGAGGGGCAATCAAGTAGTAAGTGAAAATATTGTCCTCAATTTCATTGCCATTAATTTAAAAAAAAATTATATTACTACCACACAGTTCCCTATTAACTTTTCCTTAATTCTTCAGTAGAGTCAGAAATTAGCTTCCATATTTATTGGACTTTACTTGCTGTGCTATATGAGAACTGTAAATTCACAATTCTTTGTCCTCTTAGCAAAATATGAGCCTCTTCTTTTCCCCCAAAGGGCACACAACTCACTTCTTTGCAGAATGTTTGTATTTCATCATCCACCACAAGAAAAAGACATCAAAGGTTGAAGGGGTGGATTTTTTTTTTTGCAGCATTTGAAGATAAAAGTACCTTCATGGCCACAAAATTTGTTCAGCAGCTTAGGGAGGCCATCTGTCTCTGTGGGTGGCACATACAAGCACTTCACAGGGCAGACACAGCAGTGGAACAGAAATTCCATGACAAACCCCCCAAGTACAGGACAGACTAGAGCGCATACCGTTCTTGGAGTTCTGGGCAGTGTCAGTTTTGAAAGACAAGCCAACAAGAAAGGAAATCCTTACAGATGGACCCAATGGCATTTCCTCCACACCATCTCTTTCAGAAAGACAAAGCCAAGCAGCTTGTTCCTCGCTAAGGAACAAGTAACACTGTACCAGCCATGTGAGTTAATAATTGACAGCAGGCACTTCACCTGCAAGTAGGCTTGTAAACTTTCAAAGTATTCCAAAAATGTAAGACTGCTCCAGGGTATAACAATGAGCCTGCACAACTTGCCCTTGCTGCTGCCTGGTACATCTGCAGGAGCACAAATAAGACTGGTACCTGGCCTGGTGTCTGGCGCACTCAGGTAATACTGCTCTGGGTGAGGAGGAGAGGAGAGATGGCGTGTGCACAGAGGGTGCTGGGAGTGATCAGGGATCAAGATCAAGGAAGGGAGGAGAAGAGGGCACAAAGATGTGAGCACTTCAGTTCCCCCAGCTCTCTCCCCTTTATCAAAAGGAGGAACAGTTCCATATGAAAAGTCATATGTAAAATCTGGAAACTGTGTGCAGAAAGGTAAGAGGATAAGAAAACTGCTCTTTTCAGAAAAGCACACCCTTCAAGGCTCCAGAGACAGACTTTACTGCATCAGAAACTTGCAGATAAGTTGTGCATATTGTCAATACTTCCAGTCCATCCTAGACTTTCCCCTCACCTCTCATGAGGAGTACCTGGCATTGCTGGAGCTTGCTGATCGCTTCTGTTGCAACAAGCAGGCTCTTAATGAGATGTTGCTCTGACCCATGCCATAAGTCCTAGCTGAACTTCACTGGCAACAACACACCCCTTGCACCACCAAACAGACCCTTGTAAAACAAAACAAGGCACCATTCCCATAGCTCATCTGGAACTTCAAAAGAGACAGGTCCCTACTCAGCAAGGGAACAGAACTTTTTTTTTTTTCCAGAGGCTACTGGAAAATTCCCTTCTGCAAGTATGTGAGTACCCTCCTGGCTAGAGCAATCAATATCACTGCAGCACCATCCTCTAGAAGCGAGGCAGCAGACACAGGAAAAGTATGGGGAAAAGTATGGCCTGTGACTAAAAATGGTTAAGAATGTGGCTGAAAATCGTTTCCCATATAAGTCATTATCAGTTCATCCACAAGTCAGACCTTTCTTCCCTATTCCATGACTACTTCACGCATGGGGTGTTTGAAAGGTACTAATGCTCAACTGCCCACTATGAACAAAATTCTGCAAGTTTAGGACTGGGAGCATGGAAAAGCAGCTCGGATGAGTTGCAAGAAGTTGTGGAGATGATGAGTTGCAAAGAGGTGGTTGTAAATGCAGTTTTGTGAAGTGCTGCCAGAGAGAGAGTGGTTTAGGGGCCGCAAGTCTGACACCTCTCAGTGCCAAAGAAGCTGCTCTGGAGTAGACCCCTTAGTTCCCCCAGGAGCTTCACACTTGCAGATGCAATTAACACCCATTTAGCTGGCTATACCAGAACTTCGTGGGAGGGGAGACTCATAAATGTTTATGCTCATCCCGTTTGGTGATGGGCAGGAAAAACATAAATGGGCATTAGGACACCTTGTAGAAATTTCAGAACAAGAAAAATGTATTAAAGAACAAGGCTAATTTCACACAGCCAGAGGCTCTGGCAACAGAGCTGGTCTGCAAATTCTGTGTAACATACTGTTCTAGCAAGTTCCTGCAATCAAAGCAGCAGGACAGTTAATAATATGTTTTGCTACAGAACAAGGTAAAAACTCACTAGCTCAATCTGTTTCATCAGTGTGCATCACTACAGAAGATGGTGAGGTTGAAGAAACCCGAAGGAGAAAGATGGGTCTGTGTAACTCCTCAAGCCCCTGGGAACACATAGCAAACAAACTGCATGCAGGGGAGAAGGAAAAGACTGGAATGTCTCCAGCAAGATTTACAATGTCTCGGCAGGTGCAGCACTGCACTATGGTGCACCAATATTTGTCCTGCAGTCCCTTCTAACTGCCCTACTGGAAGTATCCCAGAAGTGTATGTGTGGGGTCAGAAACTAGCAAGAAACTTCACCAGAAACTAGCAAGATTTCAGCAGCTCTTGCTGAGGGAATAGATCCAACTAAACCTAAACCCACGGTTACAACCACGCTAGAGACAAAACCAAGCTGTCTATATTCCATGGAAGCTTTTCTTTTGAGGACTACTAAGATTTTTAAACAGCGTAAGCGTTGACGCAACTCCAGACAAGAGCACTCTGTACACTTCAAACCCTGATCTCATGTTCTTTATTAGCACCCTTGATATGGGGAGGCATATTTGAGCAGCAAGAACAGATGTCAAGGCTTACAAACACAGGCTGAAATATGGAGAAGCCTATTCCCACTCCTTAGTCCTCCACACACTCCCTCAAGCAGTGAACAAAGTTATCAGTGGCACCAAGGGATGCCTGACAAGAGAACACTCATCAGATTAATCAGTAAATACTGACAACATAGAGATCAGTTTTATAAAAAACAGGTCCAACAAACACCCAAAGCAGCTAGGAGACAGGCTGAATGTGCTCCCCTTCCACAGAACATGTCTGCATCTCCTTTCTTTTGTGTGTGCAAGCCATCAGGTCTCTCTGTAAGGAATTGGTAATTCCTGCAGGGAAGGTACAGGTTTTCCAGAAACAGGTACTTATTTTGAGGAAGCAGCTGTTTCCTTCCTATATTTTTAAACCGCAGTTCAGCAAACACCCATGCAAATGGAATGGGTAACAGGGGTACAGGGAATGTTCAAGCACTCTTTTACCACACAGAACTGCTATTTCTGAGTATGAAGCTTCTCTCGATTAGATTGACAAGAGAACACTGACCGGTTCACAGCCATCTGCAAAACTTGAACCCTGATTCTAAAGGTGTACACAGGCTTCCCCACCACCTTCCTAGCAACCCGCTTCATAAAGGTAAGCCCACGCCAGAAAGGACAGCGTCCTGGTTTTCTCCAGGATTGTGTTACTATTCTTCCTAGTAAACTGATGTCTGTGTTGTGGCTAAGTACTGCTTACTCTAAATTAAGGACTTTTCAGCTTCCCCTTAAAGTGCCGTTCAGAGACAAGTTGCACAAGCTAGGAGGGAGTACAGCCAGGACACCCGACCCAAATTGGCCAAAGGGATATTCCATACCACAGAACATCATGCTCAGTGTATTAACTGCGGACAGCTGGCCAGGAGCCACCAGTCACTGTCTGGGAAGGGGCTGGGCATCAGTCAGTGGGTGGAGAGCAACTCTACTGAGAATCACAAGGTTTTATTTCCCTCTCTCCCCTCTTCGTTACAATTACTATTATCACTGTCATTATAATTAGTATTATATTTTACATTAATTAAAATATTAAACTGTTCTTACCGCAACCCATCAAAAGTTTCACCATTTCTCTGATTCTCACCCCCATCCATAAAGAGCAGGGTGTGAGTGAGGGGCTGTGTGGTACTTGCCAGCTGAGGTAAACGACAACAGACAGAAAAAAAGACAGACTCCTACTCCTTTAAACAGCCCAACACAAGATGAACTATCAAAGCCCCACTCCTCATATACCTTCTGCAAGGATGAGCAAAAGGGAGAAGGACCCACTACCAAACATTTCTAACCTCATAAGACTATACTAACTATATAACTACACTTCAACCCAACAGTCTGCCTATGTGAGAAATGTATTACAAGACATTCACTTTCTTGAGCTGTCTAGACTAGCAAAGCTCTAGGGTAGGAAAGAGTATTCACTGGATAGGAAGGCAACATGGTTAGCACACTAACTACAGAAAAGGAGGGGCTTCTCCAGCAAGATCCTTCCTACAAAGTTTCTGCAAATCCAAGCCTCCACTCACAAAAGTATTGGCCTTTCAACTGAGAAATTATCGACTCTCGTGCTCCCCCACCGTTGTTTCCCTTTGTTGTTGCTTTTAAAGTCTCACCACCATCCTCACCCAACCTCCTGCATTTTTCCAGGCTTTACCATTCCTGCCATCTCTGCTGCTCCCTGCTCTTTACCCACACATATGACTGGAAAGCAACCCTTACGACCAGGAGCAGCAGAGAAGTCAGTGAGCTGAGACGGCACCACACTCATCAAGACTCCTATTTAATTTTTACCTCCCCACTCCAAGCTCCTGAATCAATGCCAAAGGGAATGTTTGTTTTGGCAGTCAAGTCTCCCAGAAGAAAAGTTATAGCCAAAGTGCTGGGGGTGGGACCAAGCCAGCCTATTATTAGGCTGATTATAATGCGAATTTGGGGAACTACTCCCAAATATGCTTACCATCCTGGACCTAGGGCTCTCAGGGGTGGAGTAGAATACCCAACTCAGCACTTTCAACTTCTTTACTGCATCTGTAGCCAAGGAGGGTGGAAAATCCTGTCTGTACCCTGCCTCGCAAAAACATGGTTTGCCAGAAGGGCAGCTGAGCTATTGTTTTCTTCCCTTCTTCCCCAGAAAACATTTTGCTCTCATACTTACATAGCAGCTCTCTCTGCCTCACCAGAAAAGACCTATAATTGGAAAGCTTCCATCTTGGATTAAAAAGGAGTGATATCAACAATTCTGCTGTGATGAAAAAACCCAGAACTACTCCAAGAAGCAACACTGAACAATGTAAGATGTCTCAAGTCCCTTCTCACCACCAGTTTCTCTAGAGCACACTAGACTGTTGAGGGAGACAGACTGCATGGTTTGTTGGTGATCAAAACTTTTAAGATATTTGACAGCGTAAAGGGACAAAAGGTTTTGATTTCAGGAGACAGACTGCTACACCTGCTAAAGCAAGCTGCTTCCTTCCAGGTGGCAGCTCAAAACCTCTCCAAGACTCCTTTAAAAGTGTTAGGATGAGGCAAGCATGCATGGTGGCAAACAGAGGCCAAAGGCAGCACCAAGTGGTATATGCCTACTCCATCACAGTTAGAAACACCGCTCCAGCACATCCACAGGGCTGCTTCTCCAGACTTCCTGAAATCCAGAATGTCCATGCATGTCTTCACATTCTCCCATCAACAGACCTCCCTCCCGCTCCAGCCCCATGTCTTAGCCACAGAATAAGGGGCAGAAGGCAGCACCTTGTGACCTGCATTTCATCAACAAGCATTACCTTAATGAAAACTCTGCAAAATTATGCTGTGAAGATGATCAAATTCCCTCTTTTTTCATGTTTCACAAACATCTCATAATCCTAAGCCCTTAGAAGCTGAAGGATGTATTAACTACATTCACTTTTTACACAGTTTGTGACATTGGAGCCACACTCGTTTTTAAGATCAGAAGCTCTTACCACTTACAAACAAGTAACACAGAGGACAAACTCTTCCTTAGCTGGGAGAGTCCCTGATCAAACCCACAACTTTACCTTTGCAGCAGTAAATATGGAAAGACACAGGTTTCAAAACACGTCAGTATGCACTATGCTCATCTGTCAAACTAAGGAAAAAGCAACACTAGTTTAGCATTATCAGACACACATGATGAGACTCTTCTGTTACACAAGACACTGGAGCATCCATGTGCTGCCTGGCTTGCATTCAACGTACCAAACAAAACTGAAATCAGCTTGCCAACAAACGAGAAGTTACAAGTTTTCATAGATCTCAGGCTTTACAACTCTTTGCTACCCAAGAAATTCCAAAACCCTGATGCAAAAGAGAATTGGAGAAAACACTGCTTCTAACACATGAGCTATTAAATATTCTGGCCTTGATTCTCAAGTAAATTCTTTGCCTCCAATGACAAGTTAGACATGCAGACTTTGGCAGGTGTAGGATTTCAATTCCTCTGAACACAAATCCACAATCTACCACCAAGCAAACTCTCTCAAACCAAATCTGCTGTGTGTGTATATATGGGTAAATACAGACACATACCAAACTTTCTCTGCAGAATTCACTTATGATTGAACTGCCTCATCACATCTCAAGGCATGATATTGTAGCAGAGGAAAACTCTGGTAGCCATCTTTCCATCTCTCTCAGAGGTTATGCTGGATAACTGAACAATTAAGCTCAAAAAATTGATTTCACTAGAAAACCAACAGATATTAGTACATTTTTGAAATCCTGAAAGAGATGTTTAAGTCAATGGGTGCACTTCCATTACAGAGGAGGGGCTCTCCCCTTCACATTTTCAGAGAAAAAGCAGAGTCCAGACTGACTTCACCAAACAGGCCTCAAGTTCCTCTTTATCCAGGAGAAAACGCCTAGACTTCAGCTTCAACCACTAAACCTGCTTCAAAGCAATTCCACTACTAAGCTAACGGCTGCAGGAGACTGTTCCTACATCCATTTAAACCAGCAGATGCTAATCTCTTCATCTGCCAGAGATAAACATGCCATTGGGGTCTGGACAGGATAAGCTGAGCAGATGTTTAAGTGCGCATTCAGCCTGGGGAATCATCTCCAGGGCTCAGCTGCTAGCTTCACAGGACACAGGAATCAAGGCATTTCTGGAGAGCTTTGCAGGACACAGGAACTAAGGCAATTCAGATACCTGTCCTTTTTTGTACCGTTGCTGAGGGAAGCACTAATGCCAGCAGGAGGGTGAAAGCAGCATGCATGTGCCATGCCTACAGTTCCCAAATACTGCCAGATACATCCAACCCCGCAAACTGATCCATATCTAATGGCAAAAAAAGCATCATGCCATAAAACCTTCACCCCCTGCCACATGGCATGGCCTGCTGTCAGGAAGCTGAGTAGTTAAGTTCTGCATGGCCTGAAGGGCTGCTGCCAAAGCAGTGCCTGACCCATACAATCAAGATGCACAAGGCAGCCCCAACTACACAAAGAGAGATCTCCATTTTCCTCCAATGAGGAGACAGGGAAAGAAGCCCAGAGAAGGATCTTAAAGATGTCTTCAGGCATTGCCCATAGACCATCCCAAAGTTATGACATCAGCTTTTTTAATTTACTGAAACGTGCAGGACTCCTGAGGCACATGCAGCCTCTCCCACACTCAGAGAGGGGCAGAGAGATTCAGTTTGGTAACTTTGGAGGAACTCTAGGAATTCTTCTGGGGGAAGATTCAGGAACCAGCAATAACACATACTCAAATGCAGCTGATGCGTCACGCCACAGCAGAACCACAATTATCTATACCTCTGGACTCCAAGGGCTTGCACCTACCTCAGGTGTCCCAAGCTGTAATATCGTGACTCCCCGTCTGTGGAGCGAATCACCTTGATGGTGAACATGGGCTGCAGCTGCCGAAGCTCCAGCAGCACAATGGCCAGGTAGTGGATGAAGAGCAGGGCATCCACCAGAGACACGGCGTACTGCACTATGCCTTGGTAGTTGGTGTCCTTTGAGTCCAAGATACGAACGCCATAAAAGAGCCAGTAGGAAAACACAAAGAGGAATATGAGGACCAGCAGAAGGGCCCGAAACACAAACACCCTTGGTAGGTCTGCCTTGGGTTGGCGGAAGAAAAGAGCCCAGGTCCCAATCAGGAGAATGAGGAGTTTAAATGCCACAGAGATGAACAGTCCCTCACAGACAGTACCACATGGCTCCAGATCATCTCGCCACAGGATCTGGGGTAACAAAATGAAGGCAATGGGGGTAAGGAAGACTAGGAGTCCAAGAACAGCTGCCACTGTTAAGCCCAGGTAACGTTTGCAGTCCAACCCAACACTGTCTTCCAGATCTTTACTGATTTGGGCAATGTCCTCCTGGGAAATACTGTGCTCAGAGGTGCCTGTGATTGCCGTCGTGGTCTCACCCCAGTTGTCATCCTGAAGGAGGAAGATAGAAATAACATTGAAACCATCAGGCTATTCCTTCCACATGTTCTATTTTTCTTGCCTGGAAAGATTGCTATGACAGCCTTAAGTTCCAGAAAAAATACACAGCAAAAACAACACCTTAAACATAGAGAATAATCAACCCAGACAATTAGTAAAGGTTTGGAAACAGCAGCAACTTGTCCAAACCAGTGACTATAAACATTAGGTGCTAAAAGCCCATAACTACAGACAAGGTAGCTCAGCTTGCTGTGCCACTCACTGTACCCCCAGAGATTCTTCTTCCAGGACATTTAATGAGTAACATGACATAAGTCTTGGAAACTGTAGTAATCATCAGTTCCCATGTCCAGGGCAAGGACTAGTATTCTTCCAGCCCACAAATTCTGCAGTGCAACTGCACCACGAAAGCACCTGGAAGGAAAATGTTCATTTCAGCGTTTCAAGACAGTTGTTGTTACACAATCAAAAACATGTTCTCACATTATTTTTCCATCCGTAACAGAAGCAACCACACCTCCAGCAAGTTTCTCCACTTCATTGTCTTTTATTCTCCTCTACAGTAGCACTGCCCTCAGTAGCTGACAATCCAATAAAATTTTAGTTAAAACAACACATTGAAAGGTGATCATGGAAGATATTTTCAGTACGGGGCTTTTAAATTTAGAGGATCCTAGATTGCCAAGTAGCTCTGGTATTACAATCCATGCCATTGTCAGAAGCCACTCACAAAGAGGTTTACCTGAAATACAGTCACTATACAGGCAAGTTTCAGATTACATTATGTGTTCTGAAAATCTCATTTCTTCCCTAGCTAACATCAGACAATGTCTACCTTGGTTCCCCCATGCTACAGTGTCTCAAATCACTCTTTCCAGGTGCTGGCACAGCCAAAGAGTTACACTGACATGTACAGATTTGACTCTCAGCTGCTGATGGAGTGACTCATGCACATGGAGGCTCCTGATGCTTCCCACAAACGCATGCCAAAGGATGGCAATACACATGGCTCTGCTGCTTGGCATCTGGCACCTTTTATAGTAAAAATGCTCATTGAGAACCACATTTTTGCTCTTCTTCCTGAGAATATCTTCTTGCAGCCTATGTCACTAACAGGATTTACAACTTCCCTCTCACTTCTCCAACTGCATATGCTGAGCAAAACAACTTATTTGAAAGAGACAGGCATAATTTTAAACCTTTATTCATTTCTTTTTAAGAGCTAGAGGAAAGTGTCTTCGGGAAAGGAGTAGACTGAAACAGCAAAACTATTTTGAACAACCCCCAACTCCAGTGATTTAACTTCTCCAAGACATGAATACCTCCCATGCCTACAGCAGTAGGGTTTTGAGACCAACCACAAATAGTCATCATCTTGAATTAATATGAGGGGTTTTTTGAGTCATTTCTCACCAAAGCAGAGGCCTCAGAAGAGAAATCTGCATTGTAGTATGTCCTGAAAGGCAGCATATTCCTACCACATTTTGCTCTTTAACAGTGTCTCTGCAATTTAAGCATTTCAACTATTTCATGTTTATGCATTAAATAGTTCTGCATAGTTTACTCCATTTGATGAGCTGCAAAATTGTGCAGAAAAGAGAAAGGACAAGAACAGCAGAGCAACTTAAGGCTACATCCCAGAAGACAATAGGCAGCCCTAGTCAGTCTTTCCAGTTGAAAAAGTGGACCACAGCCTAATGCAAAAAACTGGATTTATATGGAACCACAGACTCAGAGAATGCTTTGGGTTGGAAGGGACTTTAAAGATCATCCAGTTGCAACCCTCCTGCTATTGGCAAGGACACCTTTCACCAGACCAGGCTGCTCAAAGCCCCATCTAACCCAGCCTTGGAACATTTCCAGGGATGGGGCATTCACAACCTCTCTAAGCAATCTGTTCCAGTGCCTCACCACCCTCACAGCAAGTAATGTCTTCCTAATATCCAATCTATATCTACCTCCTTTCAGTTTAAAACCATTTCCCCTTGTCCTGTCACTGCATGCTCTTGTGAAAAGTCCCTCTTTGGCTCTCTTGTAGGCTCCTTTCAGATACTGAAAGGCTATAAAATAAGGTCAACTCAGAGCCTTCTCCAGGCTGAACAACCCCACCTGCCTAAGTCTTTCCTCACAGGAGGAGAAATATGAGGCTACATCTCTAGTGGTACATGGTTGTTGGAACTAACTGAGGACACTCTGTTCCCTAGGAGAAGTCTGGCTCACACACCAACTTATTTAGCTTCGGCTTTAATTGAGGAGACATGCATGAAAACAAGGACTTAGGAATTCACCAGCGCCTTTAGAACTATTTGAAATAATAGCCGGGACTCATGAAAACAAGCATATGATTACAAAATACCAAATTACAGGACATGAAATGAGCACACCAGTAGCTACATGAATACTGTTAGAAGTTTGGCTGGAAACCACACAGTTTTGGTGGGGGTTTTTTTGTTTGTTTGTGGTTTTATTTTATTTTTTTATTTTTGGTGTGTGCATCTTTTTGGTTTTTTGGTGTTTTTTTATTGTTTTGAGGGTTTTTTGGGGGGTTTTTGGGGGGTTGTTTTTTGTTTTTGTTTTCTTTTTCTGGTAAAGGCAGAAGTGGAGCCCAACAGCCAAGGATTAACAAACCTGTAATCCAACCCAGGAGGTACTGAAGCATCCTGCATTCTATGTCTTGCAGCATCAGCCATTCTTTGAAAATGAATATGCACCTTCACATCACCTGTTAGAGCAGAGCACTGGATGCATCCTAGGTACAATCTAATGCAGCACTATTCTACTTTTTATTTAACCCATTGTTATGCAAGCTTTCTCTGAGTTCACCCTCCTTCACAGCTATTTCACACTAGTTCTACATTTCGTGATTCCTTTCCCTATTGGAACTCCTTTCCCTATTGGAATCCTGATTCTAATGTACTTTACGTGATTATCAGGAGCAAATCACTGAGATGACGGAAACAGATGTTTCTATTAGAGCTTGGCAGATGAACTCTAGAGAGAAAGGCAAATTAGTGCCCAAGGAGTTGTCACATCAGTTATGGTGCTGTCAGAAGTAACATCCTCAGAACAGGTCAGAAGTGATTGGGACCTTGGCTGTATAATAAAGGGCACCCGTAAGCCATGATTCCTTAGTAAAGAGCATGCAAGCGATTCTTTCTTCCTACTCACGGGCCAGTAAGCCACATGCTCTGTCCCACAAGACACACTCCAGGTTTGTTTTCACGCCCTCCTTACCTGGCCCTCCTCTGCCCGAGAGGCGTCATTTCCAAGCAGCGGCTCTGCAGGAGGTGTCTGGATAGTGACTGACTTCTCAGACCGACTGCCATCTTTGCTTCGGGGAGATTTGTGTCTGTCCCGACTCCTTTTTCAAACAGAGGAGGAGGAAAACAATATCACCAGTTACTCTATGGAGCAGGGCCTGAAATGTGCTGCACCTCTACCTGCAACAGGTGCCCCTAGCACTAGATCAGTCAAGTTTGTCCAGCTGTTGATCAACACAGACTCAGGCTGTGACAAAACAAGATCTGGAGGAGGTAGAAAGGGACCTTGCCCAGACAAGCAGACAGCCTGAAGGCAGGGACAGACCACTCTCTCAGTCATAGCAGAGGGAAGGACAGGGATCCATGCCCACCACCTCATACTATCTTAAAACAGCTTCCATTAGTACTGTGCCTAAAAGGAAAGCCTTTTCCAAAGCATTCTCCAAACAACAAAGGAAAGCATTCTCCAAACAACTGGCAATTCCATTTGGAATTTACTGGTCTACACAGTTCTCCACCTACAAGAAGTGACTTGCAGAGACATGTCCAGTTAACACAAGGAATTAATCGATAGAGCTTTAGTTCCTGCTAAACAGAGTCTTGTCATCTCTGACCTTAACACTGTAGGACAATTGGTGAAGTATATTTCCACTGATTAATAACCTCAAGTTAAAGTCTCACAAAGAAAACAAGAACATCAATGGTACAGGGCCAGTCTTTATTTCCAGAGCACCCTTGCAAACCTCAGAGCTTCTCATCTGAGAAAATCTCAAGATTAATTAAGCCCTACCAATCTGCTCCCCAATGGTTTTCCTCCCTGTTCTCAAATGGACAGGAAAGCAGCCTTTGCACTGGAAACCCTCACTGTGCTCAGGGACTGGCTCAACCCTCTCAAGTGTCCCAGCTCTGCCTCTCTCTTGGAGTTACCAAAGCCCAAAGGTTTCACAGGATGACACTTCTGCCAGTTTAAGGGCTCTAGGATTTTTATGATGGTTTTGGAACTCTAAAGGCATCTTTTCACACAGCATTCTAAATTTGAATGGGCAATCTGTATTGGGGGTTGGATGTTAAGGAAGGGAAAAAAGGCAAAAGAGATATTTTTCTCAATAACTGGACTGTGAACAAACAGACTTCATGGAAGAATTATTTTTCCAACCACACAGGATAATTGCTTCCGAATTGCAAAATTATTTTGGACCAGCTCTGTAGTAAGTTGAAAAAACTATGTAGCACATATTTTACATGTAAAACTAAGGATGATGTAGGAAAAAAAAAAAGAAAAGAAAATATTTCCAAACAATCATAAGTTTCAGAGCAGATGGGTTTTCAGGCTACTGAACTACCACAACAGAGAGGACTTGCTATTCAATTTCAGGAAAGCCTGACTTCTAATCCAATCAATACTGATAAAGGACTTGTTGCAGACTCAAGTACCACTCAAATTCTATTTAAAAAAGAAACTCAACACACCATTAACAGACTTAGCCTGAAGGAAGGTGGGGAAAGGCAGGAAACCTTATTATTGCAAAATAAAGAAATGGCGTCAGAAGACAACTAGCAATTATCAGTTCAGGAAGTCTACCAAGTCTTCTCTCCAGATGCTGTACTCACCGCCCCCATCCTTTAAGAGGGGAGTTAGGTGATCTTTTCTTTCTGCTGGCACTATCCCAATATTTTTGGCCACACAAAACCCCAGCATGCAACCAACGGGTTGAATATCACTGAATTATCAGCTTCAAATCTCCCCACGAGGACTTCCCATGTGTATCTCCTCCAGAGACATGGGGCCACTGATTTTATCCTGGCTTAAAGTTTTATTCCCATAGGACATGTCCTAACTTAGAGCAGTAAGTAATTAAAACCAGCATTTCCTTACCCTTGTCTGTGAGCTTTTTTGGAGTGACCTGAGTAGTGGGAGTATCCCGAATATGTTGATTCTGTATCCATTGCAGCAGACATCACGTCTGCACGGAAGGGGCACAGATTTAGAAGATGTGTTCCTGGTGCTCCTGAGGTGGAGTCCGTGGTAAAAGTGCTTTCCTGGGTACTCTTTGCTTCCCAGTCATCGGTGAGATCTGGTCCTCAGAGACTGAGTGAGCTCCACTTAAAAGGCATCTGATCAGAGGGGAGGGGAGGGAGGTGCTTGGCTTCTCACGATCGACCTAAGAAACGAGAAACAGGCATGGAAGTGCACTCTACGCAGAGCAAGACATCATTCCTCCAGCAGGAATTCCCTCACTTTGGCCACATATCACACTCATCAAGCTTGTCCTGGTCAACACCTCTTTTTTCCATCTAGTGAAATATATGCATTTGAAGAGCTTTAAATGAACTCAAAGCATCTGTTTTGCAGTTTAACCCATTCATCCAAAAATCTGAAAGAGACTGTCAAGGTCACCTGGTAAGAGACAGTGACTTGGAGAAGGCACAGCAGCCTCAAAATTCACCCACAGGAAAAGGACCACACTTAGCTTAGACACCACATCTCTTCTCCTGTGTGAGACACAGCTCAAATAACCCCAGATTCAGAAAGCAGCATTACAGGGAGAAGAGGTGAGGCTGAGGGCAACTTTCCTAGGAAAAATGCTGGAGAGAATCAGCCCACTGTGTCTGAACCTGCTTTGTTTTCACAACTGCAAGGAGTGCCCATTATACAGGCACATCAGTTATTATACAATCAATGGCACTATGAACACCTCCCTCTCTTTGTAACCTTTGCCTTCAGAAGCTACTTCGGGCCTCAAAGCACTTAATTCTATTAAAAATCGTATCTATATATACACACACTAATAACACTGGGGAGAGTCGATTAGAGAGCACGTCTAGCTTATATGGGCCAACACTTCTTACAGTGTACTTCCATTTGGAACAGCAGTTGAAGTCACAAGTGTAAAGGGCAGAAGAGGCTCCTGTTTTTTGGAACAGGAGCAGGGCAATACTAGAACAATTCCCAACAGTAATGTGTCAAAACCCTTGAGCCCTGTGGGAAGGAAGGGTAGACATCATCCCATTTTCTAAATCCACATCCTGCATTAGGTGATAAGAGAAATAAAAAGGAGGGGAGCTAAAGAGTTAATCATCGGTTTGGGGAAACACATGCAAATAGGGAAGGATTGCAGCTATGGACAGAGGTACCTTGGCAGAGCCCAGCACTCCTGTGGCACAAGGAGCCCTCTCACATGCCTTGTGCCCAGGCAACTGATGCCTCCAGCAAACATAGGACTAAAGCCATGCTGTGCTTTCAAAGTGGGCAAAAGACCACTTTAAAATTTAACTAGATCCCACCGTAATTTTCTGGTCACAGCAATTTTCAAAGCTGTTAGCAATAAAACAGGCAACCACTACTTTCAGCCCTCTCCTTTCCCAAAGACAGAGGGACAACAACAGAAATCCTGTTTGGCCAACTATTCTTGCCAGCAATAAGATTCCTCCACTAACACCTCTGCAAAAGCTCACAGCAGAGCAGTGAGCTCTACCACATGCACGGTGTGCCAAAGAAGGAAGCCTCTTCCCCCACAGGGTACCTTGGCTGGTCATGCAATCTGCAACAAAGTAAAGCAGCACCCCCACTGCATCCAGAGCTGCAGGTATTTGCACAACACTCGGGCTTTCCAGGGCTCTTGAAAAGCAGAACGGCATGGGGACAGGATTCCCAAGCTTTAAGGGCATATTGTGCCTCAAGAAAACCTTAAGGCATCAGGGTATACAAAATGGATGGGACCATAAGTCCCGGTTTCAGGAGGAAAGGAATGAGGATGGATTGAAACACAGTAAAATAAAGTCAAAGCACAGCACAGTTCGGAAAATGGCATAATTGCTGTAACAAGAATAAAAACCCCCCAGCCTAAGATGTGATGTTAGGACTCATTATCTCCCTAGATTTGCACACAGCCTGTACCTTATGGCTCCAGCAATAGGCTGTGACTCATTAAAACTGATTTTTACGTCTTCTGTCCTGCTAGGCAACCACAGAAAAATCCTTTCTCTGTGTCTATCTTCCTCTGATAAATGGGGGTGAGGCCATGACCCCGCTACGTTCAAAAAGCACTATAAGGAGATGGCTACACAGAACTTTGCAGTCATTAGGCACCACAGACCAGAAACATCCTCAGCTGAACAAGAGATGACAAATTATTGTAGTCTTAAACCACTGTTTGTGGTGTCACTGGAGTCCCTTTGAGAATAACCATAACCTTCACAGGTACATACCGCTACATTACAGAAATAGGAAAAGCAAGGAGAGCTTCTGGCATACATCAGTAAGGGTTACATATTTTTCCAAGCCCTGTAGGAAAGCATAAACTCTCACCCTTTTCCTCTAACCACATTAAAAGAATTTTCTCCAATATCCCAGGCAGAAGAATCAGAGCTGAGATGGGGACAGGGAATAGAGCTCCTCTTTTGACCTCTCTCACCCCATAAGCACAGGATCATACTTCTCTGAAGGCCTCTGGGAACATTTCTGCAGGTAGAAGCTGCCGTGGAAATGCACAGACTGCCCAGGGAAGAACCCATGAACAAGCAGTGTGCATTTGAGGATGAGTGAAGCAAGGCAGTGCTGGGCACCAGGCAGAAAAGACCATCACAGGAACATGAGGGCAGACTGGATTGCACCAACTTTCCTTTTCTGTGTAAGCAAGAGCAATGGTTTTGACACAGCTCTGTAAAAAGTCAAAAAGGTGGTCCCCAAAAACCATCAAGTCTCCTGGATCACCATCAAAAGCAGTAATCCCAGAAGTATTTTCTAACCTATATGATACTACCATGAACTCAGGGACTCCGCACCTCCTCCTTGCCCTGACTGCAGGATATACCAGTGGCTAAATAGATCTTCCTGTTGAGGCACTCACAGGGCTGTCAGGAATAAGATTTATCTGCCCAACCTCAGCTGGAAAAAGCAGAAGACCACTAGCTTTGCCTGGTGCCCAACTGACACAGACTGTGAAGAAGGCTTCCTAGATTTGTCCAACAGAGGGTAGCCTGGATTGCAGACAACACTCCCAGTGAAGGAGGGAGAAGCACAGTCCAATCGCACACTCCTCAGTAGCCATGCCAAGCCAGCTGTCCACCTCCTGGTGTATTCATAACAGGAAGGCAGGGCAGCCTAACACCAGAAAAGCTTCTTCTGTGGAAGAGGTAAGGAAGGGACCAAAAAACAATTAACACGCTAAACTACATCTCTGATTGGAGCTCTTCCAATTGCATAGACAGAAGTCAACCCTGGATTAGCCACCAGCCCACGAGTGCCCACTACTAGAGCCTGTGGAAACCTATAGAAGACAAGCTGTACGTGCATCCTCATAACACAACCATATCCAAACTAAGCAGTCTTGACAACACACCTCCACTACTAAATCACTGCTAATGATGATTCCTACCCCTCTGGGCAAGAATAGGGTTAGGGTTAGGGTTGCTGCTTAAAGCAGCAGCCCCATCATTTGGGGCCTCATCCCTTCACAAAAAAAGCATGAATTCAGAGTCCAATGCAGTGAATCAAAATGGCTTAAAAAAAAAATCACTACATCTCGAAGGACTGCACTGAAGGCATGGTCTGTTTGCAGAGCTTCTGGCCATGCATGAAACAAAGCCCTGTTGGCCTGAGGGTAAAGTTGCACTGTATTTCAGCATTGACAAGAAAGCTGGTGTAAGTAGCTTCCACCTCCGCACCACGGTTCACCACTCTCGGTTGTGTCAACACAATTCTCAGCATGCAAACAGTTCTGCTGGAAAACAAAACAAAAAAATCCCTTTTCTCACCCCTGCCACGCTTTTGTCTTGGATCCTTTCCGTGACCTAGTTCACAGCACAGCTCAAAACATCAAAACCAATATCAGGGTGAATAGCAGCACCAGCAAAGAGCTAGAGGGGAGATGGGAATGCCTCCTCTGCTCCACAATTGTCTAAACTGTACACCCAGAACTTTGCTCCCAGCAGGGTCAGCACTCTCACTTCGTCTTTCCCTTACTGGTGACAAGAAGAAGCCAAGCATTAGATAGAAAACAATGGAAAGGCACCCCAAAGTAAATTTTGGGACCCTGTGCTGGCAAGAAGGACTAGCACCCTGCATGACAGTGAAGAAATGTAGTTACCCCTAAATACCTCAGAGATCATTATAATTACAGTTTCTATGCAGCTACACAACTCATTGTAACTCCCCCTTTCATATACTCATAAATCTCAAAAAGAGATCTTTTGAGTTGCTTTTTTCCACACTGGAAGCCCAATCCTATTTCCAATGAAGTCTGCTTTGTGATCACCTTCAAGGGAGTGCAGTTTGGCTCCCAGCCCAAGAGAAATTTAAAAGAGCAAGTTACACCTTTAAATGAAAGAGGGCAAACACAAACAACAGCTCCCTTTCACATCCCATGCTTTCCCAATGGATTTTCCCCTGTGAAGTTGAGGCAAATAACTCCAGAGCAGTTTGTCTTTGAAATCTTTACACAGTTTCAATCTTGTTGTTTAAAACTTGCAATCAATTAGAGCTGGTTTACCAGTCAGTTCATGAAGTTATCTCTATTTGGAAGTGCCATCTGGAGTGCAGGCAGCCACAGGTGTCCACAAGGATGTGCACACAATTCAGCTCCAAATGCTGTCAACCTCACTTGTTAAACAGCACTAGCTGTCTATGCGGTAATGGATTCCCATGAGCTATTGCACTGAGAAATCTTTTTTTTCCGTCATTTAGTGAAACGAAGAGCTTTGCAAATCAAGCACACTGAACCTCAGGTGCTAAGGGTTCAAAAGTAAAAACACTTAAGGCAGCTAAGCAGTGAGGAAGCTTTTTCAACTCTGGCATTGGCTTGGCTACATAGTACTGCTGCAGGACATTTCCATTATTTGCTTCAGGAAAATAAGAAGTTGCATAATTTGTTATGTTCAACTGCAGCCATAGTAAGACCTATGAACAATGCCACAGGAACCTCTTGCTTTTGAATTTCCTGAGCAGACCCTAATCCAGCAATTTGATCAGAGAAGTTCGTCCATATTAGTCTACTCGCAGAACCAAGACTTGCAGTTTTAATGGGCAATGAGCTTTGGGAAACAAGGTTTTTCTAAAATATTTGTCTTTATTTTTGCATGTCATTAAATAAGGTCAATTTTGGCCTTCAATATATATACAACTAAACCAGGCCATGGTGGTGGCTCTTGATTTGCATGCCCCTCATTCAAAAAAAACCAACCCTGTTTAGTAGTCAGCAAATTCAAGCCCTGTAGCAATAGGTTCTCTTTTCTTCTCAGAGGCTCCTCAGAAAGATTCCACAGATCCCCTGGAATTTCCAGCCCCAAAGCTGAAAACCATTAGCCCATGACATGGATATTTCAGAAAGAAAAGCCAGTTGGTTTATTGAAGCAATCCACTGTTTAATCAGAACGTGCAACGACACAGCAACCAACAAGAGAAATACCCAGGCAAAACCATCACAGTAACCACCCCCCAGCACCTTGCCTCCCTGTTATACAGCTGGAAGCTCTCTACATGGGGCCCATCTGCAAAGCGCTTCACTGGAGGATGTCCTTTGCCAACTCCAAAGCCACATCTGTGCTGTCCAAGTTTCTGAAGCACAATGAGCACTCAAGACTATAATACAAATTACACCTCAGTGTAACAACTTGTGCTTCCTCACTCATGGGTCTGTTCTATGCTGCCAAACCTTCCAGAGCTCCTCTTAGCCCCAGAGCCATGCAACGTGGTACAAGGTATTGTCGCCTCAACCTCAGGACACCAGAGCACCTGGGACTGTACACAGGAATACAGTTTTCCACACCGACATTTAAAACTGTGCTGAAACAAGGAGGGAAAAGAGTCTCACAAGATACTGCTGACTCTGTCTATCCCAGGAGGGACCATCTGTACCTCATTTTCAATATTTACTTTTAGCCATAGCACTGAAATATTGAGTTAGTATTAAAAGGTATGGACTGCAAAAGGTTTCTCTACTGAAAGGGCACCCCTCCTTTAAGACACTGCATATCTGCCAGCATTTCCTATTTAAAGTTAGAACAAAAAAGAAGTCTACAGACCCTGAGCAAATCCCCAGTACACAGCACAGTGGGATTCCATAGTATGGAGTCTCTCTCTATCTCCCTCGTGCTCAAATATGTGCAAGTCCAATGCCATTCTGTCCTGGGAAGGAGAGAGGACCGAAGTGTTGACCCCTGAGGAAATAACCACTGATTTTTAATTTGACCCAAGTCAGAAAATTCTGACATACAGGCTAATGAGAAATTAAAAAGTATTGAAATAGTTTTCACACGGGTTCATTTTCTTCTTCTGAGTGACGGCACCAGACATGGAGAAACATGAACTTACTGTTTCCCACCAGGAGAACTGAACATCACAGTTCTCCACTCAGGTCTGCCTCTCAGGTCCCCACACAGCAGCACAAGCCCTGTAGCAGCAAAACCACATTTCTAATACCATCCTTTGCTTTGGCTGCAAGAGGTCGGGTGTAAGGAAGACAGGTTACAAAAACACAACATGCAGTTCTGCTTGGACAACTGCAGTCATTTGCTAATGTTTTCCTAGTACTGTATCCCAGTCTCTAAATGAGAAAGCCCTCTCCAGGTACATATATCCATAAGACAACAGCCACCAGGAACAACTGCCACTATTAAACAAAACCAAAAGACCAGAAGCAATCAATGGAAGCTGCTGGTCAGTGGCTGTGAGCAGTTAGATATCTGCCTGGCTGGTTCCAGTATAGTCTGGGATTATTCCAAAATTTCAGCTATAGGGAACATTTTTAAAGGAGGCTTTTTACAAGACTCCATTCACAATTATTTTTCAAAATTAACAACTGTAGTGATCACAGAGCCAACACTGGCCCCTTAGCTCGTTTGGCCAGCTAAACAGCCAAACCCCAGAAGGAAAAGAGCCAAGCATAGTCAAACGAAGCTTTTCAAAGCACTGCTGAAGCTCCCTTCTCCCCTACTCTCCTCTTTGAAGTCAGGTTGAGCTCACAGGCAATGATATCACAGAACCTACTTTATAACATCCTAATTTGCACTTCCAGCCAGCGTGACTCCATTTCTTAACTATACCTGCATAGATCTTGTGGGCAGTTCATTACTGACAAACCCGGGGTGAAAAAAATCCCACTGCTCCAAACAGTCTGCCTCCCGAGATCGAAAACCCTGCCATCAACTCACTTATGCTTTCACAGACTGCAATTCAAAGAGTTCAACCCTTGGCATAAGAGAGTTAGTTCACCACCTTGACAACGTTCTGAATAAAAAAAACAAACCCCCGCCACGTTATTTCGCAGCAGGTCTCCTTCCTGTCACTTCTGCTTCTCCTCCTGTGCTGCCCAGCGGGATGAGCCCAAACACAGAGCAGTTTGTTTCAAACGGCGTGGGCACCCAAGGCACCATCAGCACAACACTCACACCAGCGTGGAGCCTCTCGCACGAACAGCGCACGGGTTCCTCGAGAGGTTTGGCAGCCACAGCGCTGCTCGCCGAGCGGGGCTGCGCCCACGGCCCTCGCCGGCACTGAAAGGCTTATCCCGGGATGCCGAGATCTCGGATCCGCCGCCCCAGCAGGCTCACGACGGGCAGGAAGAGTCCCGGCCGGCAGGAGGGAGGCCGCCACCCACCTTCCACCTCCGCCCAGGTATGGGAACCATCGCGCAGCCCGGAAAGCGACAGGCAGGGCAGCGGGACGCCGCGGGCTGGCCCCGCAGCGGGTACCACCGGGACTCCCAGCTGTACTCCCCGGCCGGGCACGGACCCTGCGGCCAGGCGCAGGAGCCGGCGGCTGCTACACCGCCGCCCCAGCACCGGGGTCCCGGCGGCGGG
The DNA here is from genome assembly GCA_013186435.1 of Turdus rufiventris. Classification (NCBI taxonomy): domain Eukaryota; kingdom Metazoa; phylum Chordata; class Aves; order Passeriformes; family Turdidae; genus Turdus; species Turdus rufiventris. The sequence continues at coordinate 406,164 of PYHW01009617.1, forward strand.
AGGGCGTGGTGGGGGCGGCGGCATCGCCCCCCCGCCCCGCACAGACGGACGGACAGATGGAAGGACTCACCTCCCTCCCACGGCCGTCCCATGCCGCTGCCGGCACCGACCGGACCCTCCGCCGCCGTGC